>CM068835.1:104969578-105457078 GCA_028554795.2 Sinohyriopsis cumingii | reverse complement strand
AGCTTCGGCGGCTTCAAGAATTTAAATATAGATGCAAAGACCACATATTAGTCAGATGTTGCGAATTTACTTTAATATTTTAGAAGAAGAGAATGATATGGTGAATAGCGAGCGAATATTAGAGAATATAAAAAATGCATCCATGTTGTCCTGTTGTGGGTAGGGAATCGGAAGACAGAGTTGATGATGAGTAATTATTGCTCTGAACAGGGCTCAAGCAATATAAAGACCATTGTTGTAGCAGGGGCCCCGCCATACTATGTAATGGCCCCTTCCAAGGATAAATTTTGATTCAAGCGAATTCATCTAGATGGATTTATTTGCTTCACATCAGCACCCTCAGCGGGACCGGACGATGTCTTGGTGGCTGGCATAATGGCCATAGAACACAATTAAATTTGCTATATGTTTTCAAAATTTGTTTCTTATTGCTGACCTGTCCACTGTGCGACAATCAATACAAATCATATGCTAATCTAAAATACCTTCAAAGATGACTTCACGGCGAAGTTCTTGTCAAAGGTTGACCTGCTGTTTTTTAGATGCTGGACTATCAACAGAGCATCATGTAAACAGAACACAAATTTCAATTCCGGTTCATCACCAAGGCCTTATTACTCACTGTGTATTGTTGCCAAATACACGGGGATAACCACACTCTGAGCTCATATTCTCAAGAAAAAAACAATAACCTTAAAACCATACCAAATATGCATAAATAAAGCTCTTCTATCATCACCAACATGAGAGAGGAAAAAATAGACTAGAACTACATTCATGGGTACTGTACTGGAAGTACTAATTATGGCAAGATTCCTTGATGGACTCGCAATTAATGGGGTTATTGTCAAAACCAACTTAGGTCATCTGTCGTATGTCTCTAATCAATCTACTACATTCGTTTGCAGTGGCAATATACAGTCTTCATGTGATGATATGCTATTAGACACCAATAAATACAATAACATTCAACTTCACCATCCAGAAAAGAATTAATATTCAGCATAGATAATCATGAATTTTACATTAGATTGCCTGGTCCTAACAGCATATTGTTTCAAAGAGTTTTCTTAATAATAATAAAAGAACGTAATTTTCTTCAGATTGAAAAATGGATATTTTTAAAACTCAATGAGCCGAGTAAATGACGTATAGTTAAATTTGGAATTTATTTATCTTCTTAATTGCTTTGTAAAAAAATGGATGATATTTGAAATGTTATTATTTGTTTTAGCAAACATCACATAAATCCGATTTCCATTGTCCGTTATAAGCTATTCAGTCGTATTTAATGGATCTTTTATTTCACTCAGCAGGTATTTGTATCAATTCAAGGTTGACAATGGAAATCACTAAGCGAGGTAATAAAATTGTATGTTGTAATTTATTGTAAGGTCTAATCGGACTCAGCTTGATTAAGGTCTATTCGGAGTTTTATATATTTTATGATATATGGTGGGTATATGTAGGGTTGTATCTTGTATGTGACCTTGTCCAGAATCAAGTTCGTATTGTACCTGACCAAAATCATTGACTTTTTTATTACGTAAACAATAAATACATAGTTAATATGTTTTCTATGAGTATGGGTTTAATATAAGGATCAATAATCATACTATATCTTGGTCTGAATCAAGGATAATGCATTTACCATGCTATTTATCACAATTTTGGTAAGAGAGTTTCTAATTAAAAGTCTCTATCTTGTAAACATTTGAAACATTCTAGAACACAATTTTCCATTAGGAAATATTTTGTTTTAGAAATTACTAATTGTGACCAGAGGTCACGTAGGGGAGTATGAGATCTTGTTACATTCAAAATTAGTTATTCGTGTTGTACGATCTGAGCAGAATCAGTAGTAAATTGAATAAATAGTTTTCTATCAAGCACAATTATCGGGAAACATTGTATTAAATGAAAGTGAACTTTATATTAACCTGTTATTTATATAGGCCACGATTATTAAATGACTCTAGTGTCCGTATTGACACGAATCTTGTGTCTGTATTGAAATGACTCTAGTGTCCGTATTGACATGACTCTTGTGTCCGTATTGACATGACTCTATCCTTTCGTCTCCTAGAATAGGTGTAAGGTCTTTGCTCGTCAAACCGTTCATATTCCATATAATGCCCTGAACAAAAACATATACAGTTCGTATGCGATCGTTTACTAGTCCATTTTGTCCCTTCGACTTCTCTAAATGGAACAATTGTTTTCAATGAAATCTTAATAGACACGTTTTACTAAATCAACAAAAATCAATATCATTTATTTGCATTTTTTTTTGTCTCTTGAACGAAAAGAAAACATTTTCTAGGAAAAAGTGATGTGTTAAAATCAGACATATAATACTATAAAAAATAGAATGAATTTTGTTATCAACGCTATCCCTCGCATATTATAATAATACATTTTACTGTTCTGCCCTAATTTGTGGAGATTCAGGAAGAAAGTATTTATCAAAATCGTATTGTTCATGGCACAAAAGAAGAAATTTAAAATTAGAATCTCCACACACAAAATGTCGTGTCCAAATGTATCCATTTTACAAACTAGAAAAGTTGAAATATGCCACTTTCTTTAAATCATTTTTATGATTATTTCTGACATATCATGGTATTTTCGTATATATTTGGTTCATTACGTTGTTATTTCGTTCTGTTTGCATCTTTATTAAGTATATATTTGTCACCTAATATTACTAATATGTGCACTGAACTGTACACCTACACAAACCTCTGTTGGTTTTTATAATTATAATTGTATTAGCTGTATTTTTAGTTTAGTCGGAGTCATCAGCTTAATGATAAGAATGTTCATAGTCAACATGATGATCATCAACAATGCAACACTGCATTAAAAGAAAAGTGTTATAAATTGTAACATGCATTAAAGGAGTTCATCAGCATATTGTTTCATTGAATAAGGGAGGTAATCCAGTTTGACAGTTGCTATACACCGCACGGTTGTCGTTTGTTCCCTTGTTGTCGTTTCCGTAGCAAGAGTTGTTTTAACGGGTGGGGTTGCTAGCCCCACCCCCAACAAAATGGTGCTCCCTTGCTGTCGCCTCAAGCACCAGACGGCGCAGAGAGGATTGATTGATTGATTGGTTTATACACCTCACGATAGTTGCTAGGCTGTTATGATAAAACTTCTGATGAGCATTTTCAGTTTCCTTTAACTGAAGAGCGTGTGGCGAACTTGGATCAAGTGACAATTCAGAAAAACGTTTTCATGGCCATTTCTGCTTGATTTCATATGACGGATGTTTAAACTTCCGAAAGAAACAAAATCAGTTTGGAGAATACCGAGCTGAAGTGACAAATGGAGCAACTGAAAAAGTCACCGGCACAAGGGAAACCCAAATCCGAATCTAATTGAATGGACGAAAAACGGAACTTGTTTGATATGACAAACAGATTACAACTTAAAGTATAAATTCACTGACCTTCTATTTTGTTGTCTCACTATTTGTGTACTGTATATATGCAATAACCTAGTTGGAGCACAAGGATTCGTTATAAAGAATATTTAGAGTATCCGTCCTTGAATCAAGGGATGGGGGATCTAACCTGTAACAATATAACACAAGCGAAGACACCAGTCCGCACTTCTCGCTAGTTCCAACACCACTAGTTTATCCTAATTGCGTATAGAAGTGCCGTTTTGCATTCGGAGAATCATGGATTTCACCACTCACCGAAAGCTAAAATCCAAACAACCTCGAGAACGCAGTAAATATCGTTAATGTACATTGTAATGCGTTTTAATTTTGGTGAAAAAACAAATATTGATTTTGGTAAATTTGGTACTGATTGCTGGTTACATTGTTGCACAGTGCATTGCTAGCTCCTGAAACATACTTTTTGTTGAACTACAGACTCAAGGTTGTTCGGATCTTACCTTTCGGTCAATGGTTAAATCCAAGACTATCCGAATGCAAAACGGCACTTCTAGACATTATTTGTCCAGATGTCAAAACTGGTGAACAATTATTGCATTTTCTCCTTTATGTCACAAACTGAACAAAGTGTGTCGAGCTGTTTTGAATTAAACTATTGTTGATTACGACTGGCTTAAGATGGAAATTAGTAGTCGCAATTACGATAAACTAGCAGTGTTGGAACTACCGAGGAGTGCGGACTGGTGTCTTCCCTTCTGTTATATTGTTACAGGATAGAACCCCGATCCCTTGATTCATGGACGGATACCCCAAAATTTCTTTGTAACGCACCCTTGTGGTTGAAGCATGTTCATCGAAATATTTTGTTTATTATTTGCACCAATAAAAGTAGATTATCAGTGTGTGTGTGTGTGTGTGTGTGTGTGTGTGTGTGTGTGTGCCTTGAATAGAAATATGCATGTAATAGAGGGCCACAAGGAGGATTGTTATTATTATTGGAAAATCCAACCCCAGACTCGAGGGCTAAAAATAGACTGAACATTAATCCCATAGGCGAAATTCAGGTTACAGTTGTCAAATCATACCAGGAGGTGGAGCGGAATTGGGCTTAGTAGAATTGCCTGGTACGGACACACCAAATAATTCCCCTTTTGTACAAGACTATCCATTTGCCTGGTCACAAACTATGCATTTCCTTAGCCAAGTGAACGTTATACCTTTACATGTCTCTTTGCTCCACGTACGAATGCATCTAAAAATAATCAAATCAAAAAGGAGCTTATTGATCTTGCTCTCCTGCTATTATCCAGACGGGGAACAAATCAATATTTGCATTTAGCTTCGGGTGAAACTGTCTTAAATGAGAAATCCTGTATAATAAAATAACCTCAAGGGTACAGGTAAATGGAGCAAGCACAGGACAATTTGACATTAAAGATCAGTGAGGCAAAGCTGCCCACTATCCATGCTATTATATGTAATAGCAATATAAATTCTAAGTATAAAAATACGACTAAATAAAAAGATAGAAGGCATTAAAGTTCCAAATAGTAAAGATGAGGTAAAAATGCTACAACATGCAGACGATTGCACAAACCTTATTAAAAATCCTAATTCCTTTAAACATGTTAAGAAGGAATTTCAAATATTTGGGAAAGCTTCAGGATCCAAAATAAACCATGACAAAACAGAACATTTAAAGATAGGAAACTGGTGTGGGGAACTATCCTGGGTTACAACCACAGCAAATCAAACATAGAGTTAAAGCATTAGGTATATACTTTGGGAAAGATGAAGAAAAGGAAAACCGCAAACGAATGAAAATAAAAATAAATGAGAATGTAAAAATCTGGGCGCTTACGCCATTATACCTCATGGAACGGGCCCAAGTGGCCAAAAGATACATGTACGGAAACATTACTACATTGTTAAATCGTTTGATATAAAAAATGAAATACTTCACAAAATTGATAGAGAAATCATCAACTACATATGGAACTTTAAAACACATTATGTTATTAAAGAAACTATAGAGAGAGAGAGAGCAAGGGAGAGAGGGAGGCTAGCAATAAATTGCCCCATACTAATTAAATGTGCAAACATACTAAACAGATTTAAAAGATTGCATACAGAACCTAAATAACCTTGGGAAGGGCTATACATTTATTGGTTCGGGTTTTTCATGACGAATAAGAAGGAAATTTATCGGAACAATAGATTAACAAAAAGATTAGAGGTACCTAGGAAACTCAGGAGTACCAAAGAACTTTTACAGAAATATAGGGACAACAAGGGAATATGGGACACAGATGAAAAACTAACCTATAAATGGATAAAAGAGGTAATAACCAGCAAACATTAAATGCATGGTAGAGCTAGAGAATATTCATGTAAACTGGGACAGACCATGGGGGCACTGGGTCAAACTAGGCTCCCTAAAAATCCAAAGCCTCTTCTTCAAATACATGCATAATGCATGGTTGACAGGATAGGTTGCAGTGAGACTGCGTATGGTCAGAGTACCGACACTATGTCCACTGTGCAACAAGAGCCACTTTTAGTAAACACCATACAATAATCCAATGTTAAATTACAAAGACTACGAATAATAGCTGAAATAAGTAAAAATGATACATATAAAATACAGAACATCTTGTATTTAGACGGCAAATTTGACAAGAAAACACTCTAATTGATTACAAATTATATAATTGAGACAATGAAAGAATGCGGACAAATCATTGTGATTGGGAGAGACTGAGTGTTGGGGGTGAGAAGGGGGAGGGGAGGAGGGGACAGGTTATACCACCCCTTAAGGATAGACACCGGAAACGGACCTTGGCACCCCATCTCACCCACCGGCTTAGACCTTAGTAGTCGGAAATAAGAAACCAATCTCATAAAATGACAAGTAAATTCTATTAAGAATGATAACTATTAACAAAAATAAAGGAAAAATATATATAAATAGTGGCAAGGGACAGGGGACCTACAGGGGGAAAGTACGAGTCGAGGACGCCATGGGGCTAAGTCACAAGGCGCTACGCGAAGTGGACAGGCCCATGGAAGAGCTTAGAAATACACATCATATAGGAAGCTATGCATACACACAGAAATAAAGGGGTGTTATACATATAAGTTAATAGGGCTATTACTTACTTTCACTATACTATCCTTTATAGACTACACAGCTCCCACTGTATAGTCTCGAAGCCCCCTTGTGAGTTTGACTCCAATAAAATCAATTTCGGCCATTTTGTTTCCTAAATAAAGTAGACTCGGCCTGCTCGAGACAGGATAAATATATACAAATACATGAAATATGGACCCTTGCTCGAGTACAGTCAGTCTTATTCTAATTTATGTGAGAAACGGCACGAATGATCACACACATGAGGCACTAGGCTATTTTTTATTCTAATATTTACACCGTCTACTAGCCAAAATTAAAAATTGAAAATGCATTTAAAGTAAATCATTGGAGACTACATCCAATAATCATATAATAGGGCAACTGGGATTTTGAATTTGATTAATTGATGCTGTCCCAACATGAAGACGATATAGCATACACACAATATAGCATACACATATAGCATACATGGGACATAGACGACCTCTAGAAAAGGTCAACTACATAACTAGGGAAGGAATTCCGAGAAAGGTGACTAAAACCTATCTCGGATGAACAACCCTATTGAAACACTAGGGAACTTTAGAAATACCCCAAACAAAATATTTCTAAAATAAACCTTTGATTCAAATTCTTTTTATAAAATTAAACAAACAACCCACATTTGGGGGATACAAAACACATAAAACACCTTTATTTTTTTGGACAGATGGGGGGGTCATCTGTCTGGTGCCTCCCCTCCACCAAATTTCAAGACAGCACGCTATTCTAACACATCTTGGGTGCTGATTGATGTATAAGTAGTCCTACATATTATCAAACAATGCAAATAATATCGTAAAATCAAAACGGTGCCACACCGTTGTTTAAATCATTACATGAAGACTGGTTTCATCAGGGTACAATCACTACAAGCTGCTCGACTTTCAATAAACGGTCTAGCCAATGGTATTACAAATGGACATTCTGGCATGCGTGTGGGGAACAACACCATGAATTTACATGCAAAGAATGTAAGTAATCCTTTCATTAGTCACTCTGCTGCAGATGAATTAATAAACAGTTTAATTCATAGTCGCTCATCTGTTTAAAAGTTTGATTTTCTCAGTTTTGAGATTCCAGAATTACATTTAGTCTCGGCAATATTTTGAAATATTTTTACGTCTCTACAATATTCCGTTTCGTAAATGTTTTACTATACACGTAGTTTCAGCCATATTAATACAATATTTATGTTGTTATTTTATTATTATGAGAAAGATATAATTTTGGGTTTTTGCTTTTTTCTTTCGTTTTATTACGTTGTTTAGTTTGCTATAAATTCTGTACGAGTTAAGGAATTTTAGAATTACTTTTTTTTCGGAGTAATGACATCCACGCTAGATTTTGTAAGACTGAGTAACAGAGTGTGTTGGCAAGATCAGTGAATGTCGATTAGGGTGTGTGGATGTTTTCAGTATATGCCCGATCCTTTCACAAAGTCTATTTGTTAGTGACCCTCGTCGATGCCACATTTTGGTCAGTGTAAGGTGGATCTGGTCAGTTAAGCATCTTAATGGTCAGAATGTAGGAGTGTATTTCAGTAGGCGTGAGTGGTCAGTGGGTGTATGGGTTGGACAGTATATGTGGGTAATAGTCAGAAATAATGGAGTGGATTGTAAATGTGTTAGATCACAATAGTGGAACACGATGTTAAATTTCCATTCCTGAAATACTGATCCAATCGTAATGTTAACTTACACTTGCTGCCATAGTGACCGACAATGATAATCAAATTTAGTTTTATTTAAATTAAAATCTTACATAATCGACTCTGATAAGTCACGTGATCTGTTGGATGTGAGCTGACTACAACGATAAAGTGCCGTTCATATTTGCAATGAAACTTTTGCATATTTATGAAGTTTTATTGTGAGATTATTTATAAACGCTGGTGTTTTAAAGTAATTTGTATGTAAGTTTTGACGTAGTTAAAGAAGATACCAATGCAGGATCTATCGGCGTTTTATACCACCACGCTTTTCACTGCACATTATATAATCCGTACAACAGCTTCTTTCTCTCTCTATCTCTCTATCTATCGCACAATTTCAATCTCTGAAGTAAGTGCTGTATGGGTCTTATTACAATATACCATCTACATAATATCTATGGATATGTCAGGTTTTGTCACAAATATTTGAACATGTAATTGTAGCATACTTGTGGTACAATTTAAAATGTTTTATCACCCTCCCACATTCCATGTGACCACAGTCATGGGTTAAGGATGACATGCTCTTACAGATGGCAATCAAAGGGGTAATGTAACTACATAGCTTTCTTGAATTTACACGTGGCAGGGGTGTGTGATTAAAGAAAACAAACATCAAGGTATTGATCTGCAGCTCAATATTACATAGAACATTTGATTTCAAGTACTGAATATTTCTCTATTTATTTGAGTGTATTTCGTCAACCTCTTGAACCCATGAAAACATATTAAGTTGCATGCATTCTATCCCCTTTAATCTTCAGGTCAAGGTCACTCTCATAAAGCAAATTCAAAGTAAAAAGTATAATTTGTTTATCTTTGGATGAGATAATTCTTCAACAGGCTCACGCAAAGTTTAGAATGTAACTCCAAGTCAACTGCTAAATAGCACTTCGTGAGTCCTGTCTTAGATATAGCAGTTCAAGTCTTTATGTTTAGTTTTACATTGAAAATACTATTTTTAGTCTGCCATTGTAGTCTAGCAACTGTTGCACGTAGTGATGTGATGTGATGTGATTTTGATTTTTAACGTAGCTTTAACAATTTTTCAGTCATATCGCTACGGTGTCTGCAATGTGGCAGTTTATAGTGATGTCTAGCACTGGGGCATCATGCCGCAGACATGTAGCATGATGTCCCACCCAGTCACATTATCCTGACACCGGGCCGACCAGTCCTAACACTAACCCCTTAATGCTGAGCGCCAAGCGAGGCATCTGTTAGTACCATTTTTGTAAGTCTTTGGTATGACTCGGCCGGGGATCGAACCCACGACCTCCCGCATCCGAGGCGGACGCTCTAACCACTAGGCCACTGGAGCGGGTTCTGTTGCACGTAGACAAGTACGCTAATTTGGTCATATTGCTATATGAACACGTGCACTTTCTAATGAAACGTTTGATAATAGATGTCTCGTTTATGAACAACACAATCGTTATCATCTTTTGGGGGAAAAATCTGTCAATAAGGAAAAGAGACAAATCTGATTTTGTTTTGTATATTTTTGTATCTCATTTATATTACATGCTTCATAAACGTGTGTTCACACTATAAGAAAGTTATTTACCAGAAATTATTGTTCGCGTCTGTAGAAAGGCAGCTGCCATGGAGGATCAACGCCATAAAGTAAATTCGTTTCTGCTGTACTTTAGATCTTTCAGTATTTTTAAGTAACGTGTTTTTCCATCCTTATACTCGAATTATGCTGATTGAAATGCAAATGCGGTTAGATTCTTCAAGTTGTTTGTAACTGTTCTGAAGAAAAAGCGTCAAGAGATAGACTGACATTCATTTTTCTAAGTGCAATTCGCCCTATAATCTGCCAGTACAATGAGAAATTGCGGCATGTTTACTATAAACATCTCTTAATTTGAAATTACATAAATTTACATTACAAACTTGAAGGGCAGACATTTCAACGTTTGAGAAACGTATGAATAACACTTCCATACATTTCGATGCGGTGAGATGGGTTAAACATTTGTATAATTTAGACATTCGCGACTTCTATTCTAACGCAAACACACAGGCACACCCACACATACATATATAGATGCAAAAATGCATACAAACAATCATAATAGAGATAAGCAGAAATATACACATCAACTAATTTGAAACGCTAAAAAGAATTAAAGCATATACTTTGGAGACAAATCAACTGGTTTGTCACAAGAAACTTCTCATGAATATTTGCTGTTGGAAACGACACTCAGGCACATGAATGTATCGAATTTAGAATCAAGCTTCCAGGTTTATACTTCCAATTTAAAACTTTCCTAGGAACAATTTGAATACTTCTTCACTAAGTTTTTATCATTACGTGTGGGAGCTTAATTACTGGAAAAAGAAGAATATCCTCTTTTGCTGGTGAAACTTCAAAATACTACCACATGTCAACAAAAAAGTACATATTTGTATAAGATCGAGAAACTGTAATTTTCTTACTTCTATCTACCGTATATTATCAAGAATTCAATTTCATGTCTAACAAGATTCCTAACCTCATGAACCTCCACACTGCGTGAACGGCCGAAGGGTAACTGCAACCCTTCAGGTATAGTATATCATAGAATATCAAGCTTAACGACTCCGTCAATCATATAAAATATGAAGCTATATTCTTATCAATACAAATATTGAAAGAAATAATAAAAGTGAGAAAAAGAACTTTAAGTTTCACGAAGCAAATAAAAAATAACCCAACAATTACAAAATATAAGTCCTAGAACTACAGAGTCCTAAATAAAACTGAATTTGAATCCGGATCAAATCCAAGATGGAGGACCATGACGTATACTGGGGTCAGCATGGGCACACATACCTGGCACACTATAAAGGTTTATACAAGTTTGACACTGGTATTGACCTATTCATTTCCTGACTGTCTACTCAAAACACAAACAAAGACCGCCATGCAATCAATTAATTATGCTGCTACAATTATTATCGATTCTAATTTCTGCACTAGTATTACTCTAGCTGAGGTGAGAAATGCTACTGAACTATTGTCCAAAACCAAAGTAATATTCGTTTGATATTATTACCCCTAGTCAGAGAGTTACTGGTGTTTTTATTTCAATTCATAATTTCAAAGGTTTTAAGCACTGGTGATAAACTGGTTTGTTCTGTTATTGATTTGACAATGGTTTTGGATAATGTTAAAAGATCTTAACACTGGTTTAAATTGATGAAGAAAGGTAGTATTAATGTTAAAATGGTAAAGTTGCTGCGATGTATTCATTCTTGCATTAAATACAATGAACAAGTGTTTCTATCCTCTGACTTATAAGTTGGAGTCAAGAAGAATGATCTTTTTATCGCTATTTATATATATTTCTTTTATTTATGACATTGACACAAAATATAAATTATGACGTTGTGTCTTTATTTGCAATGAATGAAACAAAGTTTTAGTATGTACGGAATCAAATCATGCATTATAGTTTATGCTAAGTTATTTGAACGTTTGCTGGGAGAATATAAAGATTATGTTTATTTAATGTAGATTCTTTTCACTGTCAGTGATGTGTGAACGTATTAAATTAAGCAAATAGTCCCTAGCGAATAACTCATTAATGTATAGAAGTCTTAATCGTCCCGAATGATTTTATACGAGCGACTCTGTAGTACATGCACACGTTAATGGATATGGCAGAATAACAGAATGAAAAAGAAAACAAAAACACATGCAAAATCGATTTCGGAAATTGAGTCGCAAGGTGATTATTGCCTCGCTGAATCCCAGTGTAAACACCAAATTATAGCAAATATAAAATTATTATTTTTTTAGACAGTATCAGAAACACAAAGGATTGTTCTTAACCAACGCATTATACAATTTCAAGATTCATCCGTAGATTTATTTTATCTCGCTTTGCAGCGGATTCCTCATAAAGCCCCGATAATAGGCCTTCCACAGTAATGACTCAATCTTTTTCTGTGGTAAACCACTGTCAAAGTCTGTATTATCAATAATGCGAACGACTGCATACCTTTGAATAGTCCCAGAAGGCTAACACAACAATATACACAAACTCTGTTCCGTCGTTGAAGGTCTCTTCTATCACCTATGATTTTATGGAAGTGTCTTCGGAGTTCAACGAAATCGATACCTTTTAATAATTCGTCAAGAAAATTAATTTTCAAGGTGATTATAATGGCGCGGAATCCTTGCGGGAATTCTGCATTTTAATAAAGATGCTACTGGAAATAATGTTTCAAAATAAATAGTGCTGCTAACCAAGAAAAAGATTCAAGTGAATAATTTAACAAATTATTCATTTTAGCGGCATGGATGGGTTCCTGGATAATTCTATATAGCTCTCTGTAGTAATGGAAAAGAGTAGTCGGCAATATTCTTTTCTTAAACAAAACAGTATATAATATTTCCTAAAACTGATTTTTGCACCTAGCTTCACAATCAAATTGTATGCAAAATATAGATTATAAACGTAGTATCCGCTTGTATATGAGGTTACTACAACCACATGCGTTGTTTTGTTTAATCTTGAAATGTCGAATATAGAAAGTTTTCATACAAAATTATTTCACACAAGGTGTAATAATGTCTGCAAATTCATTATAGTTGAAACTGACTGGAAACGCTTGTCCGCTCATTATATACCATAGTTGCGTAATAAATATTGTGAAACTCATTTATGCCATGAGTACGGTACCTTTTTAATAGCAAAACCGTAACTGCAAGTTATTTTTATTTAGTTTCTAGTCATCGATTGAGTCCCATCTGATTTTGAAGTAACTAAATGAAATGATAATAGATTCGATTGACTAACTAAACAATAAATCAATCGTATTTGTTGACATATTATTTCCAGAACTGAAAAATAAATACTTTTGTTCTTTTTCTTGGGTGCCTTGTCCACTCAGTGTGCCATACACAACTTATACAGTTTTTATGATCGATTAGGAGACTGTACAATATTTACATGCAAAAGAAAATGAAGTTCTTAAGTTATTAATGTGTCTGATGCAACAATAATTGGCTGACAATGCTATATATTTCATAATTAGCGTTACTAGATCTAACTTGTTAGTCTAAATTTGCAAACATTTTCCAAAATTATATTATGTATTCACGTCCGAATCTTGAACTTAATAAATTCTTAGCTCGACAGACGCAAAAGTGATTCCAATTCTATTCGTTTAATTCAAACAATAAAAAGTCTCTCTCCTGATTCTTCTTTAGCTCTTGTTTATAGTGCCTTTATATGACTTAATTTTTATAAGACCTATCGCAGAAAACTCCCAAACAAGAGCCAGATCTATTCAGGTGAAAAAGATATTAAATGATACGATAAATATTTATCATTTGATGCACATGCGACTGAAGACGATATATGCGATTGAAGAGAAAATAGAGCCATGACAAATAATAAACACAAACCCGTTGAAGCTACAAACGATTACATACCAATTTCTACTGTAATCAAAGTTTGATTAAAGTAGAAGTAGTTATGTAAACGTTTGTATTTTGAACGCTTTTATGTGTATATCATTTGTTTTGTCTCTAAGTTGTGTCTGGCTTTGAAAACAATTCAATCAGGATCAAAAGCGCCCAGGCTGGTTGTGTCTAGAGTGATCAGACTAGTGAGAAACTAGCATTGCACCGTCTCTTGTCTGTTTATTGCACACACAAACACACGCACAAACACACACACACATACACACACACACACAAACGCACACACACACACACAGATATATATCTATATATATATAAATATATATATATAAATATATATATATATGTATATATAAATATATGTATATATATATATATATATATATATATATATATATATATAAATGGAATCACGTCATTTCTTAACAAATAATTAATGAATAAAATACTGGAAAAATACTTCACAATATATCAGACGCATTTAAATTGTTTTCCGCCGCTTACTCAGCGCGTATAAAGCAATAGTCAAACACGGTTCATGCTACTTTGATACATATTAGAAATAAGGTCATTTCTAGAAACCAATTAGAAACATTTCTCCTCCACAAACAAAGCATGCTTTTCCAAGAGAAATATCATTCGCCAGTCAATGATTAATTATGAAGCGTGCCATATTTCAAGCAGTATGTCTGCTTTTGCATTATTTAAACTAGACTATATCAACTCTCACATATCAGATTGACCATTCATTGCATTCGCTGGAGAAAGTTTAAAGGGGCAGTGTGAAGTTCTGAACGATAAATATTTTGACTTGTTACCATTATTCGGCCTTCTCATGTTTCCTTCCATGAAACCGACTGGAATGTACAGTCTCTATGCCGTGGTTTTATTTGCATTGAACATGGGCTCATGTGCTCAAGGTAAGTATTTACTTCCTGTAAAAATTCTGTGCATATTAATTTCATGCAGACCGAAAACGGGAGGGGGGCAATGCAGAGTTGCAAATTGTGACTCAATTACATAAATGTTCATTTCAATGGCTATAGATAAAATGTAATTTTAGTTTTCCTATTTTCTTATAAGGTTGGATGATTCCTCATTTGTGATTTCAAATACGATCATCCTAACAAAGTAAACGCATTTGAACTCGTCATATGGAAAATGAAGGGACTTTGTAATGTTACACAAGAAAGTCGTTTCTGGTCTGTTTTTCTTAGATCATTGTCCATGTGTAAACTTCATGTGTCTATCCTAATATATTTCTGACTTGAAGAGGGGACGCATCGTATAACATAAAGTACTGAAATGTATTTTCTTTATCTTTTGTTCAAAGATTGTCTTGACACCACTGTCAGTTGTGCTCTGGATTTCAAATATCTGCAATATTAATATTGACTCTAAAATATTGATTTTATATGTAGAGATTCTATATTTTGCAAGAAAAGAGTAAGCTGAGATTTTGTGTCTCTATTTTTGCTGTCAGAAAATATGGAAAAATTAATATTATCAACGGGACTAAACTTTAAAAGACCTATACTGTTAAGTGTTATGTAGCTGTAGACTGAAGTCATCAGTATTACATCATTTATTAACTTTTAACTGCACATTACAGTAGTCTCTGCAAAACATAGGTTTTCTAAAATAGTTATTGCCACATGTACGGTTCAGTTACAGAGACTTGTGTTTAATATAAATGAATACATTAGATTTAATTGACAAGCATTATTTTACCATTGTATCATTAGGCCGTCTTCAGCATTCTAAATCTTCCGACATTAAACTTCCAGAAGAATTTATAAGCGCGGCGGCACAAAAACAATATACAATAGATGACGACAAAATGACAGCACGATTGCAAATATGGTCAAAAGATGAGGCTAGAAAAGTACAAAAAATACAAAATCAACAAAATGGTCATAATCACAGTCTCTAATGGTCATAATTCAGTCATCTTCATCATTTTCTAGACAATATTTTGTATTTTCACAGCCACTTCTTTTGATCATATTTGCAATCGCGCTGTCTTTTTGTCATCATCTACTATATATTGTTTTTGTGCCGCCGCACTTGTAAATTCTTCAGGAAGTTTAAATTGTCACTGCACAATATATATTTAATATTTATTAAGTACATTTTCTGAGCATAACTATGGATTCTACGTTTATCTGACGAACGCGTGAAGCTAATCTATCTTGTAAGTATGTGTCAGCAAAGACATACATGGATTCGGAAAAGATGACTGGCAATTTATGTTTCTTCTTCTGGCATTGAAGCTTCATCCATTTCCGCATTTTCACTTTCTGGGAACACTCTATAGACTATTGTCCTCTTAGCTTTACATTAATCAGCGACAACTATACATGTTTACAATAGATCTAGACATGTTCTAAAAAGGGTCTTCAGGTTTGGAAACAATTATTGACTTAACTACATCAACCACAACTGCTTTACTCCATTTATACATTCAAGCTATTGTCTTGGTAATGATAGCAGCCGCCAAAGAGAAAGCTAACTGGTATAAACAAGAATAACCATTCAATGTAAGATTCACAACTTTAATGTCCTATACTTTTGCCTTTGTCATACTCAAACAGAAAATATTTCTCCCTTCCTTCTCTCTTTAAATTGAACCTAAAGCGACAAGTATTTTACACCGAGCATGGATGCGAACAACATTTATGCCAATGTCAGTTACAGTTGTGTTTGCATAGTTCAATCACATTTAATGCATCGTACCATAGACAGTATTCGTAATGAAATCACCATTTGATACGGTAATGGAATCAAGAGTAGAACAAAATATCTGTAGCAAGCCGAAGAACCAAATTTACATTACGTGACGCAGAATATTTTCTTAAACACATTTCAGCCAATGTTTCACAATCAACAATAACACGTTGCTTTAAATGAAAGATTTTAAACCTAGGAGGAAAAAGCAAACAAATAATATATTACTAATTCTTAATCCTACATGGCTTCACACGGGATGTTCAACAATCGATATGTTGCGCTTGTAAAAGCAAGCAAATGTACGTATCCCTTTTCCTAAATGTATTTGTCTTCTTTCTATCCTGTTTGTTTCTTTTCCTTTCACGTGTGATAATGTATAAATATTTTTGAATATGTCGTTGGTTTCTCTTGTCGTCTTTTTAAAATTCGTTTCACTTTTATTATTTAATTTTTTAATTTTTTCTTTAGCAGTGGCAAATCGTTTTATTTTATATGCGGTTTGTATAGTATGATAAGCTATGTGTATACAAATTAGGGACTATTAGGAAATACAAAATAAACAATTGAAACTTTAACAAATATTCGCATGCTGTTTCTACTATATGTATAACTGCACATTCAGATATACTGAGCGTTTTCGAATTACTTTAGTATGTGTATATTGCTATTTTTCTCAGTTAAAATTTAAACTGCCTTATTAATTAACTAAGTCAATAATAACACAACAAAATGTTTAGAAGACGCACCATTAGCCTATTTCAGACGCAGTCTTGAATTGTATGAACAACAAAACATAGAGGATTGTGGTTTTCTAAAATAATGCAGCAGTCCTGATTGTGAGCAAAACCTAAAGTTCTTTGCGATATATTTTTCTTTCACTTTCCGTCAATATATACGTGCATGAGAATATATATATAAGTTAATATTGTTTCTCGCCAATTCAAGAAATAGAATTGTAAATAGACGCGATATATATATATATATATATATATATATATATATATATATATATATATATATATATATATATATATATATATATAAGCGTGTGTGTGTATCTATATATGACTGTACAATTTGTTTCCATAGATACCTCTAGATGTAGTGCTTGGGATGAAGACCACGATTCAGAAAATAACCTGGACACATCCGTTACTTTGTGGGAGAAAAACGACTGCCTGTTCATCGATTGTGCCATATTCTGCAACCAGGATCAGTCGTGCATGTCCTTCTTCTACCATGCCACACTGCAACTGTGCTTAGGAACGCAGTCATACAAACGTGGGCTCCCTTCTAGTAAAACAATGCAACAAGGATGGCAATACTACACTAGTAGGTTCATTGCAGTGAAATATAATTACAGTAATATCTATCTTAGCAATACAACACTGATAGGTCCATTACAGATAAATGTAATTAAAATACTATCTATATTGGTAATACTACACTAGTAGCATCCTAGTAAGATCATTACAGTGAAATGTAATTAAAATAGCACATATATTTGCAATATTACACTGATAGGTTGATTACAGTGAAATGTAACTAAAGTATCATCTATGTTGGCAATAATACAATAGTAGGTTCATAAAAGTAAAATGTGGTTAAAATAGCATTCCTATTGGCAACATTACATTAATAGGTCCATTACGGTCAAATGTAATTAAAGGAATATCTATATTTGTAATACTAGTAGCTTCCTTACCGTCAAAAGTAATCAAAGTAACATCTTCATTCATCATTCTTCACTACCAAGTTCATTACAGGCAAATCGAACTTTGACGAACAAATGTATTGGCAACTATACAATAGTGGGTTCATTACAGCCAAATGTAATCAAAATAACGTCTCTGCTGGCAATGCCACACAAGTAGATTCATTATAGTCAAATGTAATTAAGATAATATACCTATTGGCAATACAATACTAGTGGGTTCATTACAGTCAAATATAATTAACATAATTTCCCTGTTTGCAATAATATACTAGTAGGTTACTTACAGTCAAATATGAACGCTCCAGTGGCCTTGAGGTTAGAGCGTCCGCCTCGGATGCGGGAGGTCACGGGTTTAAACGCCGGCCGAATCATACCAAAGTCTTATACAAAAGGTACCAGCATCTGCCTTGCTAGGCGATCAGCATTAAAAGGTTCGTGATAGAATGACCTGATTGGGCGGGACATCATGTTACATGTCTGCGGCATGATGCCCCAATGTTCAACATCACTGTAAACTGCCACACTGCAGACATCAGCGATATGATTTAATTTTTTAAAATCTACGTTAAAAATCCAAATCACACACACACGCACAAAACACAAAGAGGTTTCTTTCAAAACGTTAACAAAGTGAAGTCAAATTTATGCATTTAACAGACAACAACACATTATTCTCGTTTTTGTTCCATTCGCAAAACAATTTTCGCAATCATTGCATAGTTTTCATCTTGAAGCGCAAAATAAAATTATACGGAATATTTTCATATGTTTTACTGACAGTTAACATTCAAGAAGTAACCCATTTTTATTTACTTACCTTCCTGATTTATAGGGAAACAAAACTGCGACGGAGACTATGTTCTCAACCAGTCATTGGGGTTGTGCTACAAATTACATGTAGATGGTAAAACCTTTAACGACGCCATGGCTACATGTGAAGCGGAGGGAGCCAAGATGCTGGTCTTAAGAAATCAGAACGAAGTTAATTTCATAAACACAGGTATAGTATTTATCCATTGTAATCTTGAAAAGTGTGGTTTTTAACAAAGTATTGTATTAATTCAAAACATACACGCATAGATTCGATTTAAGACATGTAACTGTTCAACGCAATATTAAACCATTCGAGTCAAACAAACCAGCCTAATCACCAGTAAGCAAAGGACAATAGGTTAGGTCTTCGACAGCAAATTTTGCTTTGTACGTATATTTGAAAATCTCTGATTCTAAAAATATCACATAGCTACAAACAGGGCCAACTGAATAGATCCGCTCTGAATTTATACTATAACAATGAGATCCAGTTATTCATATTATTAACTATATAAACATGACGCAAAGCCTATAGTAGAATGATGAATTTCTACCCATTCATTAATCATAATGACATATGAAAATAACGATAAAAAGTATTAATAGTCCCTCTTTTCTAAATGAAATTGAAATGGTACACATTTTCATTGGAATCCTTTCTCTTTTCCATTCCCCTTACCCGCCTCGTCCGTAAGGGTAAATAAAAGCAAAAATCTGGAGTGAGAGAAATAAAACATTTTGCGATGGATGAAAACATTAAAACTGAACGAGTACCAAGTAACTTACAGTAATCTGGTTCGTCGTAACTATATAGTTCCGCTTTCCTTTGGATCAATCTATAGTGTTCATAATATCAATGATATATAGTTTCATAGCCAGTCGACGCGAGGCCTATATGTTAAATTTGTCGGTCATGAGGCACACATACTGTGGCGTTTCTAATACTATCTTGTTGTTGTTTCTAAAACCTATTATAATATTATAAAAGTCGATAATTAATTATCAAATTTAAAAATGTCGAAATGGTCGCACATGCCCATGTCCTTCTCTGTGTGTGTGTGTATGTGTGATTTGGATTTTTAATGTAGCTTTAACAATGTTTCAGTCATATCGCTACGATGTCTGCAGTGTTGCAATTTATAGTGATTTCTAGCACTATGGCATCATTTTGCAGACATGTAACATGATATCCCACAGAGTCATATTAATCTGACACAAGATGGACGGGTCCTAACACTACCCTCTTAATGTTAAGCGCCTAGCGAGGCAGATGTTAGTACCATTTTTTTAAATCTTTAGTTTGACTCGGATGGGGATTGCACCTGCGACTTCCTGCATCCGAGGCGGACTCTCTAACCTCTAGGTCATTGGAGCGGTCCTCCCTCTCTCTCTCTCTCTCTCTCTCTCTCTCTCTCTGTATTATAGTAGCTAGATACGGGCGAAAATCCATGAAAATGCGAGGGTTGAGGTTTATCGCAAATGTAGTAAGACGATGTCTCAGGACCTATGAATGATGGTAAAATTTTAGTCAAACTAATCAAACCGTCCAAAGGAGAGAGAGAGAGAGAGAGAGAGAGAGAGAGAGAGAGAGAGAGAGAATTATAGTCTTTAGAAATGATCATTAAAGCAGAATAATTACTTAGATGAACTGTCAATATATTCAAATATTTTAATTATCTCTTTTTGGTTTATCATTTTCCTTAGTTTCTATTCCACGCTAATTTTCATACGCCAGTACGTGAATGCCTGACAGTCAGGTTCAGTGTAAAAGAAGCTAACCGTGTTCGTAGCGCACAACTTTCTTCATAAAAACCAAATTTCATGTTTAAATCATGAGTGCTACTTATACTAATTCAATAAATGCGAATACAAATATAAACTCAAAACGAAAATAATCAACTTATAGATTTGTATATGTGATTGTGAACAATAAGAACAATCGTAGACCTACATTTTTAGCAGACCCGCTCGCAAGGATGTGAAGAATTCATTCACTTGGTTAATGCACAGTGGCCCGGAGTATATCGTAACTCCATTCAAAGTACAATCATGTGTATTATTATGTGATATAAATAAAATATATGTATAGTATCTGCGCTGTATCAATGATATATACCGCTCGTTGCATACATTTTTCATGAAACTGAAAATCGGCAAGCATCGTTTCCTTTTAATGAAAAATTTATACATCTCTTGGTATATCATTCATACAGCGTACATACTGTACATATATTATATATGTATATATTGATGGTATCAATAAGAGAGACAGAGAGTAAGAGCGTTTTGGCGACATATTTAATTTAATTGAAACATTATTTGTTATAACTTTGTTATAACTTTGCGCATAAAACATGTCGCATACCATATATGTATTTTAAAACTCATTCTTTCAAGACTGACTAATTAAAACTACTGATTCTTTCCATAGACTTTTTAACACAAAATTCTCAAGATAGTCGAATATGATGTCGTGTCATTATAAAATCGCCGTAGCTTTAGTTTCCAGTGTTGTTTAGTTCTCTGTATCATGATTTGCCTAATGATTGACATTTGCTGTTTCAAGCATTATGCTCCCAAAATTTTTGTCTTTCTATTTTAAAGGTTAGATAATGTTTTGTAATACAAAGCAATTACAATTAATCATATAATTCATATTGGTGTTATGACCGTATCTAAAATCTCGGCTTTCTAATGGATGCGACCTTGACCGAATAGACTTATTACGTACCTACTTCAAATCGAACCTTAACCTTGCCCTTGATTTCTAACCATGAAAGGATCAACATTACTCTCTCTCTCTCTCTCTCTCTCTCTCTCTCTCTCTCTCTCTCTCTCTCTCTCTCTCTCTATATATATATATATATATATATATATATATATATATATATATATATATATATATATATATATATATATATATATTGTACAAAAATATACGCTTTTAAGAAAATTTCCCTAATTGAATTATTTTATAAATTATAGTTATAAGCAGCAAAATGGGTAAAATGGGTGCCGGGACTTACGTATACATCGGTCTTCGGGCCATCGGTGTGAACAGAGTATGGAAGATGTTCAACGGACAAGACCAACCATATCTCCCATGGGGATACGGAGAACCGAATAACTTAACTGGCGATCAGAACTGTATGCTTATCATCAATGTAAACTATTTTGATGACCGATGCAATCGTCTAAAACCTTTCTTTTGTCAAAGGTTCATAAAGTAAATCCAGCAGAAAACAGGTTATATCCACTTAATGAATTGTTCTTAACTATAGTGGGAAATAAGACGTTGACACCTAGCAGTATTATGGAAAATAGAATACACACATGTCAGTTCTTTAAATCATATGAATTCATACAATATTAGGAAATTCATATGTAATTATAAACGTACGCATATATAAATACAATCTTTAACTGTTTTTCTAGGACCTTATAGTTGACAATCTTGCAATTTTAAACGCTTGAAGATGTGTATTTTAAATTAATATAATTTCTACAGCAATTTTACATACAATTGTTTTGTGTTTCTAATTGATATATTCGTATGTAATAGCGTGTATTCTATCTTATGTAAGAGAATTTGATGGTTAATGTTACAGTGTGTTGTTGTCTTGTTACAACGTGTTGTCTTTGTTACATCATGTATCGTAATAATGGAAACACAATTAACGTAAACATTTTTTAATTTGATTATGAAGGGTTAATTATCTAATTATTGTTTCTTCTTTCGAATTGCAAGCAGTCCCCAGTTTTTAAAATGAACAGTGTTGAATATTTTTCACCGACATTTAATATCAAAGCTAGTGCTTTTAAGCTTTTCTATGACACTGAATATCAAACCAAATGACTTCATGCTGTTCCGTAAGACTGTATGTTACAGCTGGTGCCGTTCAGCTTAATTCGATTTTCATTTTAGCTGTCTTTACCCAAGACACTAGTGCAGGACAAATCGCTGAAGAAACTGACATAACAACGTCACACGCAAAAAGAAACTGTGTTTGGTTACTGAAATGTTTATCGTCAATTGTTTCATTCAATTAAAGGATGAAAAGTAAAAGTGTTTTAAGTGATATCATATGATACTTGGAGCATAACACAAATTATATCAGTTCAAACAGTATTACAGCTTGTACCGTATGATACGTGAATGACGTGGAATGTCGTGAGATGCGATGCATAGATGAGACGAACGAGATCAGGTGTCCTTCCACTATCAAGCGAGATGCAATGATATCATCCAGATCAAGTTTATATATATATATATATATATATATATATATATATATATATATATATATATATATATATATATATATATATAGCGAGTGTTGTCACCTTTTAGGGATAGCATGGCAAGAGACGCTATAACAAAAGAATAAAACTAAATGCGTTTGTAAGTTAATAATTGTTTGCGACGTCTACGAAAAAAAATGCATTTGAGATGTAGTATTTCATCATGAACCTAATATTTCTCTTACTTGGGTATATATTAAATATTACATTAATACCGAAGTATTTTCTTCAATAATTATTCTTAAGCAAATTTCATCATTGAATTTGAAGTATTTGAAAAAAACTCTCAAATAAATTTATATGTTTATTGACACTTTTACATACAATTACAGTTAATAACGTGTTCGAGAAAGCAATACATGCCAGAATTTAGTAACCTATAAGTTATTTGTTAGCTATGCATTTATAAATGACCGTTAGGATTATTCTGAAATCAAGCCCCTGGATTTGAGTGTATGCATACGTCGAATACCATAGGCTTCTTTGGATTTCCTAATGTTTCTGTTAAATTGTGATTTATACCTAATCCAAGTCTGGATTACATCCTTTAAGATATGCCCTGGAGAAGAAAAATGTTTTTCTACTGGGTTCCTTTCAAACTTTATTGGTTTGCCAGAGTGATCTGTGGAAATTCAATCTAATATTTACATTTCTGCGTTTCTCAAATTTGTGGGAGCTTCATACCCAACATGTGATCAGGATGATCACATTTTCTGTGCACGACTTGCATCCAAGGTTTCCACAAGACTGCGATTTCATTGATTCGATAGTTGCCTTAAATTTCTCTTAAATTCCGAAGGTCTTCGAAATGCAACTACTGGCTTTAGCGGAAAGATCAATGTAAGCGGTTTACACGAGTCAGTTAATGTTTGTGAATGATGTGACCTACTCGTGAGCTATCTACGAAGAACGTTGGTGACATACTTGAGCAGTCATTTTATATTTAAAATAACAAATGACCCATTGGACGAACGTACTTCCATTGCTATTGTATTGTAACGTAAACAAACTTGGTGATTTAATAGAAAAACAAAAAACGATTGTTTCGTCTACGTAGAACCTTCTGGATAGGATCTACTCAACCGTAATCAAAGGACTATAATTTTATTAATAATATTATTTAAGTAAAACTATTTATAAGATCAACACTTTAAGATAAAACCCGGTCCATCATTAGCACTCTCTAGTAATCAATGCGGTATTATAGAAACAACCACAATGTCGTCCCTTAATTAAATAATCTGCCTAATGGGTTTTCATCAATATACCACTTACCATTCAGTTCAGATGATTGCAATGTATTGTGTTTTAACTGAGACATAGAGCATCCTAAGTTGTTTAGAATCGATCGGTTTAGCGTTAGAGCAATATTATAACACCAGTCGTAGTTTTGAGTTTTATATTTTTTCAATAAGTAACTCGGGAGATGCTGTTTTTATATCCTTTTAAAGAATGTTAATTTAATTTAATATAAATTTAAATTTCTTTCACACCAACGTGGCAACAATCAAATCTAGTATTGATGTTCTTCTTGGTATATTTTCTAGCTATGTATATATGTCACTTCCGTATAACTTTAGTATCACTTCAGTATCACTTTATTATCACTCCCCTTCAGTATCACTTTCCTATCACTTCGGTATCACCTCAGTACCACTTTAGTAACACTTCAGTATCACTTTAGTCACTGGGTTTATTAAACGCTCTTTCGTACCGGAAATAAATACGTGATGTGTGAAAGCTATATTGTATTATTTTGTAAGTATCTGTGAAGTATGTTTAACATAAATTGTGTTGGCTTTCAATTGGTTTTACTTTAATCTTAAAAGATTTTGTGCAGGCCTAAGTCATTAAGTTTCAAAAGAACCAAGATTTCTTTCAAATGTTACAGTGTCATTAATAATTTAGGTAAGAAATACTGACAATTTCATTTGTAAACATTAATATTTCATAGTAATTGAAATAATTTCATAGTAATTGAATTAATATCATAGTAAATGAATTACCTGTATAGTATGAATTAATTTCTGTCATAACGGAATTTAATTTTTGTAATAATTCACAACATAATGTAATCATGCAGAGAAAATGTTTCACTCTGCTATTCTTAACAATAAAAACGCAATAATCATTGCTACTAAAAAAAATATTTTTTCAATTTCTAAAAACTGTTTTGCATGTATATTCACAACCAAAAATTGAAATACAGAACATATGGCCACGAGCATAATGCAATTGTATGTTCGTCACATACCTCGAATTCTGATATTCGTACTGAGCTTTTTAAAATGACGTATATTTCTGAAAGCATATAATTTTTATTTTCGCCTTTATTTTGTCACCTTTGATTTGATAGATTATTCAAGGGAATGTCAACGGATACTATTGAATAACCAAACAGAATATACCAAGGACAAATTCGACCCGGAAATTTATATACAAGATGATGCCTATGACACCGAATCCATGTGGTGCATTATTATATTGAGAGAACACTGAGATTTAATATTCATTCACACTATAGGTTTGACAGACATATGATTCTTGTTTTGTGTATCTTGAACATTCGTTGTATCTAAATTAAAATCTGAAATGATTCTGAAAATTACGTTGTCTATTTGAATGTTTTGAGGCTACAACTGTAAGTTGCCGCCGATGTTTGAAATGCAAATTTTGAATATTCATGAAACCTTTTCGTTAGATTCTCCTCCTTAAACAATTGTGATTTAAAAGTTCATTTGATCCTATTTTTAATGTCGTTAGAGAATGCACCAGTGCAGGAACTGTCTCCTTCTAAAAACATTGCCTATTTCAAACCACATTCGAAAACCCTTACAACCACTTCTCTCTGTCTTTCTCTCTCTCTCTCTCTCTCTCTCTCTGTGTCGTTTTCTGTATGTCTGTCTCTCTCGATCTCAACAAACACTGCTGCAGGGTTCATAATGCAAATTCAATTATATGTATGGTTTGTCTACCTGATATCAATGGATATACGATGTGGAAGGTGGTAAGAAAATATGTGGACATGTCATTGTAATACAATATTTGTATAATTTTGTATTTGTACCCTTCCTACCCTCCGTGGGTCAAAGATGACGAACTCTCGTAGATGGCAATC
The DNA here is from genome assembly GCA_028554795.2 of Sinohyriopsis cumingii. NCBI lineage: Eukaryota > Metazoa > Mollusca > Bivalvia > Unionida > Unionidae > Sinohyriopsis > Sinohyriopsis cumingii. The sequence goes on along the minus strand of CM068835.1, from coordinate 105,430,678 downwards.
ACGTGGGCAATATAATTAACAAGCATTCTTGAATTTAAATCTAACGGTGGACTGGTAGAATTTACAACAGACAGACGGAGGGTAAGATGGTGTAAAGAAAACAAATATCTTTTTGCGTTAAGGAAACATGGAAATGTACATGACAGGCTACATCAATTCATTCTCTGACATGTATTAACGCACTTCGATCTTCAGGTCATTGTTACAACTATATAAACATTTGTGTTCAAGTATTGGTAATTTATTTCTATTTATTCGCTTATTTTTCTTCGAGGTCCTTAAGCCATGACACCAGATTGTGCTGCCTTCATGCTTGCCCCTTTAATCTTCAGGGCAAGGTCACTGTCACAGAATATTCACGCTAAGGTCATGATCAAGGTATCTTTTGTTTCTGTTTGTATGAGTCAATTATGCGATATGTTCAATGAATCTTTTGACCTTGCAATCCAGGTCACATGTCGTATAAAAATGTTTTAATTGTGGTCTAAACATAAAGACCATGCTTTTCGTTTGCTTTTGTTATTTGTTATTTTTTTTTGGGGGGGTGTTTTGAGGGGTTTTTAAGTTTGTTTAGTGTTAAGCTTAATATTATAGCTTATTTAGTCCATCAATGTAGAATGAAAAGTTTGCAATCAGTCATTGCGCTAGGGTACTTCGTGCTTATATCGGTGATTTTAGTGCAGTTTATACCTGTGCACGTTCTATTACGGAACAAATATCATAATCACGTTATCAGGAAAAAATATAATCCATCTTGGACATAGTACATTAAATGAGTAACTATGCAAAACAAACAACCTCTTAAGGCACAAATTTGACCTTTAATTTAGTTTTTCATTTCCTTTTATCTGCTTGAATCTGGTTTGAAAACGCTATGTTCACTTCATACAATAATTGTTTTAAAGAAATTGTTGTTATATAGAGAAACAGTTGCCATGGAGGAAGGAAGAAATAAAATAAATTCGTTTTCTGCCTTACTTTAAATGTTTTTCTTTCTTATGCTAAGGTCTTTTTCCATCTTTATAGTCGAAATTTTCTGATAGTATTGCAAATATAATACATTTGTCGACTTGTATATAACTGTTTTCATGGTTTCTGCCTTTGGAATTTCAATAGAAGTATTTATTTAGTAATTGAAGCCGTAAGGGCTCGAGTTGAAATAATGGAAAAGAAATACAGGTCGCCCACTTTTCTGCCAATAAAAAGGGATTTTCCAAGCACATTCACGGTAAATATCTCCTTTTTAAATGTACACACCTTGCAATCAAATTGTAAATAGATGACATTTGGAAATTTCAAAAACGTATGAATTTGCTTTCAGCCATTCTGTAGCGTGGAGATGGGGTAATCGTTGTACAATTTAGACATATTTCTCACTCATCAGTCTAGCAAAGCAAACAAACGCGCACAAGCTTACATGTACACATGACTGCATACATAAACACCAACACAGCTACACATTCATAAATACATATATCACCTCACTCAAAACACTGGAAAGAAAGTAACTACTTATGATGGCAAATGAAACTTCGCTGCGATATATCTTGCAACAAACGATAGACACCGCTATGTAATGAATTTTATATGTACATTTCAACTTTGTATTTAAAATGTAAAGAATATAATTACATGGACATCTTGAGACTTTTATCTTCTCCATACCGTATATTGGATTTTCAGATGTAGCTAAAATTATCGCAAAAAATAGAATTGCCCCTTTTGCGTTGATACTTTAACAATTGCTCCTCTTGAAGCAATTGTTATTCTGAAACTTCGAACGGTTATTATCAAAACTAAAATTGCATATTTGCATGAGACTAAGATAATTGACGCGTTATTTTTATAGTTTCATCTGTCACAGTAGCAAGCATAATTAAGAACTTCGTGCCTTACACAAGACCATAGAACTTACAAATAGACAGTAACGAAATGGAAACCGTTCAAATAATGTATGCATGCACTTCTTAAGTTTACGATTTCATCAGTCTTACAAAATATGAAGATATAGTATTATGACAACAATTAATGAAACATACAATAACGAATCTCATGAAATAAATAACAAAACTATATTTTAAACATGATTTATAAATATTGTCAATGTATCCACATCATTGAGCGTAAGTACGTAAAGAGTTTGTTGGTCATATTATGAACAGGCACATTGTAGATTATTACGCCATTTGTTACGATTTAACCAATCTTAATCCAGGCTAAAAGAGTTTCTTAAATATTTGAAATTATTAGACATACAATCGAGAACTGAAGCAAAGTAAAGATACTATAATCCTTCAAATGTGTTACATCCAAATAGAATACAAGTTAAACTTGTGCTTTATTCACCAGTAAGGACATATATTTCACGCGTGCTCGAGTTTCCTTAAAAGTAGTTACGTTAAATCAAGCGAAAACATTTTTTCTATCATGTTTCGTTAATATTCCTTGAAGGAGATTTAACGTGGTACATTGAGCAACCAACAGCGGATAAAAGTCTGAAAGGGACTGCTACATGTAACTCATCTACATCCATGTATCCTCTCATCCTTCAGCTCAATCGATAAAATGAAGAAGCTGCAATGCGTTCTTGATAATAGTAACATGATTGAAGAAATTTTAGTCAGGGTGTAGTATTGGAACAATCACCTGTCTCGACAATATTCAAATTCTCTCTTGCCTAATAACATAACAACAAAACGTGTATGTAAATTATGTGCTCGTTTGTGTGATTTAAGGAACATACACCATTGCGCATGTCTATAAATTCTATGCAGAAATTACAATAGTCATTCAATACTAACAAACTTGTATCTAGATGAAAATTAGCTACATTAGAAAGAGAGCCATAAAGATACATTAAAAAGGCACACTTAGTGACACACTAGATACACACACTAGAAATACCAAACAATTACATACAGATACACAAGAGATACATTAATGTTAACGGAAGAATCCCCGTATCTTAACCCATCGCTATAACACGTAGCTATAAATAAATACTAGCATTTTACAAACGGAATTTCTACAAGTTGTAACTATAAAGATACACTAGTGTTTTTGTTTCCATTTATGACTTGTCTAGTGTGCGATTTAAATTATACACTAACACTAAGGCCCCTTGGATAGTATTTTTAAAGGGTGTTAAATGGTACAATTAATGCGATGGATAGTATTTTTGTGGTGTAAGGGTTAGCGCAAAATGTCCTGCTCAGCATTCCTTTGGACCCCAGTAGCAAGGAAAAAAGGGGGATCCTGACGTCGCAGCAGCAAATAATCTTCATACTCCATGCCAAGGCATGCGTCCTGGTGAGGCCACTCCAGTCGCACTATTGAGTGAGGAAACAACATTGAAGTTGGCAGTCTACGGGTTATAAGTCATACCCGATTGGTGTAGGGAAGAGGTGCCACGGATCAGCGTCGACGATTGGAGGGATCATCGTATCACACTGACCGACTTCCGCACGCCTCAAGCCGGGCATCCCCTGGTCAGCAAGGAGTTTACCCGCCAAAGTCTGCCTGCTCCAGTTGGTGTTTGGAGCATGTTGGTCAGCATGACAAGCTAAAGGACATTTAGAATCCAACAAAGTAGACTCCAGCTCTTCCTTTTGCAACCTGGAACATGCACACAATGTGCAACGGCATCTCTGCTGACCTCAGGGGAGGTGGACGACACCAGGAAGAAGGCCACCATCGATAGAGAGCTCGCCAGAATAAATATCAGCATAGCTTCTCTCCAGGAAACCAGGCTCGCCTCTAGCGGCTCCCTCAGAGAGGAAAACAACACATTTTCCTGGAAGGGTCGAGAATCTGAGGCGCCCTGACAGCACAGAGTGGGCTTTGCCACCAAAATCAATCTCCAGGCCTCGATTGAGCCTCCCTCAGTGGGCACCGAGCGTCTCTTGTTCATCAGCATTGCCACTGCTGTAGGTCCTCAGTGTCTATACCCCATCCTCATGTCTTCAGAAGACACATATGATCATTTACATGGCCACTAAATGAATAGATCAAAGGATGCCCCAAAGATGAACCATTATTCCTCCTCAGCGAATTTAATGCCAAAGTAGGTGCGGACCACGAGTCATGGCCTACCTGACTCGGACATCATGACACTAGAGAGACCAACGAAAAGGGTCAGAGACTGCTAGAGCTGTGAACCATCCATGACCTGTGGATTACAAACTCCTTCTTCAAGTGTAAGCCACAGCACAACGTGTCATGGAAACACCCAATGTCTAATCGCTGGCACCCGCCCGACGTGGTCATCACCAGGCGTTTTCCTCTTGACAGCCTCCTCTCCACCACACACTTCCAAAGTGCAGACTCGACTCCAACTAAGTCATCGTAAGCATCAGGGTGCGCATACGGCCACACACACTACACTGCTCAAAACAAGCAGGTCGCCCTCGAGGAGTATGTGCCGCCCTGGACCAGGCTCTCCAGGACCTGTCAGAGCACGATGCTACAGCCAAGTGTAGCGCCATCAAGGGTGCCATCTAAAGCACAGCCAAGTGCACGTTTGGCAAGAAGAAGCGGCCCAGACAGGGCTGGTTCAGTGCCCACCTTTCAAGGATGGAACAAATAATCGAAAACAAACGAAAAGCCTTCATATCTTACAAAATATAACCCAATGAACGGACGCATGTTGCCCTCAGAAATGCCCGAAGTATTACCCAACGCATCATTTGAAATTGCGAGAGTCAGTACTTTCAGCAACTGTGCGAATAAATCTAGCGCAGTGCCGAGTCTGGAAATATCCAAGGTATGTAATGTGGCATGAAGAAGTCTCTAGGCGCTACCTTGAAAGAAATTGTGCTCCTGAAATCTTAGATGGGATAGAAGATGACAGACACTGAATATCAAATGTCCAGGTGATGGAGCATTACTCAGAGTATTCGCCAGAGAAACGTCAGTCACCGATATCGCCCTTATCAGCATAACGAAACTGCCCACTATGGAGGAGCTCAACAAAGTGTCCACCTTAGAGACGCTCAGGTAGTGAAAGCATCCCTCCCGACGCTATCAAAAGTGGGAAACCAACATTCCTTCAGCCATTGAACGAGTTACTCTGACTCTGCTGTGAGAAAGGAGCAGTTCCCCAAGACATGCGCGGCACCACGATTGTGACCCTTTACAAAAGCAATGGCGGCCGAAGTAACTGTAATAATTACAGAGGGATCTCGCTCTTGAGCATCGTTGGCAAAGTGTACGCTCACATCATACTCAACAGGCTGCAGCTGCTGACGGACAGTGTGTACCCGGAATCCCAGTGCGGTTTCAGAGCAGGCAGGTCGACAACTTACATGATCGTATCCCTCCGACAACTCCAAGACAAGAGCATAGAGCAAGGTCAGACACTTTGCATGATGTTCGTCGATCACACCAATGCCTTTGACCTGGTAAGCAGGAAGGGCCTATTTATACTTATCAGTATGATCGGTTGCCCCCAGAATTCTTCAGCATGATAAACGCTTTCCACGCCAACATGAAGGGAACAGCCCTGTATGATGGTTCCTAATTAGACTCCTTTCCCATCAACAGTGGCGTGAAGCTTGTGTGCTGACGACAAAACTTTTCGGGATCTTCTTCTTCCTGCTCCTGTCCTAAGCCTTCGACTTGTCCACTGATGAACTATATCTGCAAACAAGGCCCAACGGGATGCTATTCAACCTGGCTCTGTGCTCATCAGGGAAATGCTTTTTGTTGATGAGTAGTGCACCCATTTGTCCGTATAGTATGTTTGTGTGATAGATTTATGTTGATAAATCGATGTATATGTATATGTCTCCAGCCATGTCTCTAACCCTGTCTCTATGTCTCTTTCTCTATTTGTCCCTTGTCCCTAAAGTGGTACATAAGCGACTTGCAACACTGTTCCTAACGAATCCGTTCGATTGAGATCAGCTACTTGCATCAGTGTTGCCATTGTTTCCCCCGTGTCCAGTAACGTGATGCCATCCTATTCAATTCCCCTTGTCCCTAAATATTTCCATCTTTGTTCGATTCCTATCTAGTGTCCCAGATAGTCCCACTATGTTTATTTTGCCATGTCCCTAGACAGTCCCACCCACTTTAAATTCCCTTTGTACGTAGACAGGCCTAGTCCCTTGTTGCTATAGTAAATTTCACTTGTCGGTGTACAGTCTCAATCCCTTGTCGCTATCTTAAATTTGCCTTGTCCATAGACAAGCCCAACCGTGTTAAATTTCCCATGTCCGTAAACAGGCACAATACATTGTCGCTATGCATTCCCTCTGTTAAATTTCCATTGACCGAAGACAGTTCCAATCCCTTGTCGCAATGTTAAATATCCCTTCTCCCTAGACAGCCCACCCATGTTCAATTACTATCTAGTGTCCCAGATAATCTAACCATGTTAAATATGTTTTGACCCTAGACAGTCCCAATCCTTTGTTGCTATATTTAATTTCCATTGTCCCTGGACAGGCCCACCTATATTCAGTTCACTTTGTCTGTAGACAGGCCCAATCCATTGTCGTTGAACATTTCCTATGTTTAATTCCCCTTGTCCGAAGACAGGCCCAATATATTGTCGCTATGTTAAATTTCCCTTGTCCATAGACAGGCCCACCCATGTTAAATCCCCCTTGTCCGTAGACAGTCCCAATACATTGTCGATATACATTCCAATTAATCTTGAGACTTAGGTATAATTTTAGAAAAAAAAACAAATTTAACATTATGGTCACATTCTCGCCGTATCTTCCCATTATACTACTTCTGCATGGAGATCTTAGATTTGCAACCACATTTGACAGTTTCCAGTCATGGATATGTTCAAAAAGTCGGAACGTTTTAATAGCGTTAGAAGAATCAGTTCTTAAATACAAAAGGATATATGCAAGGCAATTCAATTAAAATCAAAATTAAACTGTCCTACGTGAAGATCTGACAGCGACAGCATAGAGGTCATTTACTGATGTACTTTGAATTCACTAATCGAAATGCAGCTCTCAGAAATTTTAAAGTGAACCAATTCGTGTAGCACTCATTGATGCTCTTCGAACGTACTTCTCAATCTCCCAAACCGGAAAATATAAGAATCATTCGCTGTTAAATTAGTGTGTATGGTAATATTTGAGTGATCGCTGTCACATCTAAACGTAGGACAGAGGAGCTCTGATTTTAATCAGACTGAATAAAATGTGTCTGTAAGATCTTAAGAATGTTTATTTCCTAACAACCCCTCATCAAAGCAATTTTAGCATGGCTCCCTTTCTGAAATATCCCATCTCATCATATGTTCTATCCCATGAGAAAGCATTCCCAAAGTGTGTCTGAAAACATAGTTATTGTGTGATGGTCTCATCCAGGATCATGTCGTTGGTAGAATATCTCAGGCAACAAAGAGGCACACTTGCTACATTTGTTTGCCTGTAAGTTTGCCATTGCGCAGTTCATTTTAGTAGCCACTCTGTGACTTGACTGACCGTAGTTGAGCGATCTTCTTGTCATGTTGGTGTACCAGACCAGAACATTGTCTCCGATGTGAGAATCTCTGTCACAACACAATTAGTCAAATGTGCACAACAGCAGACATATTTTGTACATCCATACTAATTTCTTTTATGGTGCCGGGACAGAAACCATCTTTTAGGAAACGTACGCTCTGTATACATTCACAGTCTTTACTGTAACAGTGCTTTGAATGATCAAGACACACTTATGTCCATTTAGGGATTTTACGGTTTTAATCGACCGCTTTTATGGTGCCGGGGCAGAAACCATTTTCTTTTAGGAAACTTACGCTCCGTATAAATTCACAGTCTTCACTGTAACAGCGCTTTGAATGATCAAGACACACTTCTGTCCATTTAGGGCTTTCACGGTTTCAATCGACCTCTTTTGAAACTTGACCATATATTAGTAAGAGTTGTTTCTCTCTTCTTAAAGCCCTTTTACATATGGAGTGTCCTCACAATCAAGAGAGATTGTTAATTATTGAGAAGAATACTTTGATTCATGAAGATGAAACCCTCTAAGGGTACAGAATCCAATATTTCAATGACAAAGAACAAACTGATGCAAGAAAGAGAAAATTCGCAAAAACGTAATTGTTTTCAATCAAACATAAATACTGTCCATAAGAAGCTCTAAACATCTTGAATTTTCCATCTAATGTGATCATGGAACTTTCTTAAAAGGATGACGCTAATTTTTATACCAAAAGGATAAGCAGCACAGAAAGGACGGGTGAAGTCAAAGTCAAGTTCTTACCAAACAATATCCCAAACCATTTCTCATCTGAGGTTGTTGTCTCCTTATTTTATAATTCTACTCCTATTCAACAAGATTAAGTTGGATATCACCGAATAATTGTTTCCGTATTTCACACTTGTATGGCTTCACTGCAGTTTGTATCTTCATGACATTTGTTAATTAAAGTACAAGCAAAATAATTTACCACACAATTCAAAAATGATTTATCATTTGCTTTTATTTTCATTGCATCATCACATTCTCTTTTTTTCTTAAACAGATTCGAACAAATTTCTCCACAGCAGATCTTTTTATAAACATCCTTATCTTCGGAACGTTACCACAATCACCCTCATCAATATCATCACAGTTATGTTTCATTTATTTTCTTTTTGTAACAGTCAGAACATTTTGTTTTACGGCAATTATGTGGAATCTTGCAGGTTTCGTGTTCTTAGGTTGCATTTGCATCATTCCTTCCACAGTCATGACAAGATGTGCATAAAGCTAATAATGAGCCATTGTTGTCTCTCGTTTTTCAGCTCATAGGGATGTCCAGTTACATGATTCATTCCACAATTCTCTCAGTCTCTTTGGCATGATGTTTTACTTTTCAATACTAGATGCACCTACTAATTTTTGTAGGCCAGTACCACAATAATTATGGTCTTCTACAGCCAAAGGCCTGGCACGAAAGAAATTATGAAATGTTAGAACAGCACACATTTGATAATTGCTTGCAAATGGAAGTATACGTGCTTGTGACACTGAAACAACAATAATTTCATCATGATTTATGATGATTGCTATAGGATTTTGTAATCCTCCGAATGCAATATAATTTCCAAGGTCTTGTCACTATTTTTTTAACACGGCGTATACTAAATGCAACTTTTCCAGTACTGCATAATACATTTTAAGATGATGGATTACAACTGTGCTGTGTAATGCTTATCATCAAAGAGAAGATGCAAAGTATACTCACGTCTAGTTAGTCGTTTGCTAAAAACATTCGTTAGGGACCAAGAATCGATTAACAATGATCTGGGGGCGGGAGGCAACCATATGTGAAGGCACACACCAAAGGTGGTCGACTTGTGGGGCATTCAACGTCACAAAAACAGTAACATCGCCTTCTAAAAGAAGGAATTTAAATTATATAGCTTTGCTGTATCACCATGGTAGGAAGAGAACATTGAAAAATACATTCTCGAGATTTCTAGAGCATCTGCTTTTGGATTTAAAGTCTCTTATATTCATAGTATTTTACTAAACAGACATTGATCAGAATATCTTTGTTACAATTACTATAGAAAGTGATTTCGAAACATTTTCAAATTTAAATATTTTAAGGGAGGGGTGTGATCAAAGCTTCGTGACACTTTTATAACGAAGATCTGAGTTATTGTAACGATTGGGGTGGGGAGAAAAAAACCGCCAAAATTGCGTGACGTTATATATAGACTGCACCATAATCTCATAGTCTGAGATATAAGCTTCACTACAAAACTATGAGTGGTTGCTAAGTTTTCTGGTCCTGTTGTTAGGAACATTTCCATGCATTCGTCATTTTCCGACTGTGACATATCGTGTCAGTCCGTCACATCAGTGGCGTGTGGCAGCATAGCAATATGCAAATTTAAATCGCCCGTTTAATAAAGAGTGCAACGAAGGAGTATAAGTTGCTTTTGTAGGTTCATTGATTCATTATAGTTCTTATTGCAAAGGTTAGTAACTATAAAAGCCCTTAATGGAACATATATGTTATTTTAACTGTGTCGACACAAATACATTTGCTTATAAGTTTGGAAATGTCATTTGCAAACGTTTTGGCTAAGTATAAACACTTGGTAAAGACATTCAACATCGCCAGTGGCTTTATTACAATAGTATTTATAACAATTTATATGGCTTAAAGTAAGGGCCCATTCCAATCCAGGTGTCTCGTATTATTGTTATATTTGGGATCTGAGAACCTTTCTTAGCGTTTTGTATTTTCGACTTACACGTGTTTGTTGTTCTTATTTCCTCAGCACCGCCGAAATTGAATCCCCCTTTGCAAGTGTGTTAATGAAATGGGAGACATTCATTTTATGTATGTGTCACTCAGTGTCAAAACGAACCAAACGAGGCCAGTCATAAAGGGCTACTGGTGCTAGTGACATACTTACTTTTACCAGGAAAAGCTAAATAGAAAAACCGACCTAAACTAAAAATTTACACCTTTAAAACTACTGTTAATTTCAATAAAATAGAGTCTCGTGTCCGTCATCTGATAAATAATAAGAGCAAAGGATTAGTTTTGTCATGAAAATGACATCTAAAAAAACAGATTACTGTGCAGCTGGTTATTACGGCAATTATACCTCAGCTATTTTTAACCTGGGTTTTGTCAATTATTGCTTTTCTGGTTTATTATCCGCATTGTGTATATTGTCCTGTCTTTGCCTCGCTTACATAGGATGACAAAAACGTCTTCTTGCAGCTGAGCAAATACATTGATAATATTATCACCTTCTGTTGTCTCTGCGACATTTGTTAATATGTCTCGGTTATTCTGTCTCGATAGTTCTTTGCTTTGGACATGTGAGTTAACATGCGTTAGATAATCTCTGACATGATGTCTCAATACTCCACTACTGTGAAATGTTTTTGTGCGGCGTAACTCTGTGATTTTGACAATGGTTGCAATGCAATCTTTGTAATACTCGTTTGTAATCAGCATATCGTTGTGTGCATGCAGCGTCAACACTTTTGTTGGCTGCGGTTGCGTTCCAAAAGTATCGTAGGTTAGTTTACGTTCGACAACTATTTTATATAATGCAGTTTATAGTATCATGTTAAAATAGGTTCAACAATGCTAAGACATCTTTCTTTCGAGAATCAAACGATTGTTATATGCATACAAAGCTTCCGTTGTTCTTCTCCTATACCGTCTGGGTTGTAGTGACGTTCTTCAGACAAATGTGGGAGCCCGACTTTTCAATATTCTTGAGTATCAAAAATGCTAGAAAATTGTATTTGGGTATTTCCGTTAATCCAAACAACTTAATAGTCAGTACTCAACGGCGTTGTCAAATAACTAATGAAATCTCTAAACAGTGATTTCCACGCTATTGCAGAAATTATGATAGGTCCGTCCATGATGACTTCTTCAGAAACAAAATGGTTCAAAGACATCTACCGTCTTATCCCGAGAAACTGTGAACTATCACTGAAGCGTATTAAGGACAGTTCCCTTGACGATTGACTTCATCTCCATTCTATTCATTCGTCAGTGCGGCCCAATATCCACTGAGTGAAATCTGAAAGAGTTTTAGATCCACGAAATATGTACTCATGTCCACCAAGGAGCACGCTAAAGATCCAAAAGTGATAAAATAAAGTTCCTAAATTTCTTCCTGGCAAAAGAGGTGAATAATTTAAAAGGTCAGAAATGTGAATCTCGGTGTATTGAGAACATTCTAAGTAAGAAAAGATGAAGTTCACACAATGGTCCTGTTTCAGTTAGTTCTGGTGATCCGACAAGTTGTCCAGTTCGTTGTCTTATCTTTGAATACTGTGTTTACATTGTCTTTTGTCTATATTGTGTGCTGAACCTTTATCCGTCTTTGAAAGCTATACTTCAGATTATGATCACTTTCTGAAAGTACGTTTCAGAACATTTGAGGCCAAGGCTAGGCTTATTTAATTAGGGTGGGTTTCTCCGTTGGATTGCTTCACATCCTGTTATAATATTGGTCCAATGAAAATGTGTATAATAGGGATTTCATAAACAAGTAACTCTTTCCTGTTTTGGGTAAATTTTTGGGAATCAGTTTGTGATCAGAGTTTACAGTTGTGTTGGTGATATCAGATACATTTTAAGAAGACATATGTGTATATTATATCATTGGAACTACTAAAGTGCTAATTCACTGTTGGACAAAAATATTATTTGGATTTTTGTGAACTCGTTTATAGATATTCTGGATTGTATTATTGTATAATTTCAAGACATTCAAGACTCTTGGAAGTCATTCGAAAGATTCAATATTTTTTGGACTTTTGATAGGTCATTTAGGATTATTTGGATTTTAATTCAAAAATAATGTAAATGTCTTTTTAATTTTCATGTTGTATTGTATTGCAATAAATTGGTTATGATATTACTTGAATTGTTGTTTTCACGTTTTTTGTTGCATATTGTAAGACTGGAGTTTTAAGAGAATGTAACGTGGTTTAGCCACCTAGACGAATGTGCAAATCTTTTGATTTCTATTGAAGTTCACGCTCACTTTTTGGTTTTCTCAAGTATTGTATATGATGCTCATTGTAGCACGCATGACTCAGTTGTTCATTTGAAAGTTTAGCATTGAGTCATTTATTGTCCGTCATGAATATATTGTTGTCACGGAATTTTGTATGATTTATATCAACATGTATATGTGATCAAAAATGTACTCGAGTTTCGTTGCTGCGTCCCATTTCAATATTGTTATATGAACGATAGATTCATAAATTCATACTCATTCCAATATCGCTTGATGAATTGATAAATTGATGAGTTGATAGATTAATGAAGAAATGAGTATTATATTGATAAGTGCATAAATCACATGCTTTGGTCACACATGGTGTTTAATAAGACCTTGTTTATATTGGGGTGTTAATCATATAATTTTATTTGTTGATCGGTGATAGGACGTTATTCACGTTTGTTTAAAATTCCATTCGTTAAATTCATATTTGAGTTGTCTCGTTGAGTTACTTGTTTTTGATAGTTCCATGTTAGGAACTTTATAATTTTCCTATCTTTCTGTTTATAATGGTGTCAGATTTGTTCATATTTACTTTGCGTTTCTAAATAAATATCTTATTAACGCAGTTGCTTTCGGTGTCTTCACTAATCCAGTCCCAACCCGGCTTCATTATGTAACAATTGTCTCGGATCTAAACAGCAGCTACATCCCTATGAGCAAAGAATGTGCTGATACAGTTTGTTGAACCCTTGGTCATATTTGTTGCAATAATATCAATATCGACGAAATGTTGGTAATGGTATTGAAATAATCCTGGTGATGATGTAAGTGAATATATTTCTGTCTGGAGAATTCGGTCCTCAAAACATGAGGTTTCCATGAACAACAATAAGGATAAATGTTAAACTTAAACCGAGGGTCTAGCATTTATTGCTTCATTTCATGACGTCCACACACGGTGGCCTTTGACATCTCTGCTTGTAGTATGCTCGCACAGTTCTTTGGAGTTGTGGTTCTCTCAAATGAAACTCCATAATCTCTTTGTTTCTGGTGTATATGTCATCTGCATGAGCTCTAGCTACCATAATCGCGCTGAGAAACATGTAGTTTAGATTGTTATGAACCTTGATGATCCTCGTTTGGCACACAAAAGATGATCGTCAGATAATAATAATAATAATAATAATAATAATAATAATAATAATAATAATAATAATAATAATAATAATAATATTAATAATAATAATAAAAATGAGAACTTTGTATAGCGCCTAATCTTTAGAAGCTCTAAGCGCTTTACAACGTTAAACAACACCTATAACATAAAATACATATATAATGATACGAATACAAACAAACAAACACCATGAAATTAAAAAATATAAAAAACATGCTGAAAATATTTAATGTTGGAAACAATATTAGGTCTTTAAGTTTGTTCTTGCAGTTGAAATAAATGAGTTTAAAGAGCACTCTTGAATGGGATCACTGAATCTTTATGTCTAAGTTCAGTGGGCAATTCACTCCACGTTACTGGGCCCTGGTATGCAAAAGAACGTTGTCCATATGACTTTGTTTTCAAAGTGGGAATAATGAGTATACGATTGTCAGAAGAGGATCGTAAGTATCTTGCTGGTATATACACATGGGTGAAGTCGGATATATATGTTGGACTGGAGTCAGTCAGTGAAACGTAGCACAGAGAACAAATTTTGTGTTTGATTCTGGATCGAATGGATAGCCAGTGTAGGGTACAGATCAGCGGGGAGGTGTGCTCTGATCGTGGTACTCTAAGTATGATCCGAGCAGTTGTATTTTGAACTTTCTGAAGTTTCTGGAGTAGATATTGAGATGAACCGGACAGAATTGAGTTACAATAGTCCAGTCTTGAAAGTACTAATGAACACACAAGTGTTTTAGTGGCATCAACTGAAAGATATTTGCGAATGGAGCTGATGCGTCTCAGCTCAAGATAAGCAGCCTTGCATATGTTTATAACATGTTGGTGCAATATGAGAGTATAGCCCAGAACAACACCTAGGTTTCGTACTAACTGTGTGAATTTAATGTTGGTGTTGCTGATATTTATTGTTTGAGGTAAATGATGTGAATGAGAAAGTCTTTGTGTTGTGATCAGAATGGCCTCAGTTTTATCATCATTCATCTGCAGCTTATTCAATGTCATCCATGATTTCACATTAAAAATGCACCTCTCTACACCTTGGATGGTAGCATCAACTTCAATTCGGTGGCTACATTTGTATAGTTAGGTGTCATCAGCGTACAATTGGTGAGACACTATATGATGATCTATGACACTTGACACCTGCTGAATGTATATAATGAAGAGAACAAGTCCAAGAACAGACCGATTGGAACGCCACAACATATATTAACTGGGCTGAGTGTATTCCATTTGCAGACACAATTTGTTTCCTGTTGACCAAGTAGGACTTGAACCACAGTAACACTGTATCATTATAGCCAAATACATGCTGGAGACGGTGAAGTAATATGTCATGGCCTATTGTGTCAAATGCTGCAGACAAATCAATGAGGGTGAGGACTGGAATCTTTCCGCTATCCAAAGCAGAGAGAATTTCATAACTACTTTTAGAAGAGTAGTTTCCGTACTGTGGCAAGGGCAATATACAGATTGTACATTGCTAAAATGACTGTTTGAATTAGTTGAAGGACTAATATGCTTTGCCTTGCCAAATATTTCAAATGCTATATAAGTTAATTAAAACAGTTAAACCACTTTATATGCTATTCGAAATACACACTGAGATAGTCTGATGCTAGACAATAACAATTCGATTGGTCTTCTGCTTACTGATCTTCTTTATTCCCCTTAAGGTATATATGTAATAAATATTCGCCACGTTAATATATGTACAATATAAAGCTACCAAAAATGTCGTTTTATATAAAGAAAGCATATGTAGGCTTTTCTTGTTTGCCTTTCTTTCAATTTAAGTTACGTCTGGAAACAAATTGTTCCTTTAATTTATTCATATTGTCCATTATCCATGTCTCTTGGCATCCGTCCGTCTACGAGAGACGATGGCATAGCTCCAAAGTACGCTTTTGCTTATCCTTCTTTTTAGCTCTCTTTTCAGCTTGCTTTATTCTTCTCTTTTCCTCTGCGTTTTGAACTCCCTGCCTGACAGTTAGACGCCAGCTGGAACGGTTGTTTGCACAGCTCTCCCAGTCGTTGACATTGATGTTTGCTGTCTTCATATCCTTCTTGCAAACATCTTTGTAGCGCAGATGTGGTCGTCCAGTTGGTCGTGCACCTTCTGCTAACTCCCCATATAAGAGGTCCTTGGGAATGCGACCTGGGTCCATTCTCTTGACATGGCCGAGCCAGCGAAGGCGCCTCTCGCTGAGTATGGAGAACATGCTGTTCATGTTGGCGCGTTCTAGAACCTCTGTGTTGGGTACTTTGTCCTGCCACTGGATGTGCAGAAAGCGCCGCAGACATCTCAGGTGGAAGCTGTTGAGTTTCCTCTCGTGTCTTGCATAGGTGGTCCATGTTTCGCTGCTGTAGAGAAGTGAGCTGAGCACGCACGCTTGGTAGACACGCAGTTTGGTCTTCTCTGTGAGGTTGGGGTTATTCCAGACCCTCTGGTTAAGTCTGGCCATCACTGCTGCTGCCTTGGCAATCCTGCCGCCCACCTCAGAATCAATGGAGAGTGAGCTGGAGATGTTAGACCCGAGGTATGTGAAGTTCTCGACAACTTCCAAATTGTACCCATCGATGGAGACAGAGGGAGGAGAGTCTATGTCCTGTGCCATGACATTTGTTTTCTTCAAACTGATGGTCAGTCCAAATTCCTTACATGCATGGGAGAGGCAGCATACCAGCTGCTGAAGTCCATCTTCCGTGTGTGATGTCAAGGCTGCATCGTCGGAAAAGAGCAATTCACGGATGAGTACCTCTGTGACTTTAGTCTTAGCACGGAGACGGGCGATGTTGAACAGCTTGCCGTCAGCCCTGGTATGGACGTACACTCCCTCGCTGCAGTCCTTGAATGCGTACTGGAGAAGTATGGAGAAGAAGATGGCAAAGAGCGTCGGTGCAAGGACACAGCCTTGTTTGACTCCGCTAATGACTGGGAATGCTTCAGATGTTGCGCCATTGAAGCACACTGTGCTGTGCATGTTCTCGTGGAACGACATAATGACAGCAAGCAGACGTGGGGGGCAGCCGATCTTCTGCAGGAGTCTGAAGAGTCCACTCCGACTAACCATGTCAAACGCCTTCGTCAGGTCTATGAAGGCAATGTAGAGGGGCATCCGCTGCTCGCGACATTTCTCCTGCAGCTGACGTAGTGAGAAGATCATGTCTACAGTTGACCTGCTGGCTCGAAATCCACACTGGGATTCTGGGTAGACGCGGGAGGCTAGGATCTGCAAGCGTGCCAAGGCAACACGGACGAAGGCCTTTCCGACGATGCTGGGGAGGGAGATGCCCCGATAGTTGTTGCAGTCACTACGGTCTCCTTTGTTTTTGTACAAAGTGACGATGTTGGCGTCACGCATGTCCTGTGGGATGTATCCCTGTTCCCACCAAAGGCAGAGGAGTGTGTGCAAGGGCTGGAGCAGTGCTGGTTTTCCGCTCTTGAGGACTTCAGGCGGAATGCCGTCGCTTCCAGGAGCCTTCCCACAGGCAAGGCAATCGATGGCTTTTCCGAGCTCTTCCAGGGTGGGCTGTGTGTCTAGCTCCTCCATGACAGGCAGGTCTGGAATGGCGTCCAGGGCAGTTCCAGTGACACTGTTTTGGGTTGCATATAGCTCGAGATAGTGCTCAACCCATCGCTGCAGTTGTTTCCCCTGGTCTGTGATGACTTCGCCCGTCTTGGACTTGAGGGGGGCGGTCTTGTAGCTAGGGGGGCCTGTCGCCTTTTTGATACCCTCATACATTCCTCTTGTATCCCCGGTGTCAGCAGCTGTCTGTATACTGTTGCAAAGGTTCAGCCAGTAGGTGTTGGCACAGCGGCGGGCGGTCTTCTGGACGTTGTTCCTTGCAATCCTGAGGGCATGTAGTGTTCTGGGGTTAGGTGCAGCCTTGTATGCCAGGAGGGCTTTCCTCTTTGCCTCAGTCACGGGCTCCATCTCCTCCCAGTTTGCCTCATACCAGTCGACATTCTTTCGCTCCCTCTTCCCGTAAGCTGTGATGGCTGAATTGTACACAGAGTCACGGATATGGGACCACTTGGAATCAATGGTGTCATCAGGTGTCACTTTGGTGAGGGCTTCCTTCAGTTTGCTGATGAACTGCTGTGTTTTCTCTGGGTTGCTTGCACAGCAGGTGTTGATACGTGGGTGACCCTTCTTCTTGGCGTGGTGCAGCTTCTTGGGTAATATTCACACCTTGCTGGCCACGAGGGAATGGTCCGTGTCACAATCGGCACTGTGTTAGCTGCGGGTAAGGAGGACTCTGGCCAGTTCTGCACGCCTGGTGATGACGAGGTCTAGCTGGTGCCAGTGGCATGAACGTGGGTGTCTCCACGACACCTGGTGGATCTCCTTTCATTTGAAGAAAGTGTTTGTCACACATAGGCTGTGGGAGCAGCACATCTGCAGCAGTCGCTGACCATTCTCGTTGATCTTGCCCCTTCCGTAAAAGCCGAGACAGGTGGACCAGGCCTCATGGTCAGCTCCCACTCTAGCATTGAAGTCTCCTAGTAAGTAAAGGCTTTCATTGTTGGGGATACTGGATATTGCCTGATCCAGAGCCTCATAAAACTTGTCTTTCTCCTCGTAGGTGGAGTAGAGGGTTGGGGTGTACACACTGAAGATGTTGACCGGGCCTATGGATGTTGACAGCCGGAGGGCAAGGATTCTCTCAGTACCTGATGATGGAGGTTCAATGAAGGCGATTAGCGTGTTCTTGACGGCAAAGCCTACACCATGCTGTCTAGGTTCATCCAATGGCTTCCCCTGCCAAAAGAATGTGTAATTGGCTTCCCTGATGGTGCCGCTGTCAGCCAGTCGGGTCTCCTGGAGGCAGGCAATGTCGATGTTCAGTCGGGAGAGTTCTCTGTTAATGACGGCAGTCTTCCGTGCATCGTCGATCTACTGTAGGTCAGTGGTCAATCCAGGACACATGGTCCTGATGTTCCAGGTTGCAAAACGCAGAGTTGGAGTCTTTTTATTTCTTCTTTTAGTCTTTCCTGGTGCAGAGTTTTGTGGCCCACTTGTCGAGATTGTTCTCTAAGCTCCACGCAGCCAGTGAAGCAGGCAGGCCATGGCGGGCAGCACCTTACTGACTGGGGGCTGCCCAGCTTGAGGCGGGCGGTAGCTGTCCAGTGAGACCTGATGATCTCTCCCACCGTCAGAAGTAACCCCTGGCGCCAAGCTCTACGCCAATCGAGCTTTGACTTAGAACCGGTAAACTGCTACTTCTCGTGTTGTGCCGACGCCGTACGACGACGCTGGAGTGTCCTCTCCAGTGGAGCTGCGAAGCCTGGGCAGGGTGGTATGGAGAATCAGCTGTTGCCCATGCAGCAGATCCCCCATCTCCACGCAGCTGGTGTGCCCAAGGGAACGACGAATGCCGATACAGCTTGGCACCAACGGCGTCGCAGGAGTTGCCGGAATGACGTTGAAGTCAATGTCATACCGCCTTAGGGACTCCATCTCCGGATTTTCTGTCGGGGTTTACTCCCTTAGCCTTTCCCATGAGTGGGTATAGGCACAAGGCAGCAGAGGTTTGGAATCGGAGTTTTCCTTCTTCTAGATGAGCTACCATCCAAGGTTTACGAGTCCCATCTACCCGAAGCAACTGGTTTTAAGGCGCCAGTGGGCCGCCTTCACCCCTTCTCCTGTTAGTAGAAAACATGGTCTGCCGGGCTTCAAATCTAAGCCACTCGCGAAGGCCAGGACCTGGATTTTAGTTGACAGAGGCAGTAAGAGACGCAAGCCGTATGGGGCATTTTGGAGGATTGGGGCGCTTGTCTCCCACTCCAACCCCGGGCAATGTCAACCTTAGACCATATTATTCATTATCCATGAATATCTGCATAATTTAAGACAGAGTCAAGATTACGCTTTTCGATGAGTATATATTCTGAGCAAACGGCTTTGTTTCCTCCAGATAACCGTTTGACTTCAAAACTGCTTCCCGTAACATTTTGCTTAATCTTGCATCATCCTGCCAAGTTATAAGAATATATTGACAGGTTACCTCCTCCAATTTTAAACGTGACATTACATTAAAACCTGTCATATTGTATTGAAATTTATAATGATTTAACCTTTGTCAAAAACTGATGTTGATCTGATTGATTTCATTTATCGGACATTTTGTTTATTATATAAACTCTTTTCCAATTGATAGTATTGTCTCTTTTTATATAATAAATGTGAATTAGTTTGAAATTAATTTATAAAGGTATGGTCTCAAAAATTAACTGATCATAAATACAAAATCTCAGTTTACAGTCGGGTATAATTTCAATATTGGAAGTATGACCACGACAAATATGTTACGTTTTGAGGCGGCGAATTATATAAAACAATTTAAAGAGACAGAGAATCCTGCATATTCAATATAGAGCTGTTGAACATAAATATAACTGTACTTTGCGTTTTAGAGGAGGAGGGTTGGGTAATTTCTAGGGACTGGTCAGTTTTATATCCTGATTTTAACGATGATTTGGTCACGCCTGTAGAACAAAAATAATAAAATAATTGATCCATTAGCTTGGTATTGATCAATGCATATATTCGGCTGTCATCACTGTTTTTCCCAACAGATTTCAAACTTTGCCATCTTTAAGTTTAAAAGACCACGAACATTGACTCTATTC
Organism: Sinohyriopsis cumingii; assembly: GCA_028554795.2. NCBI lineage: Eukaryota > Metazoa > Mollusca > Bivalvia > Unionida > Unionidae > Sinohyriopsis > Sinohyriopsis cumingii. The sequence continues at coordinate 105,410,397 of CM068835.1, read as the reverse complement.
CTAAATTAGTATTTTCGGGTGGTTTATGCGCATGGCTCTGTTTATTCTAGTCCTTGTCTATGAGATCTTACAAACTCTTCTTCGCTTGTTTTTTACTGCCTATGATCTACCTTACAGTTTTGATGATGAAACCTAATTTTATGACTTACATTTCATTCCAAAAATGTCATTGTCTTGGTTTATTTTTCTCCTATAGTTACAATTTTAATGTCATGGAACATTCGTCCCAGAAATGCATTGTCTTAAATCATATACCAGAAAGTGGTTACTCGCCCAGTTTCTTAATTTATGCATGCATGTAGGTTGCTCGTAAATACTCCGACAGCGGTTTTATTTGTTACTTAGTAGAGTATGAAATCACATGTCATCACTAAAGGCGTCAGTGAATGTCTGTCTCTCTTAATCTTCACAAGATTTGATATTGTCGTGAAAGTGATTTTAAAATGACAATGAGATGTCGTCAGAGCATATGTGTGGCTTAAAAAGTATAGCATAAATAACTAGTAATCTCAACCTAGCTGAGACACTTTACTAAATTCTGTACGTGGCTAATGAACTAATTTAGCTACGTACTTACATGATATTAATGTATGATCCGCCTTATACATATAAAACCTTTTATTATCCGGTGATTCACACAATGTTTTCATTCTTGCATCATTTATCAATGTGTTCCGTCTCTCTGTCCATGTTTTACTTTCATTTATATTACTCCAAAACGGACAACTGATAATAATATGAATGCCAAATCTTCTGTATTAATTTCATTCTTACAATTATGATTGAACGATAGGAAGTAAAACATATACCTTGAGCCGTGTCGTTATGATTTATAACATTTACTAAATTGATATATCAACAACTGTCAAGAAAGCACTTCTGATCAATGTTCCACGTAAGACCACTATTGAATTAAATTGCTGTTTTTATGCATTTCCATGGAATGGACACCAGCATAGATCATAACAGGTGTTTTTCAGAGCTCTCTGTTGTGGGGATTTGGATTCTAGGCAGTAATCTCTATATAACATATAAATTCATATCATATGTTGTGTCAGCTGGGGAAGACAGTATATCAGCAGAACGTGTTCAAGCAGGATGAACCTCCAAGATAAATGTCATCACAACAATCTGCAACAAAATCGGGCAAACAGGAGAATGACCCATCACATGGTCCTAAGAAACAGAATTTCCAGCCGTGACAGAACTACCAACAAATCAGCCTCATCAGTCAGATTAGCAAATTTATGCTTAAGATCGTCGTCAATAGAACGACACTCCAAGCAGAGCAAATCATTGCAGATGAACAAGCAGGACGCTATGTATAATGTGTATGCAGCACCAACGGGACCTCTATCATGTTTTCATTGATTTCAAGAAGGCATTGGACAGGTTATGACATGCATCCTTGTCGACCATCATGCTGTATACAAAATTAACATCAAACGCATCAGACAGCACCATAGAAAGACTGTTTGACAAGGCGACTAGCTCGGTTGTTCTCAATGGGAAATATGAAATTGGCACAGAACCACAGTCTGAGTTAGAAAAAGCATACCTTCTTTCACCCACTCTCTTCAACATCTACGTAGACTGGATTATGTCCGATACCATGGAAGACCATGAGGGCAGTGTCAGTTCTAATGAAGAACCATCACCAACCGATGTCCATCACACAACTTCCCGTTTCAGCGTCCGCTTGATTTGAACGATGGGTATTGGATGGTACAGATTTGTCAATTAATAATATTTAATAACTGAACAGAATATAACAACAGCTAAATCGATCCGGACGTGTGATATGCAAATTGATACTTATGGCAACGAACCACTGTGGAGCATTGTTATCTTGATGGATTAATACGATTTAATTTTTCATTAACACCGTCGGTTTGATAAGCAATTCTTGTTTCGTTAATCTCGAAAGTTAGTTATATCTAAATTAAAACCTAAAATAATTCACTCTGATATGTCTCATATTTGCAGGCTACAGCTATAAGCTGCCGTTCATATTTGAAACGAAAGTTTTGCATATTGATGACGTTGTATTGTGAGATTATTTAGAAGCGCTGGTGTTTCAAAATTATTTATATGTAAGATCTGATTTCGTTGAACAAGACACCAATACAGGAACCATCGGCGTTTGAAACTACAACGCTTTTCATGGCACATTAAATAACCCGTAAAACAGCTTCTCTCTCTCTCTCTCTCTCTCTCTCTCTCTCTCTCTCTCTCTCTCTCGGAAGTCAATGTTGTATGGGTCTTATCATAACCATCCATCTACATGAAAGCTATGGATGTGTCAGTTTGACTGAAAAATATTTTAACATGTAATTGTAACACAATTGTAGTAAATTTTAAAAATAAAGTTTTAACACCCTCCAAAATTCCATGTGAACACAAGCATGGGTCAATGATGACATCCTCTTACAGACGGCAATCATTGAGGTAATATAACTACCGAGATTTCTTGAATTCACACGTAGCGGGGGTGGGGTGGTCATATTAGTAATTAGGTGATACATCAAAACAATTAACAACGTTTGTGCTTCAGCTCAACATTATGGACATATAAAATTTGTGTTCAGGTACTAGATATTTTCTATTCACTTGCTTGTATTTCGTCAACACCTTGAGGCCATGAAAATAGATTAAGTTGCGCTCATTCTATCCCCTTTAATCTTTAGGTCAAGGTCACTTAAGAAGAGTAAATTTCATTAAGGGGATTGTCGAAAATATAATTTCGGTATATTTGGATGTGATAATTCTTCAACATGCTCGGGCAAATCTTTGGCCGTAACTCCAGGTAAAATGCTAAATTGCAATGTTTTAGTCGTGGCTTAGACATACAAACTCAAGTCGTTTTGTTTAGGTTTAAACTGAAAATGCTTTATTAATTAGTCCGTCATTGTAGGCTAGCAATAAACTACATTTGTTTCTGTTGTACTTTAGATCTTTCCATATAGTTAGCTAACGTGATTTTCCTTCTTGATACCCGAATGTTGCTGATTGAAATAAAAAAACGGGTATATTCTTCCGGTTGTTTGTAACTATTCTGAATAAAGCTTTAAGTGATAAACTGACAGTCACTTTTCTAAGTACAGTACGCCCGATAATCAGTCATTACAGTGAGACATCGCGGCACGTTTACGGTAAATATCTTCTTATTTTCAATTACATAATTTTGCTTTAAAAACTTGAAGGACCGATATTTCAAAAACGGATAAATATGCTTATATAAATTTAGTAGCTGAGAGATGGGATACATTTTTGTAGAATTTAGACATTTGCGACTCTTGTTCTGACAAAAGCGCATAGAGAAACGCATACATGCAAATATAGATGCAATCATGAATACAAACACCCACACATAGGCATAAGCACAAATACACACACCTCAATGGAAACACTAAAAAGAATTAAAGCACATTCTTTGGTGGCAATCTGACAGATTTCTCATAAGAAACTTCTCATCAATCAATATTTGCTGTAACAAATAACACCCATGCACTTGTATGTAACAAATTTTGAATCACGTTTCCAAGTTTATACTTACAATTTTACAATTTCCTAGGAACTATTTGAACATTTCTTTCCTGTGGTTTTAAAATGACGTGTGGTAGCTTAATTAATGGAAAAAGAAGATTTGCTTTTTTGTGTGATGAAACTTTGAAATACTTCCACATATAAAAAAACAAAGTACATATTGGTATCAGCCCAAGAATATGTAATTTTATAATTTCAACCTAACTTGTATAATCAAGAACTGAACTTCATGTCTTACAGTGTTCCAAGATAATGATGCTTTCACGCTACATGAACGGCCGAAGGGAAACTGCAACACTTCATGTATAGTATATCATGGAATTTCAAGCATAAAGGCTCTGTCAATCCTATCAAATATGAAGTTATATTCTCAACATTACAAATATTGAAAGAAATAATAAAAATGAGAAAAGAACTTACGGTTTTACGAATCAAATCCAAAATTGATCCAAGCAGTAAAAAAAATAGAAATCCTAGTAATAAAAAGTCCTAAATGAATGAGTTGGAATCCTGATGAAATCCAAAATGGAAGACGCTGACGTATACTGGGGTAAGCCTTGTACTGAAGTGTCAATAGTTCTTTGTTGAATCACAGAAAATAATATTGCTGGGGGAATTCTGATTTTTGATAACTGTTTTTTGTCCGAAAATACATTTAGAGCACTAGTATTTCCAGGGGAAAATATTCTCTTGGAATCCAAAATAATTTGAAGAAAAATATAATAATTAACGCCAACATTGTTCACAACATAAAACACTTTGACTTCTCAAGTGTTTTGACAATGAAAACCATTATTTCTCAAAACATTAATAATAAATCTAGCTATAAGGCAAACATAATGCCAAGGTGTGGGTCAATCCTCTGGAAAAACCAGAGTTTGTAACAATTAATGCATGTTTTTTGACACGTAGACAAGATATGGCCTTGATTCTTATTTACAAATCTTTCTCTGAGAACTAATGAAAAAACTATATAAAAAAGTTGTTTACGAGAAAATATCACTTGTTCTGAATCAAATTCAGGAACTAGGTAAGCAGTAGATAACAATTTTCTTGTATTAGTTGTTTACTTTAAAATTTAAAAAATCAGTGAAAACATTACTTTATTCCAGTAAATAAAGTTACTTTACAATAGCATGAAATAGAATAAAAAAAATTAAAATTAACAAACAATTAAACTAAATCAAATATAAATTAAATTAAATATACATACCATCATTCCATGAAAAGCAAATACGAATCATTTATTTCTCACCAATTTCCATCTCTAATACATTGAGATAGGAAGAGAGGTATTTATTAATTTTATATGTTTTATTAATTGTCGCTGCGTTTCAACACATTCATAGGAAATGATGAAAACCCATTAAAGCCTCGGTGCGACCATATATTCAGTTAGGCATGAACATGGTGCAAGTATTGGCTTGATGTTTGTTTGGCTTTTTCGATTCCGTCTGTCTCAAATATCTGAGTGACAAAAGCAAACTATATTTACAATAATGTTGCATCGCGTCCTGCATTATAAATCTTCTTTTATAATAAATTGGACATAAACTATATGGACATTTACACATATTTTACAACTCAGTTTATATTCGGTATCTCAGAATGTTAATGTATCGTAATTAATGTCTGAAATAATTGATATCAAAAAGCAATCAGGGAATTATGGAGGCGGGTTCAAATGTTCTTCACAGTTAACTATTTAAGGACCATTTTCATAACACTAAAATATGTCATTTTTGCATAAAAGGGTATCAGACGTATTTGCGTAATCAAGTTGTATGCAAAACAGAGACTGGATGAGTCTGTAACTTTGAGAATTATGTGGAGAAAATATAAGTATATTTTTATGACGCCTGTATCGGGTCATGTCTGATGTAGTTGTATGATTTGTGCTCTTCAAATCAATACATTTCATTTGCTTTCCTACAGAATGATTGAACATTAAGTTGTTTATGATTTTATATAAATAAACACAAACAAAATTATTTATAATTTATTATTTATATTGTTAATATATTTATATTTTATTATTTATATTATTAATATATTTATATTTTATTATTTCTTTATTAATATATTTATATTTTATTATTTATATACATACAAACCTAATAAAATTCTGATGAAACGTTTAATCAGCCATATAAAAGGTCACAGATCCCTCTGATGATGTACAACAATATAGTCCAACAACGATTATACACGTGGAAACATACCTGGTACACGATAAAGGTTTATACAAGTTTGACACATGTAATAAATTGCTCATTTCCTGACTGTGTATTCAAGACAAACAGGGAACGCCATGCAATCATTAAATTATGTTGCTAAAATTATTATGGATTCCAATTTCTGCACTATTATTACTCAAGCTGACAAATGCTATTGAACCATTGTCCAGAAACAAACGAATGTTCGTTCAATAGTATTCTCCCTAGTCTGAGAGTTACTGTTTTCTTTATTTCATTTCATAATTTGAAAGGTTTTCAGCACTAGTGATAAACTGTTTGGCACCATTATTGATTTGACAATGGTTTTGGACAATGTTAATAGATGTCAACCCTGGTTTTAATTGCTGAGCAAAAATAGTATTGATGCTAAAATGTTCAAGGTGTTGAGATTTGTTTATTCCTGCATTAAATGTAATGTAGATCAAACTATTCAATTCTATTCAGTGTCAGTGATGTGAGAATCTATTAAATCAAGGATATAGTCCCTAGCAAATAACTAAACAATGTTTAGACGTCTTAATCGTTCCGAATCGTTTCACACGAGCGACTATGTAGCTCATGCACACGTTAATGGATATGACAGAAGAACAGAATGAAAAATCACAGGGAAAGTCGATTTCGAATATTGTGTCGCAAGGTGATTATTACCTCCCTGAATACCTGTCTAAATTTCCCATTATAGAAAATATAAAATGATTATAATGATTGTTATTAAACAGCACATTATCATCATTCAAGATTCATCAATAGATTTCTTTCTTCTGACGGAGTTCCAATAAAGTCCCGATAATAGGCCTTCCACATTGTTACAATTACTTTCAAAGGCAATATTTATATTGTCTGTATTGTCAATAATGCAAACGACTGCATACACTGGTAATGTCCCTGAAGGCTAACACAACATTATAAACAAATTGTGTTTCGTCGTTGAGGGTCTCTTTTGTCACCAATGATTTTATTGAAGTGTCCGAGTTCAAAGAAATCGACACAATTTAATAATTGAGTCAGAAAATAAATTTACAAGGTCATTATAATGACACGGAAGACATGCGGGAATTCCGCATTTTTATAACGATACTCTGTTATTATCGTTCTAAAATCAGTAGTGTTGACAGCCAAGAAAAACCTTTCAACTGCATGATTTAACAATTGATAGCGACAGGGGTGGGTTTGTGTATGATTGTATATACCTCTCTGTAATCATAGAAAAGAGGAGAGAATATTATTTTCTTAACAAATCCTGTATATAATTCTTCTTAAAAGTAAGTTTTTCACCTAGTTTCACTATCAAATTGTATGTAAAATATAAATTTAAAACGTAGCAAACACTTGGATATAAGATTGCTACAACCACGTACGTTCATTAGTTCAATCCTGAAATGTTGAAGATAGAAAGTATTCATACAAAAAGAGTTTACACAAGCTGTAATAATGGCACCAGAGTCATTCTAGTTGAAACAGCCTGGAAAGGCTTGTCAGCTCATTATATACAGTAGTTGCATAATCAGTATTGTGAAATCATTTGTACGATGTGTACGATACCTTTAGGCTATCACAGCCGTAAATACAATTTATTTGTATTCGGTTTCTAGTGATTAGGAGATTTTACAATATTTAGATGTATAAGAAATTAAATTCTTAAGTTAATAATATGTCAGATTCAAAAAAAGTTGTTGGTAATGCTGTATTTCATTGTTAGCATTACAACATGTACCTTGTTAATCCCATTTTTGCATACATTTTAACAAAGTATATTATTTATTCATGGCCGAATATAGAACTTACGAGCTTCTTCTCTCAACAAACGCAAAAGTGATCGCAAATAAATTTGTTTAATGCTAACAGTACAAAGTCTCTAACTTTTTCTTCTCTACACTTTGTTTATAGTGCCTTTAAATGACTAAAACACCTATCAAAGAAAAGTCCCAAACAAAAGCCAAAACTTTTTAGGTGAAAACAATATTAAATGACACGGTAACTATTTACTATTGTATAAACATGCGAGTGAAGACAAGATATAGGATTGAAGATAACATAGAGACAACACAAACAATAAACACAAACCCGATGAAGATACAAACATTTACATAACAAACAAATTCTACTGGAATAGAAGTTTAATTAAAGTAGAAGTAGTTATGTAAATTTGTTTTTTTAATAACTTTTTTAGGTTTGTATTATTCTTCTTGTCTCTACTTTGTGTTTGCATTGAAAACAAATTCAACTAAGGTCGAAAGCGCTAAGGCTAGTGAGAAACTACTTGTGCAACGCTTTTGTCTGTTTATTGCACGCACACACGCACACACACATCACACACATACCTACACACACACCTAATCACACACACACACACACACACACACACATCATTACAATCACGTAATGCTACTATTGTGATCTAACAGATTTGATTACAATCCACTACGGGGCCCCGAGTGGCCGAGTGATCTAAAGAACTTTTCGTTACGAGTCACTGGCATCTACCGTCTGACTACGTTGGATCAAGTCTCGGATTCAGCCAATGTAGGTATGTGAGACCGCTTGCCAGCAGCTTCTCGAGGGTCGGTGGTTCTCTCCGGGGATTTATTTCCCGAGTTTTCCCTTTACCATTAATACGGGCCGCCATGTATAGCATATCGTTTGCTGTAAAATGGCATTAAACCCTACAACAACAACAATAACAACAACCTTTGATTAAAGTAGAAGTAGTTATGTAATTTTTGTATAACCTTTTCAGGTTTGTATTATTCTTCTTTTCTCTAGGTCGTCTTTGCTTTGAAAACAAATTCAAATAAGGTCGAAAGCGATCAGGCTTTCATTGCAATCACGTCATAACTTAATAAGTGATTACTTAATAAGCAGCAGGAAATATACATCACAATATATCAAACGCATTCAAATTGTTTTCTGCAGCTTACTCATCACGTATAAAGCAATAGTTGAACACAGTTCAGGCTAGTTTGATACACAATAGAAACAATGTCATTTCTATAAACCAATTAGTCACATTCATCCTCCACCAACAACGTATGCGTTTCCAAGAGAAATATCATTCGCCAGTCAATGATTAATTATGAAGCGTGTCATATTTCAAGCAGTATATCTGCTTTTGCATTATTTAAACTAGACTAACTCATCTCTCAGATATCAGATACTCTTTACCTTTTATTGCAGTCGTTGGAGAAAGTTTAAAGGGGCAGTGTGAAATTCTGAACGATAACTATTTTGCCTTGTTAACATTCTTCGGCCTTATAATGTTTCCTTCCATGACACCGACTGGAACGTACAGTCTCTATGCCATGGTTTTATTTGCATTGACCTTTGGCTCATTAGCTCAAGGTAAGTGTTTACTTCCTATAAAATTGTTGTTTTTTTAAATTTCAAACAGACTTTTACGTGGGTGTCTCCAGTAACGAAGTTCGGGAGGGTAGTCAAGATTTACAAATTGTTACTCTATTACATAAATGTTCATTTCCATGGCTATATATAAATTGTAATTTCAGTCTTACTATTTTATTGTATATGTTGTATATGTTGGGTGATTTTTTTATTTGTGATTTTAAATACGGTCATCCTTACAGAGTAAACGCATTTGAACGCAAAATGAAGAGACTTTGTGATATTACATAAGCATTTCTTTCTGTTCTGTTTTTCTTAGACCGTTATCGATGAATATATTTCATGTATCTATCCTAATATATTCATCTCATTACTTAAAATACCTAATTCTATTGTATAACATGTCCTCTATATATATTGTATATATTACATTTTAAATAAAGGACTGCTGCTTGACCACTGGTTTTCAAATATCTGCATATAGTAATGTTGAAGCGAATAAATCGGAGTTATATCTTTTGTAACCTAGGATTTTACCTCCATGTACGCTTCAGTTAAAGCGACATGTGTATAATATAAGTGAATAAATTAGATTCAATTGCCAAGAATTAATGTACATTATTATTAAGCAGTTTCCAGCATTCTAAACATCTTCCAACTTTTTCACAGTTATATCAAGCATTTTCTGTAGCTGTTCCGTGACTATTCTAATATCTCTCATAGGTTATGAATGAGCTTCAAACGATAATGTAAAAATACTTCATTGACAGATCTAGTTTATGTAACTATAATTGTAATGCCTGTGAATCAAACCTTCATCCTCTTGTTCGCATAATCTACCTTAATGGAATTTTCTTCCAATTTCAGTTAATGGATATTTAATTAATCCACAGGATCACGCCAATAAATACTTACTGAACTGCTTAAATTTCACTGATATTACTAAAATGAGACCGAAGCTAGTACAGTTTCTAATTCAAAATTTATTAGTCGTTAATATCGACAGAAAATAAAAAGAAATGTATTTCTCAAACAAACTCACAGGAGGTTGAAAGGTTGTATTTTCCCCTGCATATGTTTCATTGTCATATCTAGATCCCACAATTTACTTCTAAGGAACCAACTTTCAGTTTTTATGCCATGTGCCTCTCTGCCATTATGTGTAGGGAACTTGCTTCGTCGGATTCCAGGGATGATTGATGAAATTGTTTGCATACATCCGCGACTGAAGTAACTCGAGCACTTTCGTATTTCTCATAATACTGATTGAAGAAAGTATGAAAATCATTGTCTCTCTTGGGTTATAATTCAGTCATTTTCTCCATTTTCTAGACCATTTTGTGTACTTTCCTAGTCTCTAATCTTGATCATATTTGCAATCGCGCTGTCTTTTTGTCATCATCTACTGTATATTGAATGAGTGGCACCGCACTTGTAAATTGTTCCGGAAGTTTAAATTGTCACCGCACAATATATTTAATGTTTACTAAGTACACTGTTTGGCATAATAATAGAATCTCCGTTGAGCGGAAGCGAACATTTCTTGTAAGAGTCAGCAAAGTCACACATGGACCCGGAAAATGTGAGCGGCAATTTATGTTTTTTCCTCTGGCATTGAAGCTTCCTCCTTTTCACCATTTTCACTTTCTTGGGACACTCTGTAGACTATCGTCCTTTTATCCTGAGATTAATAAGAGAAAACAGTACCTGTTCACAAGAGATACAGACAGCTTCTAAAACACAGTATACAGGTCAGGAAACAATTATGGCTTCAAACACCATTTATGCCAATGTCAGATACAATTGTGTTTGCATTGCTCGATCACATTTCGTGCATATTACCATAGACAGTACTCATAATAAAATGGCCAATTGATAAGGTCAGTTGGTGTACTGAAATGAAGAGTAGAGAAAAAAATATGTAGCAAACTGAAGAACCAAATTTGCATTCATTGATGCAGAATATTATCGCATGAACATTTCTGCCAATGTTTCTCAGTCGACAATGGAAAGTTGCTTTAATTGAAAGATTTTAAACCTAGGAGTAAGAAAACCAAACGAAAAATAATATTACAAATTGTGATCCCTACATGGTTTCACACAGGATTTTCAACAATAGAGACGTTGCGCTTGTATGGAAAAAGAATCAAATCCTTGTATCCCTGTTCCTAAGTGTATTTTTCTTCTTTCCATCCTGTTTTTTCCTTTTCACTCCACGTGTGATAATGTATAAGTATTTTTGTTTCTATTTGGTTTTTTATTTTAGCAGTAGAAAATTGGTTTATCTTATCAGCGACATGTTATAGCTATGTATACAAAATATTAGGACTTACAACTATACGGAAATGCAGACCAAACAATTGAAACTTTAACAAATATTCGTATGCTGTTCCGACTATATGTCCAAATGCATATTCAGATATGCTGAGCTCTATTGCGTTACTTTGTAATACGTTTGACATGTTTATATTGAATTTCTTCTCAGTCAAAACTGCTTCATCAGTTAACTAAATCATAAGAGATGAAAAAGTTTAGAATACGCACCATTTCATCGTCTGCATCTTGCCAATGTAGTCACGTGCAGAAACAATCTTGAAATTTATGAAACCAAAACATACAAGATTGTGGTCAAGAAATAGAATTGGAAATACACACACACACACACACACACACACACACACACACACACATATATATATATATATATATATATATATATATATATATATATATATATATATATATATATATGTATATATATATATATATATATATATATATGGCTGTACAATTTTTTTCCATAGATGTCTCTAGATGTAGTACTTGGGATCAAGACAACGATTCCGAGAATAACCTGGACTCATCTGTTACCATGTGGGAGAAACACGACTGCCCGCTCATCGATTGTGCCATGTTGTGCAACCAGGATCAGTCTTGTATTTCATTTTTCTACCATCCCTCACAGCAACTGTGTTTAGGAACGCAGTCTTACAAACATGGGCTCCCTTCTAGTATTTCAATACAACAAGGATGGCAATATTACACTGGTAGGTTCATAGAAATGTAATTACAATAACATATCTTATGACAATACTTCACTAGTATGCTCATTACAGTCAAATATAATTAATATAACATTTATTTTGTTAATGCTACACTAGTAGGTTAATTACAGTGAAATGTATTTACAATACCATCTCTATTATCAATACTAAAATGATAGGTCAATTACAGTAAAATGTAACTATAATAATATCGGTATTGGTAATAATACACTAGTACCTACCTTGCAGTTAAAGGTTATCAAATTAGCATTTTTACTGACAATATTACACTACCATATTCATTACAGTCAAATCGAACTTTTAAACAAAATGTATTTGCAATTCCACACTAGCGGGTCAAACAGCCAAAAGTAATTAAAATAACGTCTCTATATCTCTGTATGCATTACTATACTAGTAGATTCCTTACGGTCAAGTGCGACTGCTCTGGTGGCCTAGTGGTTAGAGCGTCCGGCTCGGATGCGGAAGGTCGCGGGTTCCAACCCCGGCCGAGTCATACCAAAGACTTGTAAAAATGGTTATGACAGCTGTTTCGCTAGGCACTCAACATTAAGAGGTTAGTCTTTTGACTAGTCAGCCGGTTGTCAGGATAAAGAGACTGGGTGGGACATCATTCTATATGTCAGAGGCATGATGTCCCAGTGCTATACATAACTATAAACTGACACACTGCAGACATCGTAGCGATATGACTGTATAACCGTTAAAGCTACGTTAAAATTATTAAAAAAGCACACACACAGTGAAGTGTAACGGAAATAGCAGTAATATTTGCATTGCTACACTAGCAGGTTCGATACAGTCAAATGTAATGGAAATATCGAATATATTGGCATTGTTACACGAGTAGGTTACTTACTGTCAAATATAACGGAAATATGATATGCATTAGCATTGCTACACATGTAGTTCCTTACAGACAAAATTAACGGAACTATCATCAATATTAGCACTGCTAGACAAGTAGATTCGAAATGCATATATGTAAGATTATTATACATGAATAAGAAGTATATATCCTAACACAACTCACATATAACCAACGATATACATCAAGACGGCGAGAAGGTTGAAGTTGTTGTACCTTACTCACTCGAACCATGATGGAAATCAAATTGATGCATTTAAATGAGTACGGCACATTATTCCCTTTCTTGTTCCATGTCACAGACTTGTTTTCGCAATCATTACGTAGCTTTCCTCTTCAAGCGAAAATAATAAGATACGGAATACTTTCATATGTTTTATAGAACCACAACACTGCGACGGAGAATATATCTTCAACCAGTCATCAGGGTTGTGCTACAAATTACATGTAGAAGGTAAAACATTTAATGACGCCATGGATGCATGTGAAGCGGAAGGAGCCAAGATGCTGGTCTTAAGAAATCAAAATGAATGAAATTGACTTCATAAACACAGGTATAGTATTTAGCCATCGTAATATTGCAAAGTGCTGTCTCTAACAATGTATTGCATTAATTCAGAACATACAGGCAAAGATTCGATTTAAGAAAGGTAAATCATGAAAGGAATATTAAACCATTCGATACAAACAAAACAACCTAATCGACATTAAACGTTTTCTTCAAAAAAACTCCAAACATTTATCATGCAAGTCATATATATATATATATATATATATATATATATATATATATATATATATATATATATATATATATATATATATATATATATATGTGTGTGTGTGTGTGTGTGTGTGTGTGTGTGTAATTATAAATATATCCATAAATGAATACACTCTTTAACTGTTTTTCTAGGACATTATATTTGACCAGTTTGCAATTTTAAATGCGTGAAGAGGTCCATTTGAAATTGATATCTTGTCTTCAACCATACACACAATTGTTTTGTGTTTCTAGTTCGTAATGTCATATGTTATGATATTATTGTCTTATGCTAGTGTGTGTATTCTCTTATTTAACTGCATTTGATGGCTTATCCTACAGCGTGTGTTGTCTTATGTTACACCATGCCTTGTCTTTGTTACATCATTTATTGTAACAAAGGAAACTAAATAACGTAAAGATTGTTTATTGCATTATGAAAGGTTAATTATTCAATGCATGCTTCTGATTTCAAATTATAAGCTGTCCCCAATGTTTAAAATGAATTGTGTTGACTATTTCAAACCGAAATACACCAGATAATTACAGGTATCGTGTTTATAAAAGACAAAAAGATAGTACAAGAATATTACCTTAATTGTTAACATCAATAAGTAATTATTATTTCATGGCGATGCTTGTCTTCTCACAATTTTGGTACACACGTAACGCTTACTCTGTACATTTATTTGAAAATCTCAAATTCTAAAAATATCACATTGCTACAAACAGTGACATGATGAAATGAATGGAAGCGCTCTGAATTTATAATATAACAATAAGATATAGTTTTTCATATTATCATAACGTTACATAACGACAGATAGATAGATAGATAGAGATTCAATAAAGCATGTATATTTTCTAATCGTCCGTTACATTATATATATATATATATATATATATATATATATATATATATATATATATATATATATATATATATATATATATATATATATATATAAGCATTGCATGGTATTTAAAGTGTTGGTATAAAGCGAATTGATATACCAATACTACTGGTATATCAAATTCGGATCAGCCCATGGCGCAGTTATACGAATATATAAACATTATTTCAACTGCAGGCCTATAAATCAATGATGATTTTCTCCTCATTCATTAATTATAAATTACATATGAAAATAACTGTAAAATGTATTAGTATTCCCTTTTTTCTAAAAGAAATTAAAATGGTACATACTTTTATTGGAATCCTTTTTGTTTTCCATTCCCCACTCTCGTATCATGGCTAAGGGACAAAATAAGTACAAATCTGGAGTCAGTAAGAAAAACATATTGCGCTGGACGAGAACATTAAAACTAACCTTGTAACATGTTACTTACAGTAATCTGGTTCGTCGTAACGGTATGTTTACGCATTCCTTGTGTTCTATCTACAATGTTTATAATATCAATGATCCATACTTGCAACATCCAGTCGATACTAGGCCTATGTGTTAAATTTGTCGGTTACGAGGCACACATACTGTAGCGTATATAATGTTTCGTTGTTGTTGTTTCTTAAACCTATTATCATATTCTAACAATCGATAATTCATTATTAAATATAAAAATGTCCAATGGTCTCCCTCGGCTTACCCCCCTTCTCTCTCTCTCTCTCTCTCTCTCTCTCTCTCTCTGGATTATCGTAGCCAGATGTGGGCGAACATCCATGAATATAGTAGCGTAGGGGATTTTCTACACTTTCGTCTTTATAAATGCTAAATAAAGTAGAATAATGACTTAGGTGAACTGTCAATATATTGACATATTTTAATTACCTCTTGTTGGTTCGTCATTTCCCATGATTTCTATTCCACGCTAAGTTCCATACGCCAGTACGCGACTGCACAACAGTTCAATTTCCTCGTACAAGAAGCTAACAGTGTTTGTAGTGCACTACATTCTACTTAAAACCCATAATTCATGTTTTAATCATGAGTGTATCTTATGTTGATTTCATAAGTTTGAAAAAAATTGAAATTCAAAAAGAAAACAATCAACTTATCAATTAGCATTTGTGATTGTGAACAACAAGAAAAGTGGTAGAACTACATTTTGTAGCGGATACACTCGGAGGGATGTAAGGAGTTCATTCAATCGGTCAATACACAGTTGCCTGGAGCATATCGTAACTCCATTCAAAGTAAATATATGTGTATTTATATGTGATATCAATAAAATATATGTATAGTATGTACGCTGTATCAATGATAAACTACTCGTTGTATACATTTTTCATTAAAAGAAAACTCGGCAAGCCTCCTTTCCTTTTAATACAATGTTTATGCATCTTGTGGTAAATCATTGATACAGCATACATACTATACATATATTCTATATATATTTATTGATGGTATCAATAAGAAAGACAGACATACAGAGCGTCATGGAGAGATATTCAATTTAATTAAAATAATATGAAAAGTACAAAAAAATATTTATTGCAAATTTTAATCAATAATAAATGTAATAAAGAATTGTTTTGTTAGGAATTTACCAGCAAGTGTCCGTCTGATTTCAAAATTGTGTTTATCTGTTAAACCTCAAACATACGAAACCTTTTTCCAAATTTTCTGGTCATCTATAAATTATTATACTGAATTACCCTTTCTGACATTTCAGTTCTCAGCAACACTAATTTCTAAAGTATGTTATTAATTTAATACGTAAAGATAACGGCTACAAGTTTGGGATTAAATTCATATATAATACAAATTGTGACTTTGCCAAAAATTTGCAACTAAAGTTTTATCAATAAATTGAATCAAATGTTTTTACACGGATGACGACACAACTCTATTATGTTGAAATCGAGATCATTCTATGTCCAAATATTAAACATTTCAATGCAGTCTTCAGTTATTGTAAAACTTGCAATTAATTCTTATTTTAGTAAACTATCAGTAATAATTTTATGTTTTTCGACATCACTGTTTAATTCATAAAGTCACAATAGTCTGGTTATTTATTTTGATAACAGAAATATTTTAATTGTCTAAACACCTTAAATTGTTATCATTTAACATACATTTGTACACAAAACATGTCGTATACCTTAGTCGTACCTGCTTATTTTAAAACTCATTCTTTCAAGACTAATTCAAACTAATGGTTCGTTCCGTAGTCTTCACACACACTTCTAAAGATAGTATAATATGCTCTCGTGTCCTTATTGTAAAGCCGACTATAAAATTGCCACAGCGTAGGTTTCCTGCGTTATTTAGTTCTCTGAATATATATATATATATATATATATATATATATATATATATATATATATATATATATATATATATATATATATATATATAGTTTGTACGAAAATATACGTCAATTAAACATTTTCGCTAATTGAAGTAATTTATAAATTATAGTTATAAGCAGCAAAATTGGTGCCGGGACTTACGTATACATCGGTCTTCGGGCAGTCGGTGTGAACAGAGCATGGAAGAGGTTCAACGGACAAGACGAAACATATCTCCCATGGAAAAACGGAGAACCTAATAACGCAACTGGCGACCAGAACTGTGTGATTATCATCAATGTAAACTATTATGATGACCCATGTGATCGTTTAAAACCTTTCTTTTGTCAAAGGTTCATTAAGTAATTGCAGCAGAAAAGAGTGAATACCCACTAATGAATTGCTGGTGTCTCTAGTGGGAAATAAGAGGTTGACACCTAGCAGTATTCTGTGAAATAAAATACACTCAATGCTTTATACCGCTCACTTAAATTCATACAATGATAGGAAATATTTAATTATAAATTTAACCATTTACGAATATACTCTTTAACTGTTTTTCTATGACATTATATTTGGCAAGTTTGCAATTTTAAATGTGTGAAGAGGTGCATATTAAATTAAAATATTTTCATCAACTATTCTGTACACAATTGTTTGGTATTGCTAATTCGTATTGTCATATGGTATGATATTAATGTCTTATGTTAGTGCGTGTATTCTCATATTTAACTGCATTTGATGGCTTATCCTACAGCGTGTGTTGTCTTATGTTACACCATGTGTTGTCTTTGTTAAATCATTTATTGTAATAAAGGAAACAAACTAACGTAAAGATTGTTTATTGCATTATGAAGGGTTGCTTATTCAATGCATGCTTCTGATTTCAAAGTATAAGCTGTCCCCAATGTTTAAAATGAATTGTGTTGAATATTTCACACCGAAATGTTTAAAATGAATTGTGTTGAATATTTTACACCTAAATTATATATCAAAGCAAGTGCCTTTAAGCTTTTTTATGACACTGTATATCAAGGCAAGTGACTTCATGCTTTTCCATAAGACTGTATATTTTAGCTGATGCCATTCAGATTAATTCGATTTTCATTTTAGCTGGCTTTATGCAAGACACTAGTGGATAAAAAAATCGCCGAAGAAACTGATCTAACAACATCACACATAAAAACGCCTGTGTTTGTTTACTGAAATGCTTGTGTGGAACTCTGCTCAATTGAGTCAGTCGACTAGAGGACGTAAAGTGAACGTTTTTTTTAAGTTCTATCATATAATACATGGTCCATTGAACAAATAATAGTAGTTCAAACAGCATTCAAGAAATGTACACGAATGTATAAACAATATCTGTATTTTGTGAAGTACCTTGGTCTGCATACTTGTAGCTTGTCCAGTATGAATCGCTAATGACGTGTAATCTCACGAGACTAGATGATTAGATGAGACGAATGAGAGCCGATGTCCCCCCACTATCAAGCGATTTGCAATACTAGCATCCAGATCAAGTTTATATATATATATATATATATATATATATATATATATATATATATATATATATATATATATATATATATATATATATATAACCTTTAGGTGTTAACAGGGTAAGAGAGGCTATAACAACTGTTTCCAACTAAAGGCGTTTGTAAGTCAATAATTGTTTGCAGCGTCTCTAAAATTTTGCATTCCGAATGTAATATTTCACCCCGGACCTAATGTTTCGCTGAGCTGGATTTATGTTAAATATTACATGAATATCGAAGTCTTCTCTTAATAAATTATTCTAGAGCACAATTTCATCATTGAGTTTTGAAGTATTTAATAAACGCATTTTAATTACTTTATATAGAACTTTTAACACTTTTACATAAAATTCGTTCATGAAAGCAATAAATGCCAGAATTTGGTAACCTGTAATTTATTTGTTAGCTATGCATTTATAAATGGTAGTTTGGATTATTCCTGAAACAGTCCTCTGCATTGAACTGTCATTTTATATTATTTTTTAAAATGACTCATTGGACAGTCTTACTTTCAATGTTACTTTATTGCAACTTAAACTTGGTGATTTAATAGCAAAACAAAAACTTTTGTTTCTTTTACCTGGAACCTTCTGGATAGGATCTACTCAACTACTTAAATATTATACTTTTATTAATAATATTAATTAAGTAATACTATTAAAAAGATCAACAATTTAAAATAAAATCCAGACCATCATAATCACTAGCAAATCGTGATTTATTTCTAGTAACAACCTCGACGTCGTCCCTTAATTAAGTATTCTGCCTAATGTGGTTTCATCAATATACCGCTTAGCATTGAGTTCAAGTGCTAGGAATGTATCGTCTTTTAACTGAGGCTGGTAGAAGATATAGATCATCCTGACTAAGTTGTTTGGGATCTTTTTTTAGTGTAGAGCAATATTTAACACCAGTCTTTGCTTTGAGTTTTTTTCTTTTTTGAATAAGTAACTCGACATGCTGATTTTATATCCTCTTTCGTTCTTCTACACCTAACGACGCAGGAACAGAATTTACAATGGACAGACTAACGTACAGATGGTGTAAAGAAAACAAGTATTTTTTGCATTAAGGAAACACGTAGATATACATGACTGTCGCAGGATAGAAACCGAGTGGGTTTTTGGACTAAATGAATAAGACAAACACAATGTGAGAAAGATGGAAATTTATGAAATGAATTAATGAAGAAAAATATATGATATAAACATACAATGATTCTCTCACGCTGTCAACATACGATTGACTCAAATCATTCTACACAACATTCACACATTGAAAATAAACCAAAAATATTAAATCAATATGAAGTACAGATCCAAGAAACCTCATGGACTGCAGATATGCTTCAAACAGTATTTTACACTATAAGAGAGATTCACATAATCTCGAATATGAACTCAATTAAGATTCAAAATAATCTTATGAACACAACTAAGATTCAAAATAATCTTATCAACACAACTAAGATTCAAAATAATTTTATGAACACAACTAAGATTTAAAAAAATCTTATGAATATAAAAATGCAATGGAACAAAAATTGATCTAAACGTATGCTTCTAGACTATTTGTACAGTCGCACGATTCCTTAGGTTGGACCACACTCTTATCGGCCGCTCGCATCCTTTATGGATCCACCACATGTACAGTCATCCGTATACACACGTACAGACATCATACAGCACCCTTTTTAATTTGCTACGTCTACGTCCGTGGCACGGACATAGGTACATACATACATACGTATCAACAGCACGCAGCCTTACATACTCTGGAAACTCTAGGCAGCTCTAAACAACTTTCAGACAGCTCTAGTCATATTCACAGTCACATTGACAATCACACTTCACAGCGACAGACACAATCAGCTACAATAAAACCAAATTGGTCATAATAATAGTTTCTGTAAAATCTCTAGATATATGATAATACTTTAACCTCTAATAGTGACTTGTAATTCACAGTTCAAATCAGCGTTATAATAAATGCATTATTACGCGATAAGACATTACAAACCGAATAAGCTTCGCATATCAAATGTAAAATGTAAATTTAACACTTACCCCTATGGCTGGAGAACAATGGAGAGCTTACACTCCTTGACGTGATCCAAAACGACCGGTGTCGGTTTTAGAAATTGATCTTACTTAAAGCCATAGGAGAGTGAGCAGAAGTCAGGGTAAAATACCCGTGCGTATCATGTTAGTAATGTTACTTCGTCACAAGTAATTTCTGGCGAGGTACATGTTAATACAGTCGCTTACCTGGAAAAACACGTATTCACCTTAGATAACGTCGTACGTATGTACATATGTACAACGAGAAATAGTCGAGTAGTTCTAAGGCAAAACCAAGTTATTTCTTTGCCTAATTCTGTGACAATGACAAACTAGAGTAATTAATTCTCTGACACGCATTATCGCACTTCGGTCTTCAGGTCAGTGTTACAGCCATAGAACTATTTGTTTCAAGTATTGGCCATTTCTTTCTATTTATTTGCTTATATTTCGTCGAGCCCCTAAAGCCATGACAACCGATTATTCTGCCCTCATTCATGCTCCTTTAGAGTTCGGGGCATTGAAAATTCGCACTAAGGCCATGGTCAACGTATATTTGGCTTCTGTTTGTACGAGTAAAATTATGCGACATGCCCGAGGAATCTTTTGACTTTGCAATCCAGGTCACATGTTGTATAGAAATGCTTTAATTGTGGTCTAGACATGCAGACCCTTTTTTCGTTTGTTTTTGGCTTTTGTTGGGGTTTTTTTGGGGGGTGGGGGTTTGGGTTATTTTTAGTTTGTTTAGTGTTAATCTTAATATTATAGCTAATTTAGCCCATCAGTGTAGTCCGGAAACTTCGCAATCTGTCATTTACGCTAGGGTACAGTGTGCTTTTATAGGATGTTATTGCTATTTGTACCAGTGCACGTTCTAATGATAATGTTGCTTACTAATGTATTTATTATGGAACACATATCATTAGCACCTTTTCGCGACACAAATATAATCTATCTCGGACATAGTACATTAAATGGTTAAATATGCAAACCAAACATCATGGTAAAGCACAAGTTTGACCTTTTCATTTAGTTTTTATTTTAATTTATTTGTTTTATTCCACGTTCGAAAACGATATGTTCACATGATACAATAATTATTAAAAAAATTGTTGTTTTATGTAGAGAAAGAGTTGCCATGGAAGAAGGAAGCAATAAAATGCATTAGTTTTTTTCCATACTTGAAATGTTTCTATTTCTTTCAATACGGTCTGTCTCCTAAATATTCGAATGTTTCAGATTGTATTGCAAATGCAAGTACATTCGTCCACTTGTGTATAACTGTTTTCATGGTTTCTGCCACTTATTTAGTAAATGAAGCCTTAATTCAGTAATTTAAAAAATACAATTGACCCACGTTTCTGCCAATACAATGGGATTATCGGCATAGTCCACGGTGAATATCTCCTTATTTAAATTTACAAACCTTGTATTTAATTCGAAAGAGATGACATTCTGAAACTTCGAAAAAGTGTGAAGATGCTCCTAGCCATTCTGTAGCATGGATATGGGGTAATCGTTGTACAAATTAGACATATTTCGCACTCATCAGCCTAGAAAAGCACACAACAGCGCACAAGCTTACATATACGCATGACTGCATAAATAAACACCGACACACCTACATATGCATAAATACATCCATCGCCTCACTCGAAATACTGGAAATAATTAAAGCAGCTTCTTATGTCTGCAAATGAATCTTCTCTGCGATATTTGTTTTAACAAACGATAGACAAAGCTATGCAATGAATTTTATATGAATATTCAAACTTTGTATTTACAATATAAATAGCATTGTTACTACGAAAACTTTGGACTTTTATTTACTCCATACCTTATGTTGAACTGTTAGATTTATCTAAACTTATGGCAACAATTATAACTGCCCCTTTTGCGTTGATACTTAAAACAATTGTTATTGTGAAACTTAAAACAGTTATCAGAAACGAAATTACATATTTGTATGAGACCAATATAATTGTCGCGTTATTTTTATAGTTGTCACAGTAACAAGCAGAATTACAAACTTAAATATCTTACACAAGACCACAGAACTTACAAATCAGCAGTAACGAAACGAAAACCGTTCAAGTAATGTATTCAAGCACCTCTTCAAGTTTACGATCTCGTCAGTCTTAACAAAATATTTAGTTATGGTCTTTTCAATACAAATATTGAAAGATACAATAACGAATCTAACTTAAAAAATAGAACTATATTTTACCAACGCATATAAATACTATCAATGTATCTATATAAGTGAGCATGAATACGTAAATATTTCCTTTTGTCATATTATTAGCAAATTCTAGATTATTGAGCCACTTGATACGATATGACTAAATTTATTCATATTTACAAGGGATTCATAAAATGTTGCAATTATTAGACGTACAGCCAAGAACTGAAGCAAAGTAAAGTGAATATAATCTTTCAACTTTGTTGCTTCCAGATGGAATAAAAGTTAAGCTGGTGTTTTATTGACCATGTAAGGATATATATTTCATAATGGTTCGAGTTTCTTTAAAAGTGGTTAAGTTAATTCAATCGGAACCATTTTTTCTATCACACTTAATATTCTATGTAGGTGATTTAACGAGCAAACAACAGCGGACAAAAGGGTGAACATTTTAATTAAAAAGGACTGCTACATGCAACTCATCTACATACATGTATCCGCCTATCCTTCAGCTTTACCGCTCCGGTGGCCTAGTGGTTACAGCGTGTGACTCGGATGCAGGAGGTCGTGGCTTCAATCCCTGGTCGAGTCAGACCAAAGACTTACAAAATTGTACTAATAGTTGCCTCGCTTGGTGCTTGGTGCTCAGCATTAAGAGGACAGTGTTAGGACTGGTCGGCCTGGTGTCAGAATAATGTGACTTTGTGGGACATTGTGCAACGTGTCTGCGGCATGATGACCCAAAGATAGACATCACTGTAAACTGTCACACTGCATACATCGTAGCGATATGACTTTGTAGCGATATGACTTTGTGATCGTAAAAAGTAATATAATCTCATCATCGCACAATCTGAGGAATCTTTATGATACAAGACACGTGACTAAAACTCATGTAATTATTATAACTAACATACTAAAGTCAAAATGCTCTTGCAGTTGAACAACTAAACATTGTTGTTTTATTGGCAGTGCAGCTCAAGTTCTTTCTACTTAATAGTGCATAAATGTCATTTTAGGAGTCTTGTTCCCAAAATGTGCAAACTGATCATAAAACTTTAAACAATGGCTTTTAGTTTAATGCTATGAATTTTGATGCATATAGAATGGCTAATCAATATTCGTTTCCCCAGTTCAAATGAATGGTGTATCAATAATCGTTTGCCCAGTTCAAAACACTGGCATAGCAAAAGTCATTTGAACATTTCAAACAAATATCATATCAATATTCATTCGTCCATTTCAAAACAATGACATATCAATATTAATTTGCCCATATTCAAAACAATTGTCTATCAATATTCATTGGATAAGTTCAAATCCAATGGCTTACCACTACTCATTTACCCTGTACAAAACAATGACATATTATTATATATTTGTTCAGAAACAATGTCATATAAATATTCATTTGCCCAGTTCAATAACAATGTTATATAAACCTTCATTTGCCAGGATCGAAACAATATTAATTTGCACATTTAAAAACAATGGCTTATAAATGGGATATCAATATTAATATGCCCAGTTCAAAACAATGACATATCAATATGCATTTGCCAAATTCAAAATTAGACTCTTTTAATGTGATTGCAAAGTTTGTTCTCCTACAAAATAAAACAAAATAAAGAAATAATAAAGTGTCATTACATAATGAGTTTTTGTGTCCAAACTACTAGAAGAAGCTGGTAAAAATATGTGCGCAATTCCCAAGCATGGCCTAAGTCCAATACAAAAGAGTTCATAAATTACCCAACCCATCCAAAACCCCTCCCCAAAAAAAACATTGTTTTAAGTATTTTGGATATTTTCTTATTCGAACTTGTCATCTAGCTATTAATAAAGAACATGCTTCCAAAATTTAATTTGTCGACTGTAAGTGGTTTATGAGTGCAAACCTCTAGAGTATTATGGTTAGACTATGTTGGCAGGGATGATAATATTGGCTTACGTACTATGAAAAACAATTTAGTTTGCACTGATATGCGATTGCCCTTGCGGTATAGAAAATATTGCCCAATGTAGTAGAACATAACTGAACATCATCTGGAGACTGAGTTTCACTCAAATATCGGTTCTGATAATTGTACTTCGCACGATGAATTATGTACATCAGATTCCATGTACTTGAACACAGTAAATCAAAAATCTCTTACAGTAATAAAAGTTCGGTACACAATTCAGTAATATCGTTTTGAAAATAACATTTATGTTTTATTCTCGATGCAACCTGAGAGATAAAATATATCCTGTTTAGACCATGTTATGGCTATATTGGATTTGCCAGCGCCCTTAAGTCTATTACAAGAAGGTCAACTTTCATGGCCTCAGTAACGTCAGTCTCAAGTAAATATACACATCTCTCAATTCAATCCTTGAGGTTTTTTATTTAATGTTCATTTTTTAGTACTTCTCATCACCCGTGTAAAGTAGCACGACGTACCTGACTTCTATTTCCTTTATTGCGATTCTAAACTAATTTTTAAACGGACGGTAAATACATAAATTACCAAAACAGATATAATAATATTTATCTGAAGAAGCAATGGTACTTCGATTTTCCTATCGACTATTTATTCCATTGAAACCTAACACTATTTAAAGCAGCCAAATTAAACTACTTTAAAGATTGAGATTCATTAATAGCATTGGATAGAATTATATTTCACCCAAACATTTTGGTGTATCATTTGTGCATAATAAAGCAAAAATACTAAACAAAATATAAGCCAGTTAGCTCCTTGTCTGGCCCACTTTGTAAACTCTCAAGCGTATTGTGTTAATCATTGTGGGTCGTAACATGTTTTGCAGATTTTGTACGTATCTATCATAATAAGGACAGAATGAATACAGATAATGCAAGTATTCATAGTAGTACTACGCTTTTATTCTGACTGCAGCTGATGTCGTTTCGTTGCATTTGACGCTTGATTGACGTAAGTGCAATCATGCATACTATTTTTTTCAAAGTTTCTCTTGGACAGAGTTTTTGAGATTTTGTAGATAGGATTTAGTTCTAAGCATTGGGTATCTCAACCTTATGCGTAGAACATTGTGATATTTTTTATATTCAAACCGGAATGATAACTGCTGTGGACACGTTATTGGTCCTCGTGCATAAATGCGCTTGAGTGCATTTGCGACACGTGCAGAATCTTTTGACCTCAACTGCTCAGCTTCGTGTTATCTCTTCGTAACATCGACAATGGCCAGCGCGTAATTTTAGATGAGGCCCTTGACATGATCATGTTAAAGAAACAACAAATCAGCCTGACGGACCTCATTAGGTGTTTGCATATCAAACCAACCACGTAAAATCTTTCTTTGTGATGGCAAGTAAATGTGTCACAACGCTTGTTTAACCAACGATGTTCGCGCAATGACATGAGTGACCATTGCCGCACTTGCTAACTTCTCCACGGCAGCTACATATATCAAGTACCCACTAGGATTGTGGAATAAATGTGATAGTATCCATCTTTTTGTGTACATTGTTTGTTTATATCGGTATCATTTACGATTAATGTTTGGACTTTTCTCTACCTCCAAGTGGACTTAGTCCGCCGATTGCAATCTTGGAATTCACACCTCGTTTGACGAACCATCTTGCGATTCATTCTTCCGCACATGGTGCTGCAATTGCAATCAAGTAATGAATAAGATTCTAGTCGGCGCTTTGACGTCAGTAGATGACGCTTATTAGTATGTACGTAAATTCAGCATGATCTGCTGCTGTTTCACCAGCTTTGGTTGGTTGTTAGAATCAAGTCGTATATCCAGCCGTGTAACGGGCCCACAGTACTTGTAACCTGGAATATGCCTTTCACTGGGATATTTACTCCATGGTGTTCCCGGTAACTTTCTTAATGCAGCAGCTATATCACCACTGACTTTTATTTACGCCCTACCCTGCGTGATGGCGTCCACCAATGGAAATGGAAGTTGCCCAAAGCATGCACTTCTTTGCTCTATACTGAACACAAAATCAAGGTCGTTGCTAGTCCCTTACGTGTTTGTACTCGCGCTGGATTTGTGGCACGTGCGTTTTTGCAGATGTTTTCACCGTCGTTTAATTATCTGCACAGGCAACACCTAAACCATACAAGCTTGGTGATGAAACTGTATTTCAAAATTTCGTTCGTGCACTGAGCACTGACCGTGCTCGATCAGGAAAATCTTAACCGTTGTCGAATACGATTGTATGATAGCTAAAGTGAGAGCGGTTGAACGTGATTGAACGTGATTGCACAGTCTGCGGATGACAAACCATGTTATATATCCAAAAGGTGTTCAGTCACAAAAATGGCAAAAGGCATATTCTACTTCGTGTTGACGATTTGGATGCAAGCGAGAACAATCTTGTAGTGTACAATGATGTGATTCTTGAATATCAAGTAAATCCCGTGCACATATTTTCACGAGGTCGACGCAATCGCCACGGATGTCCATTTAACTCAACGATTCGCATGTATGTCTAAAGTAATTCGTGATAACTGTAAAATGTTGATGACATTTCGTAGAATTGATGTGCGTGGTCTTGTAAACATTTATTGGTGTTGGTGTGCTTCTGACATTTTGTGGGATGAATTTGTAACATCTTGACGAGGATCGCTAATGATCCGAATAGTATTCTAACCATTGATATGACTGGAATTTACAGGGGTAAATGTCGCACAGATTTGGTCACTTCCGTGTCTTACATGTCAATTTATCAATCGTAACAATCGCATAAAATGTCTGCCAGTGATTTTATAGTATTTGTGAAAAGCGACGCTGTGGAAGTGTTCGTGAACACCAGGATGTTATCGAAAGCCGCCAACAAGTTAAAGACATGTTACGGTCATGACAAAAAGCGGAGATCTTACAATGGGGTTTGAACAAACATTTGCTCCGCTGATAAAGAAATTAAAGAAATTGCCGCACGTGCCGAGAATATCAAAAAGACATTAATATCAACAATGAAACAGGTGGCGACGCATACTAGAACATAAGAATAATTGTGTCCAGTTCGTAAGATATATGACTACATCAAATCTTAACAAATCCAAAAATGTTGTTCTTAGCAGACAGACTAGAAATAATATATGGTGATAATGTCATCAAAGCCACATAATATATTCATGAACTTTGAATAGTAGAAAATGGTATTCATGGAGTTTACTGGAAAGACACACTACCGGCACACGGTTGGCTTAGTTTTGTATAAAAGTATAATGCATTAGCGAGCGGTAGAGCTGAAAAAGGTGAAGCTTTATGGATAACAACGTTGACACTATTCGTTCCTCAGCAAGCGACAACAACAAACGTCAATTACCACCAACATAATCAAAACAACAACCAAAATAAAAACCTTCTTCACCCACACCAGAACAACAATAAACATGGCAGATCAAAAAAGTGTTGATACAAACTTCCTCTTTAATTTATTAATATATCTTGTCATTGACTTAATTATTTCTTCAATTTTTCTTTATATCGTTTTATAAATTGTTAGAGCTATTCAGATGAGTTGAATGAACTTTCCAACCGGTTACAAGTTACAATGACGCTTTTTGTCAATATATTTCGATGCTTTCCATCATATGTGTCTTATCTGTATAAATCTTATCTCTTACAACAAAGATCTTACTTGCCAAATTGTTCATTGTTGTCAGAAGGCTTGTAAGACTTTAAAATAAGGATCGGGCATACACTTTCCAAATTATTTTTTAGTATTATAGAAACATGATTAAATAGCAAAAGAGAGTATTATGCCAAGTAGTTCAAAACATGAAGACTGAAATAACAATTGATAGGCGATTCATCTAATAAATGCCAAAATGAAACTTAATATTTCAGCAATGTGTTGGAGCTACACAACGTAAACATTTTCATCAAATTATATTCTAAAATATATATATTTATAACATCTAAGTAAATAAGCAAATATTTATTATGAACTAGTGAACCCACACGCAAGAAAGAAAGAACAAAGAGATACGGGAAGCACATGCGAGTCAAGGTGACTGGTCTGATACGTGAAGCAAAAGCGATACGATGTACATTTTTACTGATATGAGTGTTCTCTTTTTTATCGTATGACTAACGTATACGATAAACATTGCGCAATAATCTAATATTACATACGACATCATTTAATGCGGTAACTGCGGCAATGCAATGTTATTGAACGGCAAATAATACAACCATGGTCACCGCTAGCTGCGTTCGTAGCGGCAAAAAGTTTCTTATTTGCTCAGATAAATGATTTTGTATTCCATACCTGGTTAGAGATTCATGTCCCGTTAGCATGAAATTTGGTATTATATATATATATATATATATATATATATATATATATATATATATATATATATATATATATATATATATATATATATATATATATATATATATATATTAAAATGTTAAAGAAACATTTTAAATTAATTTTTAATGCAGTTTTCGCAAATTAGTAAAACTCAAATCATTTCCTAAATAATAACAAACATGGTTTGGGGTTGTATTTGCTCGATAATGTGCGTCCTGTTTGGCAAACAAATAAGAGGACCTGAGCAATGTTGGAATTTAAACGATCTTTGAAGAAATAAAATACTGAAATTAATCAACCTTTTGTATCGTGCCATAATATATCTTGGTGCGATCCACTGTCATGAATAGAACATCTTCGCTATTAGCTCGAAATACTTGCATGTTTGTTTAGAATTCTTTAAACTTAACAATTTTCCTGTTCATCTACTCCTACATGCATCGTGTGTCATGTATCAATGTGAACATCGGTGATGTACAGCTTAAGCAGTTGGCAAGATAATGAGAATACAATCAGAAGCCAGAACAGTTTAGTTTTGTTGACAGCAAATTTAAGTATGTGTTCTAGGATAGAATTATTATAATATTTATCAATGTACTTAACATGCAAGCGAGCGCGCATGTGGGCATTAATCTGTGGCTATCCATAGTGTTCATGAGGTTTCGTTCCATCTATCAGAGAAGATGCTATTTACATGATGTTGTTTAGGATTTTTGCATATAGAATATATACGTGTGTGTGTGAGTGAGTGTTGTGTGTATGTTATCCATATTAACGAACATTTTCTTTGTAATATCGCCGGACTTTAATATTTTCTGGTGAATTAGAAGATGGACAAATCATTTAAAAATATTTGAAGCTCATTTAACTTGTTTTCAGAGCTTACTCAACACATCTACCGCAAAATTATAAAATGATCTCATGCTAATTCGAGTGACAAGACATAACGTAATTTATAGAAGCCTGTGAAAAACATTCATCCGCCACCATAGCGTTTGTGTTTAGAAGGGAAATGTTGTTCACTTATCGATCAATAATGCTAACGATGAATCCTGCCATATGTCAAACAGTATATCTGTTTTTACATTATTTAAACTAGTCCAAGTCACCTCTCTGATATCAGATCATTTTGACTATTTACTGCATTCATTATGCAAAGGGTAATTGGACAGTTAGAATTGTGGAACCATTCAAATATTTTACCTTTCTATAGTCTCATCATCATTCTTTCCTTGAAAATGACAAGAATATACAGTCTATATGCCTGCGTCTAATTGTTTTCCACAGTTGGCTCATTTGCTCAGGGTAATTATTTTCATGATATAAAATACAAGTATATTAAACTTCAAAGACAGAATTTCGTGTGGATGTCTCCAATATGGAAGATGGTGAAGGCAGTATAGTTTTATTTAATTGTATCTCAACTATATATAAATAGTAACAGTTAAAGTATTAACTTCAATCATCATAATTGGTTTTAAATTTGATATGATTGTTTCCCACCTTTCTAAATGCGATCATCTTAACAAAGAAGTACACTTGTATTTCGAAAGTTAGAGACTTTGTGACACTATTTCATATATCATAATTCATTTTTGACATAAAGAGTGTCGTCTTACAGCTTAAAATCCCTTAACTTTAATATTTAACATACCTTTCATATAATGTATATATATGAATTTTTGAAATATATCACTTGTACTTGACTAAGATTTTAATGACTTTTTGTCAATTTATTTCGAGGTTTTCAAACATGTGTATTATAACGTGCAAGCTAAAAGATTTGATTTTTCTGTGTAGATCGAATATCATACACTGATAACCTTATATGCCGAATTGTTGATTTTCGTCGTTGTGAGAAGTCTTCAAAGACTTCAAAATTTGCAACAACATTAGAGTTCCCAAATTATGCTAATACCATTATGCAACTGTAGACTTGTCATAGTGGTGTAACGTCAAGGCCTTTATTAGCATAGCACAGCAAGCGGTTTCTATAGAACATTAGGATTTTCATTGTTAATACATTTATCTTTTACTGAGCATGTTCGAGTCTACTTCCAAACATTATTGCGTCTGATCATTATGCCATCTTGAAAAGTTTAATTCTATCGATATATTACAATTCTGTTAAAATTACCCTATTTTAAATCATCTACCGCTTCTCTAGAGTTTCTGGCAAACGTGCAAAAATTTCACATATTAATGGCCTTTAATCCAAGACTGGAAAATACTGCATTGAAATATTGAAATATCTGGTTTCAGTAAATACAAACTTCCTGGCTATTGATAAACTGATGCATCTTATTGTTAGTGTAATGCGTCTTAATGATTTTCATCCACCATCATTTAATGCCGAAGCATTTAGTATTATTTTAACATGAAGTGTTTTTTCCAGCATATCAATAAATGAGAAAGATTTATTAGCGTAATATGTATTAAAGATAACACTTCAAACAGTTTACATTTATTTATCTAGTAATCTATTTATTTATCTATTTCAACAATTTTGATGTCTTCTTTACTTCTGCAGTGTTGCTTGTTTGCATTTGTTTTCGCTTTTGGTTTGTGCTTGTTTGGGGGGTTAGGATGATTGCATGGGTCATACTTAGATACACTGTTTGTGCGCGAGCTGATATGTTCATACATACTGCGAGGATAATCTACGAAATAATTTTGTGTGGCAAATTCTGCATAGATTCTTAGAAATACAAGAAATATTCTGAAGAATTCGTCATCGTAGTTAGGATTGTTTCTCTAAAACGTTACCTTAGGAATCAAACCGGTCTGAACTGCTTTCTGTTTCCTAAAACAATTTGATTGATTGCTGAAAAGTATGTGCATTATACTTGCTTACCAACGCGACAAGGAGCAATATATACCAGCCTATCTCTCTACTCGTGTACATACATACATACATACATACATACATACATACATACATACATACATACATACGTACAAAGCTGAATGTGGTGAAAGCAACTAGACTGGCTGCCTTTCAAACGATATTTTGCAAGGGGCGTCTCATATACAATTGTTGCAAACAATCGATGGATAAATAGAGTGATACATATCTGTAATACATTTCCAAGCTATTCTTCAAATTTATATTTACAAATTATTAATTTAGTGGAACAAAACTAAAACTGTATTTTGCAGGCGACCCATTGATTATTTTAAGCAGAATCCATGATAACTATATTTATATAAAACAAAAAAAATGATTTATGTTGTGCCTAAACCTCGATATACTGATATCTAACCCAGATCTCAGAAAACGGCACATTTCTAAAACATCCAAGCAGTACAAAAACAAAATAAAATAGGACGATAATGTAGCTGTTCTTTTCTTCCTTTCATTAGTAACAGAGGCATGTTTTGTCATCAATTAAACATAATCATGAAAATCGAATACACGCTGCATGAACATCTGTAGCGAAGACTGTAAACGCGGTTTAGTGTGTAAACATTTATCCTTTATGATCTCATGAATTCTGTAAAACATAAAGTTCAGTCACAACTATTAAAATTAACACTAATGAATTTCAAGACATAATGTAAAGAACAAAATTACAATCGTTGCTTAGAAATATTTGCGAAACATGCACAAAAGGCGCATGAATACATAAAGACTCCGTCTCTTTTTTGTATAAATAAAGAACTTCTTGCTCACTAAATTATGTGAACTTAACTGTACAAAGGTTTTAGTAAATATTTGCAATTAGTAGCTGCACACCAAAAAACATGTGCATGGCACAGAAAGTAGACATTCTCCATCCGTTCAATGTTGTTGTTATGTCCAGAGATGGGTAGGACAAAATTTAGTCGCATTTCGAAGTCTTGATCTACCTTTTAAGTACTTTCACTTCAATCAGTTCAGGATGTTCCAGAAAAGTTGATCAATTAATTAGGTGCTAATATTTTCCTCAAGGGTAACAGTGTCGACTGTTGAAGAAGAAAAGAACAAAGTGTACTAAACAGAGGAAAGGAATTATTTGCCACACCAGCACACACACACACACACACACACACACACACACACACACACACATCGCGGAAAATATCTCATTTTCTAACCAGTGAGATTTGCGAAGCTGCGGCGACTTCAAGAACTTAAAAATGGATGCGAGATTAGTCAGATGTGGAGACTTTACTTAAAGTTTTTAGAAGAAGATAATGATTTGGTGAATAGCGAGCGAATATTAGAGGATAGAAAAAATGTTGTGTGTGGGGAGGCGGAAGACAGTGTTGGTGATGAATAATTATTGCTCTGCGCAGGGTTCAAGCAATAGAAAGGCTATTGCTGTTACAGCGGCCAACGCC
Organism: Sinohyriopsis cumingii; assembly: GCA_028554795.2. Lineage (NCBI taxonomy): Eukaryota > Metazoa > Mollusca > Bivalvia > Unionida > Unionidae > Sinohyriopsis > Sinohyriopsis cumingii. The sequence continues at coordinate 105,376,910 of CM068835.1, read as the reverse complement.
ATACTCTCTAATGGCCCCTTCCCAGAAGAAACACACCAGCGGGACGGCACGATGTCTAGGTGGCTGGCATGATGGACTCCCAATTAATGGGTTTCTTGTGAAAACCAACCCGGGTCAGCTGCTGTCGTATGTCTCTATTCGTTTGCATTGGTAATATACATTCTTCCATGTGATGATATGCTATTAGACACCAATCAATAGAATAATGCAAAAGTTCCCTAAAAAGACATGAATTAATATTCATTATCCTGTGGACGCTTCCGAAATTGACAATCATGAGTTTCTTTGTTAACATGTGCTTATACCTTGAACTAAGAAAAATAATTATATCGAAAATTAAATTTTTCTGTGCAAATATACACGAACCAGAGCAAAGTTCAGCACAGAAAAAATTATTTAATCTTCAAGTTATTATGGTCAGTCTTCAGGAATACCAATTTCGTGTGAGACATTGATTTATTCCAGATATATAATCGTTCAGATAAATGATAAAAATATCATGATCAACAGTAAGGTCAGAGTGAATGAACAGCCGGATAATTTATTTATGGATAATCAATGTTTTAATGTACCAATTAAGAATCAGAAGTTTTTGATTGTGTCGAGTGAATAATGGATATATTTCATCCACTGGGTGAAAATGGTTGATTTAATCACTCACGAGGTCGTATATATTGGTGAGTTACTTAGAACAAGTAATTTGTACTTTCATTATCAATCGTATTGGGTAGCAAAGGTGTGTAATATAATGCTGTAGCAGATTTCGTACTGTATCCCGTGCGATAACATCAGCTGTTTATGCCTGCTGTGTTTTAGTCGCATGGAACATTGCATCAGTAAGAAATTATCTTTCTTAATTCAAGGCACAAACGCACATTACAGAAGAAAAGGAAACAACGAAATACAAAGAGGGATTCGAATCTGAAAATCCTACATGAAAGAGTGCTATATTACCATTCGATCACGTAGTTGACAATAAGGTGGATGAAATTCTTGTGTTATAATACTATCGAAGTATATTGATTGTAGTCGAAAAGCTATTTTTATAATTTGCTCTAGTAAATTAATACAAAATTTATCTTGGAATATCCAGAAATTCACAGAGTAGCAATAAACAAAGAAAGTAGCCAGATGATACATGGATCATAGTACGAACCAAATAGATAGCTTTAGTGTTCCAGGTGTGCTTTCAGAAAACAGTGTTATTAGACACAATATACTAGGATAATATGTGTCAAGTCTCATAAAACGGTTGGTTCTTTAGGTTATTAACACAACTCTCATTGATATGTATGATGTTATTAGACACAGTACACAAGGATAATATGTGTTAAGTCTCATAAAACGGTTAGTTCTTTAGGCTATTATCACAACTATACATATGTATGATGTCATTTGACACAATATACTAGGATAATACGTGTCAAGTCTCATGGAAATTTTAATTATTTAGGTTATTGTAACAACTTTCAAAGATGCGTATAATGTTATTAACAGAGTATACTAAGACAATATGTGGCAAGTCGCATAGACATGTTGTGTTGGTTCAGTTGGCGATTGTAACAACTCCCATTGATATCTATAATTTTAGTAGGCACGGGATAATATGTGTCATGTCCCATATACATGTTTTTTTTTCTATACGCTATTGTAACAATTCCCATACATATGCACAACGCTATTCCATACATATACTCAGATAATATGCGTCAAATCAAATACATTCAGGCTATTGAAACAACTCCAGTGTATATGTATTTAGAAACAATATATTACGATATGAGTAATGTCATATATGCATGTTCTATATTTAGGCTGCTGTGACAAAAACTATAGGAATACATATAGTTGTCATGCTTTAAGCATAATTTTACATTCATCCTCTTTCTAAAAATATGTGCAAACCATTTTTGAGACAAATGAACAACAATTTAATTTTAATAGAAAATACTTTTATATTATATAATTGTAAATATTAAAAAGTGCATACCTTCACGGCCTGTCTATTTTAGGATGTCAACTATTTAAGATTTTAAATAAAATGCAATGAAATCACCAAGGTACATGAAAATGATTTACAACATGGTCTGAAATATATTGGGAATGAAATATTTAACATAATTATCTTTGTTAATATCGTGAGTTTCCACAGGGATTCGGTGTTCCAAAAATCAATTTGTGAATCTAATTTCTATACCACTTGTGCGCACAGCATGTCCTTGTAGGTCATTCGGTCGTATCAACTCACATTTCATTGAACTCCACAAGTGATTCTGATAGATCAGTAGAGACTAGATTTCATTGAATGACGGAATATTTATTTATGATGTATGCGTTCGTGGATATTGTTAAAAAATATTAAAGGTTTTCAAAGTACTAAAAATGCAGTCATTAACGAAATAACCCTTTGCAATTTGTTTTCAAATTAACGTTGAAAAAATACGAAAATATCAGTGTCCTGAGTTCTCTGTTCCTAAGAAAGATTATGCATTGTCTGGTTTTCTAAAAAGCTATAGCGTTAACATGGTATGGTTACTAAAACTGAACTCAAGAAACCAGTCTATCCCAAACAATTTTCGGCAGTTTTATGTCAATTACTTCCATGCGTTAAAAGGTAAGACGTTCCGTACATTGTAATTAAAAAGAACGAGGAAGCTCCAGTGACATTCGTAAATTATTTATTTAATTTACTTAGATTCAAAATACAACATACAATCTCGTCTGTGATAATTTTTAATGATAACAATAATAACAATAAAATATAAAACCTCCTCTGAAATATTTACTAATAATTATGATTCAATATAAAACATCGACTGTGATAATTACTTATGATCTTATTAAAATGTAGAAGAATTTCTGTGATAATTACTAATGATAATAATACAAATAAAAACCTCGTCTGTGACAATTACTAATGATAATAATAAAATAAACAAACCTCGCTTGTGATAATTACTATAGATAATAATACAATATAAAGATAAACTTTGTCTGTGATAACGATGTAATAAAATAGACCTTGTCTGTGATAATTACGAATGATAACAATTCAACATAAAATGTCGTTATGATAATTACTAATCATAAAAACACAATATAAAACCTCGTATCTGATAATTATGAATAATCATTGTAATAAAAATGGGGTTTCTCTGGAATGTTATGAATGTTCTCATCATGGGAATCATTAATCTGGAGACTAAAATTTTGTGAGTTAAATTGGGGTGTAGAGGGGGTTGTCATAAAAAGACCACGTTCGTGAAAGTTTGAGATAAAATATTGATTGAGGTATCTAACTAAACACATCCACCACCTGACAGTTTGGTTTATTAAATGCAAAAGAGCAGCTACATACCTTGCGAAGAAAACTCAACTCGCTTTAAGTAACAACAGGTAGAGTAATCTTCCTTTGCGAGACCTCGTTAGTGTCACTCTTCATTCGGGGCTTACCGTGGAATCGCATGTTTCCGGAATAAAAGAGATAAATTGTCAAATACATGAATGTATTAAAAGAAAAGGGTCCGTAAAAGTTACAATAATTTTAACATCCGTTACAAAAGTAAATCTTTGATTAACAACAAATAAAATATTGATAGACAAAATGTTTATGGAATAAAATATATCAAACGAACTTTAAAGGTTCGAAAAGGAAAATTTGCGGTGAAATACCACCTGTTTCAAACAAAGAATAGCTATATAAGAACTATGTTGCGGCGGTTAAAACGGTACTGTGTATCCTTGTATGGATGAACTCCTTTCTGTATGTTCTTTCTCTCTCTCTCTCTCTCTCTCTCTCTCTCTCTCTCTGTGATAGCTCTTCATTTATATTATGTTTCTCATATTACTTTCTTTACTGTGGGAAAACAACTTTCTAATCAGTCGAGCAACACACATCAAACTTATCATATATGAATTCCTCGATCTTGAGATTCTAATCGGACTGCGTTTGATCAAAGGTTTAATCTGACTCTGATCAAAGGCCTAACCTGACTCAGTTTGATCAAAGGTCTAATCTGACTTTGTTTGATCATAGGTCTAATGGGATTCAGTTTGATCAAAGATCTAATCGGACTCACTTTGATCAAAGGTCTAATCGGACTCAGATTGATCAAAGGTCTAATCTGACTCAGATTGATCAAAGGTCTAATCGGACTCATTTTGATCAAAGGTCTAATCGGACTCTGTTTGGTAAAAATTCCAAAATAATAGTGTTATGTATATTTAATTTGCATTATTTGTTTATTTTTTTCTTTTAAGTTTTATATATTTTATGAGATACAGTGGGTTATGTAGGATTGTATCTGGTAGCTGACCTTGTCCCAAATAAAGTTCATTGTGTACCTGATAAAAATCATTGTTTTTTATTATGTAAGCAACCAATACATAGTTAATATGATTTCTATGAGTATGGGTTTAATAATAGCGTCCTTAAACATACGTGTATTGGTCAGAGTCAAAGACAATATATTTACCATGTTCTTTATTACAATTTAAGTAACAGACCTTCTAATTATAACTCAGTCTCTATCTTTTAAACATTTGAAACCTTCTAGAACGAAATTTTCCATTAGGAAATATTTTGTTTTAGAAAATGCTAATTGTGACCAGAGGTCATGTAGAGGACTATAAGATCTTGTTACACGAAAAATTAGTTATTCGTGTTGTACGATCTGAGCAAAACCAGTAGTAAATCGAATAAATAGTTTTCGATCAAGCACAAGTATTGAGTTAACTGAAAGTGAAATTTATATAAACCTGTTATTTATAATAGGCTCCTATTATTGACATGACTTTAGTGTCCGTATTGGCATGAACCTATTGTCCGTATTGACATGACTCTAGTGTCCGTATTGACATGACTCTAGTGTCCGTATTGACATGATTCTAGTGTCCATATTTGACATGAATCTAGTTTCCGTATTGACATGACTCTAGTGTCCGTATTGACATGAATCTAGTGTCCGTATTGACATACCTCTATCCTTTCATCTCCTAGAATAGCTGTAAGGTCGTTTCTTGTCAAACCGTTCATATTCCATATAACGCCATGTGGGCTACAACAACAACATTTACAGTTCGTATGCTGTCGTTCACAAGTTTATTTTGTATTTTCGACTTAGCTAAAAGGAACTTTGGTTTTCAATTAAATGTTAGTGGATACGTTGTACTAAAATAAACAAAATAAATATCATTTATTGACATAAAAAATGTTATCTGTTATTTTAAAAATGTCATTGTTCTGTCGTATATGCGTTTTGTATTTTTTCAATTCAGTTTGCGATATATCACACCATACAAACTAAGGACGAAAAGAAAACCTTTTCTAGGAAAATGTCATGTATTAAAATCAAATATATATTAAAATAGAATGAATTTTGTTATCAACGATATCCATCGCATATTATATTGGTACATTTTACGTTTCTGTCCTAATTTGTATAGATTTAAGAAGAAAAAAGTTATCAAAATTGTATTGTTCATGGCACAAAAGAACAAATTTTTAATTAGTATCTCCACACACAAGATGCAGTGTCCAAATGTACGCATTTCGCAAACTAGAAAAGATGAATGATGCCACACTCTTTAAATCATTTTTATGATTCTGTCTGATATATCATGGTATTTTCGTATATATTTGGTTTACTACGTTGTTCTTTCGTTCTGTTTGCATCTTTCTTAAGTATATATTTGTCACCTTATGTTAATAATATATGCACTGAACTGTACACCTACACAAACCTCTTTTGGTTTTTATAATTATAATTGTATAAGTTGTATGTTTAGTTTAGTCGCAGTCGTCAGCCTAATGATAAGAATGTTCATAGTCCGCATGATGTACATCAACAATGCAACGCTGCGTTAAAAGAAAAGCGTTATAAATTGTAACATGCATTAACGGAGTTCATCAGCATCATTGTATAAGGGAGGTAATCCAGTTTGAGAGTTGCTATACACCTCGCGATAGTTGCTACGCTGTTATGTTCAAAGTTTCTGATGAGCATATTCAGTTTCCTTAAATTGAAAAGCGTGTGGCTGACTTGGATCAAGTGACAATCCAGAAGAAAACGTTTTCATGGCAATTTCTGCTTGATTTCATATGACGGATGTTTAAAGTTCCGAAAGAAACAAAATCAATTTGGAGAATGCCGAGATGAAGGGACAAATGGAGCAGCTGCAAAAGTCACCGGCACAAAGGAAACCCAAATCCGAATCTAATTCAATAGACGAAAACTGGAACTTGTTCGAACTGGCAAATATATTACAACTTAAAGTATAATTTCACTGACCTTCTATTTTGTTGTCTCACTACTTGTATACTGTATATATGCAGTAACCTAGTTGTAGCACAGGGTATCGTTATAAAGAATATTTAGAGTATCCGTCCTTGAATCAAAAGAATGGGGGTTCTAACCTGTAGCAATATAACACAAGCGAAGACACCAGTCCGCACCCCTTGGTAGTTCCAACACTGTAGTTTATCCTATTTGCGTCTAGAAGTGCCGTTTTGCATTTGGATAATATTGAATTTCACCACTCACAGAAAGGTGAAATCCGAACAACCTCGAGTACGCAGTAAATATCGTTAATGTACATTGTGATGCGTTTTAATTTTGGTGGCAAAAACAAATACTGATTTTGGTAAATTTGGTACTGATTGCTGGATACATTGTTGCACAGTGCATTGTTAACTCCTGAAACATACTTCTTGTTGAACTACAGACTTGAGATTGTTCGGATCTTACCGTTCCGTCAATGGTTAATACAAGACTATCTGAATGCAAAACGGCACTTCTAGACGGTATTTGTCCAGACGTCAAAACTGGCGAACAATTATTGCATTTTCTCCATTATGTCACAAACTGAACAAAGTGTGTCGAGCTGTTTTGAAAATTAAACTATTGTTGATTACGACTGGCTTAAGTTAGAAATTAGTAGACGCAATTATGATAAACTAGCAGTGTTGGAACTACCTAGGGGTGCAGACTGTTGTCTTCCCTTGTGTTATGTTGTTACAGGTTAGAGACCCATCCCTTGATTCATGGACGGATACTCCAAATTGTCTTTGTAACGCACCCTTGTGGTTGGAGCATGTTCATCGAATTATTTTGTTTGTTATTTGCTCTAATAAAAGTAGATTATCAGTGAGATGTGTTGGGTTTCAAGGGTTGTCATCGCCGGGGGCGGTTGTGAGAGATAAGCACCCAATTCCCTTGGAAATCTCCCAATGGCTTGCGTCTGATAGAGCCTTTGACAACCAAATCCAGCTCCAGGCCTTCACGAGTGGCGGAACCTGTTTAAACTGACTGGAGAAGGGATGACAGGCGAGCTTCTGGCGCCTTAAAACCAGATGCTTCGGGCAGATGGGGCTCGTTAACCTTGGGTGGTCGCAAATGTAGGAGAAGGTAAACTCCGATTTCAAACCTTCACTGCCTTGCGACTATACCCTCTCAGGGGAAAGGCTAAGGGAGTAAACCCCAACAGAAAATCTGGAGTCGGAGTCCCTAAGACGACTGGTATTGATTTCAGTGTCATCTCGGCAACTCCTGCGACGCAGCTGGTGCCACGACGTATCGGCTTGTCCTTTCCCTTGGATCCATCAGCTGCGTGGAGAGGGGGGATCAGCTGCATGGGCAACAGTTGATTCTCCATATCACCCTGCCCAGGCTTGCGCCCTGGAGAGGACACTCCAGCTTCGCTCCATAGCGTCGACACAACACGGGAAGCAGCAGTTTACCGGTTATAAGTCACCGCTCGATTGGCGTAGAGCCAGACGCCAGGGGTTGCTTCTGACGGTGGGAGAGACCAACATGTTTCAATGGACAGCTACCGCCCGCCTCAAACTGGGCAGCCCCCAGCCAATAAAGTGCCGTCCCGCCACAGTTCGCCTGCCTTGCTGGGTGCGTAAGGCTTAAGGTACGCGAGTACCTGACAAGCGGACTGCAACTACTGCACCAAGAAATAACAAAGTAAAAATAAAAAAGAAGACTTCAATCCTCAAGCTAGGTACCTGGAATGTCCGGACCATGCTGACTGGGCTTTCAGATGATCTCCAGACAATCAGTGATGTTCGTAAGACTTCAGTCATCAATGACGAACTTGCAAGGTTCCAGGTCGACATCGCGTCACTACAGGAGACACGACTACCAAATTATGGGTCCCTCAGAGAAAAGAACTACACGTCCTTCTGGCAAGGAAAGAGTGCAGATGAAGCCAGAGAGTTTGGAAATGAAAGTCTGCTATCCCTCCGCCTCCACACCACAAACGGGCCTGCCAACCTAATCAGTGTTTATGCTCCCACACTAACATCCGCCACAGATACCAAGGATGAGTTTTATGATGAGTTAAACTCGCTTATCGACAAAATTCCCAAGGAAGAGAACTTGATTTTGCTGGGCGACTTCAATGCTAGGGTGGGTGCCGATCATGACTCTTGGCCCTCCTGCCTTGGCAAGTTTGGCGTTGGGAAGATGAATGAGAATGGGCAGCGCCTTCTAGAGATGTGCTCGTACCACGAACTCAGCATCACCAATTCATTCTTTCAGACAAAGCCACAGCACAAAGTGTCTTGGAGGCATCCCCGGTCTAAACACTGGCACCAGCTGGACTTGATCATTACAAGACGGTCAGCCATGAAGGGTGTGCTTCATACCCGTACCTTCCACAGTGCTGACTGCGACACCGACCACTCGCTGGTGTGCTGCAAAATGAAGCTTCAGCCAAAGAAGATCCACCACTCTAGGCAAGAGGGTCAACCACGCATTGATGTGAGCAAGACATCATATCCAGACAAGGCTGAAGAATTCACATATGCTCTTTCCAAGACGTTTGACTCAGAACACCCCAACGGCAGTGCCAAAGAAAGATAGGATTACATCAGAGAGACTGTATACAACACAGCCACACGGATCTTTGGCAAGAAGCAATCAAAGAATAATGACTGGTTTGAGGCTAACTCTGCCACACTCATGCCAGCCATAGAAGAGCGTCGCAGTGCTCACCTGCAATACAAGCAATCCCCCTGTCAGAAGACACTACAGGCATACAGGTCTACCAGACGCAAAGCGCAGAGATTAGCACGGCAGTGTGCCAATGAATACTGGCTTCAGCTCTGTCAGAGTATCCAGTCAGCAGTAGATATTGGTAACATCAGAGGCATGTACGATGGCATAAAGAAAGCAATGGGTCCCACGAAGAAACTGACAGCACCACTGAAGTTTGCCACAGGCGATACCATCCACAACAAGGGCAAGCAGATGGAGCGTTGGGTGGAATACTACTCCGAATTGTACTCCAAAGAGAACCACGTGAACAATGATGCCCTCAACGTCATTGAAAACCTCCCTCTCATGGCCGACCTGGACGAGAAACCTACTGTAGACGAACTAAAGAAGGCCTTAGAGAAACTGTCCCTAGGTAAAGCCCCAGGGAAGGATGGCATCACAGCAGAACTCATCAAGTGTGGATGTAGCGTGCTTCTCACACACCTGCACGACCTCCTCTGCCAGTGCTGGGACGAGAGGGCAGTGCCTCAGGACATGAGAGATGCTAACATCATAACCCTGTACAAGAACAAGGGCGACATAAGCGACTGCAACAACTACAGGGGCATATCACTTCTCAGCATCGTGGGTAAAGTTTTCGCACGCGTGATCCTGAACAGACTGCAGACGCTTCCTGACAGAGTTTACCCAGAGTCGCAGTGCGGGTTCCGCGCAGAGAGGTCCACAATCGACATGATCTTCTCTGTCAGGCAACTGCAGGAAAAATGCAGAGAACAACACAGACCCCTCTTCCTGGCCTTTATAGACCTCACCAAGGCATTCGATCTGGTCAGCAGAGACGGACTCTTTACAATCCTGGCGAAAATTGGGTGCCCTCCAGAGTTACTAAGCATGATCCAGTCCTTCCACTATGACATGAAAGGCACAGTGCAGGACGATGGCTCAACATCCGACCCCTTTGACATCCGCAGTGGAGTTAAACAGGGCTGTGTCCTTGCCCTCACGCTCTTCGGCATCTTCTTCGCAGTCCTGCTCAAGCACGCCTTTGGGACGTCCACAGAAGGGATTTACCTGCACACACGATCAGACGGCAGACTGTTCAACCTGGCACGACTGAAGGCAAAGAGCAAAGTGCATGAAGTAACCATCAGGGACATGCACTTCGCAGACGATGCTGCTCTAGCCACCCACACATAAGCTGAGCTTCAGCGCCTGATGGCCCGCTTTGCTAAAGCATGTGATGAGTCTGGGTTAACCATAAGCCTAAAGAAAACAAACGTGATGGTTCAGGACTAGGACCCCCCAAGCATCATCATCAACAACTACGAACTTGAGGTGGTGAGTCAGTTCATGTATCTCGGCTCTACCATCACCAACAACCTCTTGCTCGATGCTGAGCTCAACAAGCGAATCGGAAAGGCATCAACAACTCTCTCAAGGTTGTCGCAGAATGTGTGGAACAACAGCATGCTGACCATGAACACTAAAATCACCGTGTACCGTGCATGCGTGCTAAGCACTCTCATGTATGACAGTGAAACCTGGATTCTGTACGCCTCACAAGAGAAAAGACTGAGCGCCTTTCACATGCGATGCCTCCGACGCATACTCGGGATCACCTGGAGCGATCGAGTAACAAACAACGAGGTGCTCGAGCGTGCCAAGATTCCCAGCATGATCACACTCCTCCGCCAACGCCGCATCAGATGGCTGGGCCATGTACGTCGGATGGTTGACGGACGGATCCCCAAAGACATTCTTTATTCGGAACTCGCCTCTGGCAAAAGGTCGATCGGACAGCCACATCTCCGCTTCAAGGATGTCTGTAAGCATGACATGAAAGCCCTTGATATTGATGTCAACACCTGGGAAGAGCTCGCTCTAGACAGATCAGGCTGGCGACATGCTCTGATCACTGGTCTGAAAGCCGGAGAGGACAAGCAACGTTTGCTAGCTGATGAAAGACGATCGCAGAGGAAGAAGAAGCAGCTTCAACCAACACCTGACACAACCTTCAAGTCCAGCAAGTGCAGCAGGGACTGAGACTCCCTCATTGGACTACTTAGCCACAGCAGACGCTGCACAACCACCAACCGGGACATCTCTCATGGGCGCAGTTGCATCGTCTCTCGACCCTAACGGATGGCAACACACATCAGTGATGTGTGTGTGTGTGTGTGTGTGTGTGTGTGTGTGTGTGTGTACCTTGAATATAAATAAGCATGTAATGGAGGGCCACAATCAGGATTGTTATTATTATTGGAACATCCAACCCCAGACCGCCTGTTGCTCTCAGGAGAACTCGAGGGATAAAAATATACTGAACATTAATCCCATAGCCGAAATTCAGGTTACAGTTGTCAGATCATACCAGGAGCTGGAGCGGAATTGAGCTTAGTAAATTGCCTGGTACGGACACACCAAATAATTCCCCTTTTGTACAAGACTATCCATTTGCCTGGTCACAAACTATGCATTTCCTTAGCCAAGTGAACGTTATACCTTTACATGTCTCTTTGCTCCACGTACGAATGCATCTAAAAATAATCAAATCAAAAAGGAGCTTATTGATCTTGCTCTCCTGCTATTATCCAGACGGGGAACAAATCAATATTTGCATTTAGCTTCGGGTGAAACTGTCTTAAATGAGAAATCCTGTATAATAAAATAACCTCAAGAGTACAGGTAAATTTAGCAAGCACAGGACATATTGACATTAAAAGATCAGCGAAGCAAAGCTGCCCACTATCCATGCTATCATATGTAATAGCATTAGAAATTCTAAGTATAAAAATACGACTAAATAAAAAGATAGAAGGCATTAAAGTTCCAAATATTAAACATGAGGTAAAAATGCTACAACATGCAGACGATTGCACAAACTTTATTAAAGATCCTAATTCCTTTAAACATCTTGAGAGGGAATTTCAAAACTTTGGGAAAGCTTCAGGATCCAAACTAAAGCATGACAAAACGGAAATTTTAAAGATAGGAAACTGGTGGGGGAACTATCCCGTGTTTCCACCACAGCAAGTCAAAGACAGAGTTAAAGCATTAGGTATATACTTGGGGAAAGATGAAGAAAAGGAAAATTGCAAACAAATGAAAACAAATAATAAAGGAGAATGTGAAAATCTGGGCGCTTACGCCATTATGCCTCATGGAACGGGCCCAAGTGGCCAAAACATACATGTACCCAAACAGTAACCACATTTTAAAATCAATTGATATAAAAAAATGAAATACTTCACAAGATTGATAACGAAATCATCAACTACGTATGGAACTTTAAAACACATTATGCTAATAAAGAAACTATATCTAGAGCAAGGGAGAGAGGGAGGCTAGCAATACCTAGCCCAATACTAATTAAATGTGCAAACATACTAAACAGATTTAAAAGATTGCATGCAGGGCCGAAAATACCATGGGAAGGCTATACGTTTATTGGTTTCTGTTTTTCATGAGGAATAAGAAGGAAATTTATCGGAACAATAGATTAACAAAATGATTAGAGGTACCTAGGAAACTCAGGAGTATCAAAGAACTTTTACAGAAATATAGGGACAACAAGGGATTATGGGACATAGATTAAAAACTAACCTATAAATGGATAGAAAAGGTAATAACCAGTAAAATTAGATGCAAGGTAGAGCTAGAAAATATTCATGTAAACTGGGATAGACCATTGGGGCACTGGACCAAACTAGGTTCCCTAAAAATCCAAAGCCTATTCTTCTAATACATGCATAATGCATGGTTGACAGGAGAGGTTGCAGTGAGACGGCGTATGTTCAGAGTACCGCCACTTTTAGTAAACACCATACAATAATTTAATATGAAAAAAGGAAATTCAAAGACTAAGAATAACAGCGGAAATAAGTAAAAAAAGATATATATAAAATATACAACATCTTGTATTTAGACGGCATATTTGACAAGAAAACACTCTATTTGATTACAGATTATATAATTGAGACAATGAAAGAATGCGGACAAATCATTGTGATTGGGAGAGACTGAATGCTGGGGGCGAGAAGGGGGAGGGGAGGGGACCACGGTATAACACCCCTTAAGGATGGAACCGGAAACGGACCTTGGCACCCCAACTCACCCACAGCCTTAGACCTTAGTACTCCGGAAAAAAAATCCAAACTCATAAAATGCCCTAAGTAAATTCTATTAAGAATGATAACTATTCACAAAAATAAAGGAAAAATATATATAAACAGAGGGAAGGGACAGGGGACCTATATGGGGAAAGTACGAGTCGAGGACGCCATGGGGCTAAGTCATAAGACGCTACGCGAAGTGGACAGGCCCATGGAAGAGCTTGGAAATACACCCCATATAGGAAACTATGCATACACACAGAAATAAAGGGGTGTTATACATATAAGTTAATAGGGCTATTACTTACTTTCACTATACTATCCTTTATAGACTACACAGCTCCCACTGTATAGTCTCGAACCACCCTTGTGGGTTTGACTCCAATAAAATCAATTTCGGCCATTTTGTTTCCTAAATAAAGTAGACTCGTCCTGCTTGAGAGAGGAGAAATATATACAAATAAATGAAATATGGACCCTAGCTCGAGCACAGTCAGTCTTATTCTAATTTATGCGAGAAACGACACCAATGATCACACACATGAGACACTAGGCCCATTTTTATTAAAATATTTACACCGTCTACTGGCCAAAATTCAAAATTGAAAATACGTTTAAAGTAAATCATTAGGGACTACATCCAATGATCATATAATATAACAACTGGGATTTTGAATTTGATTAATGGATGCTGTCCCCACACAATATAGCATACAAATAAAGCCTACATGGGACATAGGCGACCTCTAGCAAAGGTCAACTACATAACAAGGGAAGGAATTCCGAGAAAGGTGATTAACCCTATAGAACCACTAGGGAACTTTGGAAATACCCCAACCAAAATATTTCTAAAATAAACCTTTCATTCAAAATTCTTTTAATAAAATTAAACAACCAACACACTTTTGGGGGATACAAAAATACATAAAACAGCCTTTATTTTTTTTGGACAGGTGGGGGGCGGGGGCATCTGTCTGGTGCCCCCCACCCTCCAAAAATAAGTTTCAAGACAGCTCGCTATCCTAACACATATTGGATTGGATACTGATTGATGTATAAGTAGTCCTACATATTATCAAACAATGCAACTAATGTCGTAAAATCAAAACGGTGCCACACCGTTGTTTAAATCGTTACATGAAGACTGATTTCATCAGGGTACAACCACTACAAACTGCTAGACTTTCAATAAACGGTCTAGCCAATGGTATTACAAATGGAAATTCTGGCATGCGTGTGTGGGACAACACCACGAATTTACATGCAAAGAATTTAAGTAATCCTGTCATTAGTCAAGGACATTTATATTTTTACAAACAAGTTCATTATATAATGAAAATGTTCCACAACCGTTGCCCATTATACGCCTAAACACTGCTCAGATGAATTATTAACAGTTTAATTCAAGGTCGTTCGCTGGGCTACAATATTTCTCAACTTCTCCGAGATTCGATAGATTTAAATACTGCTTAGGAGGCGCTTGAGATTTTAAAAGAAAACATTCGAAAATAACAAATTGCAGGAAGAGTTGCCAGACAATTTCTGTAACTCTACCACCCACCCCCACCCCACCCCGTAGCAGACTTTGAGATGCTACCAAGGAGAAAAAAAATGAGTTATACATTCCCAGACCGATGGTGTACTTTAGATTGGATGGTACAACCGAGCTGGTTCAGAATCTAAGTCAAGGAGAAAGGCTTACAAACTATTATTTTAAATCAGCCTTTCGTCTTTTGTCTGTCTGTCCTGGGGATTCTGTGCTGTTTGGATTCAAAATAGATGATAGATACTACTGTGATAAATATTTCCATGTTTGTCCATTGACTAGTTGCGCACGTTTCATAATATTTTCAACATGTATTCATTAGCAAGTGGAACAGCGATGTGGCCATAATAACATGCAACATTTACTTTATGACTTTAGTTTGGGGGCAAATCTATAACAAATTCAATATCTGGTTACTATGTGTATATTCCAGGATACATATAGCAAGATAGGTCTTCTGGCACAATATGTTCAAATGAAGTCGTTGTTCTTTGTTGGGATACCTTACAGGTGCAGTAAAGTGTACCAACTGAGAACTTTCAGTTGTGAAAAAAAAATCGAATTGGCGCTGAGAAAGCAGAGGTCGATAGTAAAGGATTTTTAAACATATTTGGTTCCCATAACTTCACTTGTCAGTTTCAGTCGCAGACAGATTGATGCTACCAAAATATCTCAACCTAGGACTAGAGTAACATAGGACATACTACCTCTCAGCATTCTTCGAATTTATAAAGGTAAATCTTGGATTATAATTATATGCAATGATTATAACATAACTTAACATTATCCTTTTTGTTCTATTGTACAATAAAAATAGGTTTTGGATTGCATTTATGTGTACCACTGCTATTATATTCCAACTACCTTCTCTGAATAGTTTTATTTTAATAAGGCTGGGTGTTTAATGATAGACACACATCTTGCATAGTTTGCAGCTGTGTATGTTTAATGATCGTTGTCTATGAATAGTATCATTAGATGTTAACCCTCATCAATTTGTCCCTACTTTATAGGTACCTTAGTATATTAGTGCTGGTCAGTAGGTGTAAGGCATGGTCTTTAACTATATGTGTTGGTCGGCAAGTGTTTATGCTGTTAGTTTTTAATTTTCTATAATGTTCATTTCTTCTTTTGTCTACAATTTTTAAATCTTCTAATTATTTTAAATCATTATCATTCTCAATTTTTGTCAATTTTGTTTACGAATTGTTTTAAATTTATTTTGTTTCTTTCATAGTTGTTTTGTTTCTTCATGACCTTTAGACATCACCTCTACTTTTAAGATTTCTTTGCAACATTCGGCTGTTTTACGTTTTAGGGTTTTATACTCTCCATTTCTCAATTCATCATTTCACGGTATTAGTTACTACCTTCTTTTTAAATTAACTAAATATATGTTACATGTTTTCGTGTTTGTTTTAAATTCAGTTTTGATTGTTATTTTCCTTGTTAACCTAGATTTGCTTAACTGTTGCTATTGTTTATATTAATCTGCTAAATTTTATCTTTTGTTTTTATATTGTTATGATTTAATGGGATTGGATAGTGGTAATTATCCCTTTAATTTGAGTCATCTGTTTAAAAGTTTGATTTTCTCAGTTTTGAGATTCCAGAATTACATTTAGTCTCGGCAATATTTTGAAATATTCTAGATTTTTACGTCTCTACAATATTCCGTTTCGTAAATGTTTTACTATACACGTAGTTTCAGCCATATTAATACAATATTTATGTTGTTATTTTATTATTATGAGAAAGATATAATTTTGGGTTTTTTTGCTTTTTTCTTTCGTTTTATTACGTTGTTTAGTTTGCTATAAATTCTGTACGAGTTAAGGAATTTTAGAATTACTTTTTTTTTCGGAGTAATGACATCCACGCTGGATTTTGTAAGACTGAGTAAGAGAGTGTGTTGGCAAGATCAGTGAATGTTGATTAGGGTGTGGATGTTTTCAGTATATGCTCGATCCTTTCACAAAGTCTATTTGTTAGTGACCCTCGTCGATGCCACATTTTGGTCAGTGTAAGGTGGATCTGGTCAGTTAAGCATAATAATGGACAGAATGTATGAGTGTATTTCAGTAGGCGTGAGTGGTCAGTGGGTGTATGGGTTGGACAGTATATGTGGGTAATAGTCAGAAATAATGTAGTGGATTGTAAATGTGTTAGATCACAATAGTGGAACACGATGTTAAATTTCCATTCCTGAAATATTGATCCAATCGTAATGTTAAATTACACTGGCTGCCATAGTGACCGACAATGATAATCAAATTTAGTTTTATTTAAATTAAAGTCTTAAATAATCGACTCTGATAAGTCACGTAATCTGTTGGATGTGAGCTGACTACAACTATAAAGTGCCGTCCATATTTGCAAGGAAACTTTTGCATATTAATGAAGTTTTATTGTGAGATTATTTATAAACGCTGGTGTTTTAAAGTAATTTGTATGTAAGTTTTGACGTAGTTAAAGAAGATACCAATGCAGGATCTATCGGCGTTTTATACCACCACGCTTTTCACTGCACATTATATAATCCGTACAACAGCTTCTTTCTCTCTCTATCTCTCTATCTATCGCACAGTTTCAAGTGCTGAATGGGTCTTATTACAATATACCATCTACATAATATCTATGGATATGTCAGGTTTTGTCACAAATATTTGAACATGTAATTGCAGCATACTTGTGGTACAATTTAAAATGTTTTATCACCCTCCCACATTCCATGTGACCACAATCATGGGTTAAGGATGACATGCTCTTACAGATGGCAATCAAAGGGGTAATGTAACTACATAGCTTTCTTGAATTTACACGTGGCAGGCGTGTGTGATTAAAGAAACCAAACATCAAGGTATTGATCTGCAGCTCAATATTACATAGAACATATGATTTCAAGTACTGAATATTTCTCTATTTATTTGAGTGTATTTCGTCAACCTCTTGAACCCATGAAAACATATTAAGTTGCATGCATTCTATCCCCTTTAATCTTCAGGTCAAGGTCACTCTCATAAAACAAATTCAAAGTAAAAAATATAATTTGTTTATCTTTGGATGAGATAATTCTTCAACAGGCTCACACAAAGTTTAGAATGTAACTCAAAGGCAACTGCTAAATAGCACTTCGTTAGTCCTGGCTTAGATATAGCAGTTCAAGTCTTTATGTTTAGTTTTACATTGAAAATACTAGTTTTAGTCTGCTATTGTAGTCTAGCAACTGTTGCACGTAGTGATGTGATGTGATGTGATTTTGATTTTTAACGTAGCTTTAACAATTTTTCAGTCATATCGCTACGATGTCTGCAATGTGGCAGTTTATAGTGATGTCTAGCACTGGGGCATCATGCCGCAGACATGTAGCATGATGTCCCACCCAGTCACATTATCTTGACACCGGGCCGACCAGTCCTAACACTAACCCCTTAATGCTGAGCGCCAAGCGAGGCATCTGTTAGTACCATTTTTGTAAGTCTTTGGTATGACTCGGCCGGGATCGAACCCACGACCTCCCGCATCCGAGGCGGACGCTCTAACCACTACGCCACCGGAGCGGATTCTGTTGCACGTAGACAAGTACGCTAATTTGGTCATATTGCTATATGCACTTTCTAATGAAACGTTTGATAATAGATGTCTGGTTTATGAACAACACAATCGTTATCATCTTTTGGGGAAAAATCTGTCAATAAGGAAAAGAGACAAATCTGATTTTGTATTGTATATTTTTGTATCTCATTTATATTACATGCTTCATAAACGTGTGTTCACACTATAAGAAAGTTATTTACCAGAAATTATTGTTCGCGTCTGTAGAAAGGCAGCTGCCATGGAGGATCAACGCCATAAAGTAAATTCATTTCTGCTGTACTTTAGATCTTTCAGTATTTTTAACTAACGTGTTTTTCCATCCTTATACTCGAATTATGCTGATTGAAATGCAAATACGGTTAGATTCTTCAAGTTGTTTGTAACTGTTCTGAAGAAAAGCGTCAACAGATAGACTGACATTCATTTTTCTAAGTGCAATTCGCCCTATAATCTGGCAATACAATGAGAAATTGCGGCATGTTTACTATAAACATCTCTTAATTTGAAATTACATAAATTTACATTACAAACTTGAAGGGTAGACATTTCAACGTTTGAGAAACGTATGAATAACACTTCCATACATTTCGATGCGGTGAGATGGGTTAAACATTTGTATAATTTAGACATTCGCGACTTCTATTCTAACGCAAACACACAGGCACACCCACACATACATATATAGATGCAAAAATGCATACAAGCAATCATACATAGAGATAAGCAGAAATATACACATCAACTCATTTGAAACGTTAAAAAGAATTAAAACATATACTTTGGAGACAAATCAACTGGTTTGTCACAAGAAACTTCTCATGAATATTTGCTGTTAGAAAGGACACTCAGGCACATGAATGTATCGAATTTAGAATCAAGCTTCCAGGTTTATACTTACAATTTAAAACTTTCCTAGGAACAATTTGAATACTTCTTCACTGAGTTTTTATCATGACATGTGGTAGCTTAATTAATGGAAAAAGAAGAATATCCTCTTTTGCTGGTGAAACTTCAAAATACTACCACCTGTCAACAAAAAAGTACATATTTGTATGAGATCGAGAAACTGTAATTTTCTTACTTCTATCTACCGTATATTATCAAGAATTCAACTTCATGTCTAACAGGATTCCTAACCTCATGAACCTACACACTGCGTGAACGGCCGAAGGGCAACTGCATCCCTTCAGGTATAGTATATCATTCAATATCAAGCTTAACGACTCCGTCAATCTTATAAAATATGAAGCTATATTCTTATCAATACAAATATTGAAAGAAATAATAAAAGTGAGAAAAATAACTTTAAGTTTCACGAAGCAAATAAAAAATAATCCAACAATTACAAAATATAAGTCCTAGAACTACAGAGTCCTAAATAAAACTGAATTTGAATCCGGATCAAATCCAAAATGGAGGGCCATGACGTATACTGGGGTCAGCATGGGTACACATACCTGGCACACGATAAAGGTTTATACAAGTTTGACACTGGTATTGACCTATTCATTTCCTGACTGTGTAATCAAAACACAAACAAAGACCGCCATGCAATCAATAAATTATGTTGCTACAATTATTATCGATTCTAATTTTTGCACTAGTATTACTCTAGCTGAGGTGAGAAATGCTATTGAACTATTGTCCAAAACCAAAGTAATATTCGTTTGATATTATTACCCCTAGTCAGAGAGTTACTGGTTTTTTATTTCAATTCATAATTTCAAAGGTTTTAAGCACTGGTGATAAACTGGTTTGTTCTGTTATTGATTTGACAATGGTTTTGGATAATGTTAATAGATCTTAACACTCTTTTAAATTGATGAAGAAAGGTAGTATTAATGTTAAAATGGTCAAGTTGCTGCGATGTATTTATTCTTGCATTAAATACAATGAACAAGTGTTTCTATCCTCTGACTTATAAATTGGAGTCAAGAAGAATGATCTTTTTATCGCTATTTATATATATTTCTTTTATTTATGACATTGACACAAAATATAAATTATGACGTTGTGTCTTTCTTTGCAATGAATGAAACAAAGTTTTAGTATGTACGGAATCAAATTATGCATTATAGTTTATGCTAAGTTATTTGAACGTTTACTGGGAGAATATAAAGATTATGTTTATTTAATGTAATTTCTTTTCACTGTCAGTGATGTGAGAACGCATTAAATTAAGCAAATAGTCCCTAGCGAATAACTCATTAATGTATAGAAGTCTTAATCGTCCCGAATGATTTTATACGAGCGACTCTGTAGTTCATGCACACGTTAATGGATATGGCAGAAGAACAGAATGAAAAAGAAAACAAAAACACATGCAAAATCGATTTCGGAAATTGAGTCGCAAGGTGATTATTGCCTCGCTGAATCCCAGTGCAAACACCAAATTATACCAAATATAAAATTATTATTTTTTTAGACAGTATCAGAAACACAAAGGATTGTTCTTAACCAACGCATTATACAATTTCAAGATTCATCCGTAGATTTATTTTATCTCACTTTGCAGCGGATTCCTCATAAAGCCCTGATAATAGGTCTTCCACAGTAATGACTCAATCTTTTTCTGTGGTAAACCACTGTCAAAGTCTGTATTATCAATAATGCGAACGACTGCATACCTTTGAATAGTCCCAGAAGGCTAACACAACAACATACACAAACTCTGTTCCGTCGTTGAAGGTCTCTTCTATCACCTATGATTTTATGGAAGTGTCTTCGGAGTTCAACGAAATCGATACCTTTTAATAATTCGTCAAGAAAATAAATTTTCAAGGTGATTATAATGGCGCGGAATCCTTGCTGGAATTCTGCATTTTAATAAAGATGCTACTGGAAATAATGTTTCAAAATAAATAGTGCTGCTAACCAAGAAAAAGATTCAAGTGAATAATTTAACAAATTATTCATTTTAGCGGCATGGATGGGTTCCTGGATAATTCTATATAGCTCTCTGTAGTAATGGAAAAGAGTAGTCGGCAATATTCTTTTCTTAAACAAAACAGTATATAATATTTCCTAAAACTGATTTTTGCACCTAGCTTCACAATCAAATTGTATGCAAAATATAGATTATAAACGTAGTATCCGCTTGTATATGAGGTTACTACAACCACATGCGTTGTTTTGTTTAATCTTGAAATGTCGAATATAGAAAGTTTTCACACAAAATTATTTCACACAAGGTGTAATAATGTCTGCAAATTCATTATAGTTGAAACTGACTGGAAACGCTTGTCCGCTCATTATATACCATAGTTGCGTAATAAATATTGTGAAATTCATTTATACCATGAGTACGGTACCTTTTTAATAGCAAAACCGTAACTGCGAGTTATTTTTATTTAGTTTCTAGTCATCGATTGAGTCCCATCTGATTTTGAAGTAACTAAATGAAATGATAATAGATTCGATTGACTAACTAAACAAAAAATCAATCGTATTTGTTGACATATTATTTCCAGAACTGAAAAATAAATACTTTTGTTCTTTTTCTTGGGTGCCTTGTCCACTCAGTGTGCCATACAAAACTTATACAGTTTTTATGATCGATTAGGAGATTGTACAATATTTACATGCAAAAGAAAATGAAGTTCTTAAGTTATTAATGTGTCTGATGCAACAATAATTGGCTGACAATGCTATATATTTCATAATTAGCGTTACTAGATCTAACTTGTTAGTCTAAATTTGCAAACATTTTCCAAAATTATATTATGTATTCACGTCCGAATCTTGAACTTAATAAATTCTTAGCTCGACAGACGCAAAAGTGATTCCAATTCTATTCGTTTAATTCAAACAAGAAAAAGTCTCTCTCCTGATTCATCTTTAGCTCTTGTTTATAGTGCCTTTATATGACTTAATTTTTATAAGACCTATCGCAGAAAACTCCCAAACAAGAGCCAGATCTATTCAGGTGAAAAAGATATTAAATGATACGATAAATATTTATCATTTGATGCACATGCGACTGAAGACGATATATGCGATTGAAGAGAAAATAGAGCCATGACAAATAATAAACACAAACCCGTTGAAGCTACAAACGATTACATACCAATTTCTACTGTAATCAAAGTTTGATTAAAGTAGAAGTAGTTATGTAAACGTTTGTATTTTGAACGCTTTTATGTGTATATCATTTGTTTTGTCTCTAAGTTGTGTCTGGCTTTGAAAACAATTCAATCAGGATCAAAAGCGCCCAGGCTGGTTGTGTCTAGAGTGATCAGACTAGTGAGAAACTAGTCTTGCACCATATCTTGTCTGTTTATTGCACACACACACACACACACACACACACATATATACACATATATATATATATATATATATATATATATATATATATATATATATATATATCAATGGAATCACGTCATTTCTTAACAAGTAATTAATGAATAAAATGCTGGAAAAATACTTCACAATATATCAGAAGCATTTAAATTGTTTTCCGCCGCTTACTCAGCGCGTATAAAGCAATAGTCAAACACGGTTCATGCTAATTTGATACATATTAGAAATAAGGTCATTTCTAGAAACCAATTAGAAACATTTCTCCTCCACAAACAAAGCATGCTTTTCCAAGAGAAATATCATTCGCCAGTCAATGATTAATTATGAAGCGTGCCATATTTCAAGCAGTATATCTGCTTTTGCATTATTTAAACTAGACTATATCATCTCTCAGATATCAGATACTCTTGACCATTCATTGCAATCGTTGGAGAAAGTTTAAAGGGGCAGTGTGAAGTTCTGAACGATAAATATTTTGACTTGTTACCATTATTCGGCCTTCTCATGTTTCCTTCCATGAAACCGACTGGAATGTACAGTCTCTATGCCGTGGTTTTATTTGCATTGACCGTGGGCTCATTTGCTCAAGGTAAGTATTTACTTCCTGTAAAAATTCTATGTATATTAATTTTATACAGACTTTTGCGCGGGTGTCTCCAGGACCGAAATCGGGAGAGGGGCAATGCAGAGTTGCAAATTGTGACTCAATTACATAAATGTTCATTTCAATGGCTATAGATAAAATGTAATTTCAGTTTTCCTATTTTCTTATAAGGTTGGATGATTCCTCATTTGTGATTTTAAATACGATCATCCTAACAAAGTAAACGCATTTGAACGCGTCACATGGAAAATGAAGGGACTTTGTAATGTTACACAAGAAAGTCGTTTCTGGTCTGTTTTTCTTAGATCATTGTCCATGTGTAAACTTCGTGTGTCTATCCTAATATATTTCTGACTTGAAGAGGGGACGCATCGTATAACATAAAGTACTGAAATGTATTTTCTTTATCTTTTGTTCAAAGATTGTCTTGACACCACTGTCAGTTGTGCTCTGGATTTCAAATATCTGCAATATTAATATTGACTCTAAAATATTGAATTTATATGTAGAGATTCTATATTTTGCAAGAAAAGAGTAAGCTGAGATTTTGTGTCTCTATTTTTGCTGTCAGAAAATATGGAAAAGTTAATATTATCAACGGGACTAAACTTTAAAAGACCTATACTGTTAAGTGTTATGTAGCTGTAGACTGAAGTCATCAGTATTACATCATTTATTAACATTTAGCTGCACATTACAGTAGTCTCTGCAAAACATAGGTTTTCTAAAATAGTTATTGCCACATGTACGGTTCAGTTACAGAGACTTGTGTTTAATATAAATGAATACATTAGATTTAATTGACAAGCATTATTTTACCATTGTATCATTAGGCCGTCTTCAGCATTCTAAATCTTCCGACATTAAACTTCCAGAAGAATTTACAAGCGCGGCGGCACAAAAACAATATACAATAGATGACGACAAAATGACAGCACGATTGCAAATATGGTCAAAAGATGAGGCTAGAAAAGTACAAAAAATACAAAATCAACAAAATGGTCATAATCACAGTCTCTCGTGGTCATAATTCAGTCATCTTCATCATTTTCTAGACAATATTTTGTATTTTCACAGCCACTTCTTTTGATCATATTTGCAATCGCGCTGTCTTTTTGTCATCATCTACTATATATTGTTTTTGTGCCGCCGCACTTGTAAATTCTTCAGGAAGTTTAAAGTGTCACTGCACAATATATATTTAATATTTATTAAGTACATTTTCTGAGCATAACTATGGATTCTACGTTTATCTGACGAACGCGTGAAGCTAATCTATCTTGTAAGTATGTGTCAGCAAAGACATACATGGATTCGGAAAAGATGACTGGCAATTTATGTTTCTTCTTCTGGCATTGAAGCTTCATCCATTTCCGCATTTTCATTTTCTCGGGACACTCTATAGACTATTGTCCTCTTAGCTTTACATTAATCAGCGACAACTATACATGTTTACAATAGATCTAGACATGTTCTGAAAAGGGTCTTCAGGTTTCGAAACAATTATGGACTTAACTACATCAACCACAACTGCTTTACTCCATTTATATATTCAAGCTATTTTCTTTGGTAATGATAGCAGCCGCCAAAGAGAAAGCTAACTGGTATAAACAAGAATAACCATTCAATGTAAGATTCACAACTTTAATGTCCTATACTTTTGCTTTTGTCACACTCAAACAGAAAATATTTCTCCCTTCCTTCTCTCTTTAAATCGAACCTAAAGCGACAAGTATTTTACACCGAGC
Source organism: Sinohyriopsis cumingii (assembly GCA_028554795.2). Taxonomy (NCBI): domain Eukaryota; kingdom Metazoa; phylum Mollusca; class Bivalvia; order Unionida; family Unionidae; genus Sinohyriopsis; species Sinohyriopsis cumingii. The sequence continues at coordinate 105,351,993 of CM068835.1, read as the reverse complement.
ATGGATGCGAACAACATTCATGCCAATGTCAGTTACAGTTGTGTTTGCATAGTTCAATCACATTTCGTGCATCGTACCATAGACAGTATTCATAATGAAATCACCATTTGATACGGTAATGAAATCAAGAGTAGAACAAAATATCTGTAGCAAGCCGAGAATCAAATTTACATTACGTGACGCAGAATATTTTCTCAAACACATTTCAGCCAATGTTTCACAATCGAAAATAACACGTTGCTTTAAATGAAAGATTTTAAACCTAGGAGGAAAAAGCAAACAAATAAGATATTACTAATTCTCAATCCTACATGGCTTCACACGGGATGTTCAACAATCGATATGTTGCGCTTGTAAAAGCAAGCAAATGTACGTATCCCTTTTCCTAAGTGTATTTGTCTTCTTTCTATCCTGTTTGTTTTTTTTCCTTTCACGTGTGATAATGTATAAATATATTTGAATATGTCGTTGGTTTCTCTTGTCGTCTTTTTAAAATTCGTTTCACTTTTATTATTTAATTTTTTAATTTTTTCTTTAGCAGTGGCAAATCGTTTTATTTTATATGCGGTATGTATAGTATGATAAGCTATGTGTATAAAAATTAGGGACTATTAGGAAATACAAAATAAACAATTGAAACTTTAACAAATATTCCCATGCTGTTGCTACTATATGTCTAAATGCACATTCAGATATACTGAGCGTTTTCGAATTACTTTGGTATGTGTATATTGCTATTTTTCTCAGTTAAAATTTAAACTGCCTTATTAATTAACTAAGTCAATAATAACACAACAAAATGTTTAGAAGACGCACCATTAGCCTATTTCAGACGCAGTCTTGAATTGTATGAACAACAAAACATAGAGGATTGTGGTTTTCTAAAATAATGCAGCAGTCCTGATTGTGAGCAAAACCTAAAGTTCTTTGCGATATATTTTTCTTTCACTTTCCGTCAATATATACGTGCATGAGAATATATATAAGTTAATATTGTTTCTCGCCAATTCAAGAAATATAATTGTAAATACACGCGATATATATATATATATATATATATATATATATATATATATATATATATATATATATATATATATATATAAGCGTGTGTGTGTATCTATACAGGACTGTACAATTTGTTTCCATAGATACCTCTAGATGTAGTGCTTGGGATGAAGACCACGATTCAGAAAATAACCTGGACACATCCGTTACTTTGTGGGAGAAAAACGACTGCCCGTTCATCGATTGTGCCATATTCTGCAACCAGGATCAGTCGTGCATGTCCTTCTTCTACCATGCCACACAGCAACTGTGCTTAGGAACGCAGTCATACAAACGTGGGCTCCCTTCTAGTAAAACAATGCAACAAGGATGGCAATACTACACTAGTAGGTTCATTGCAGTGAAACGTAATTACAATAACATCTATCTTAGCAATACAACGCTGATAGGTCCATTACAGATAAATGTAATTAAAATACTATCTATATTGGTAATACTACACTAGTAGCATCCTAGTAAGATCATTACAGTGAAATGTAATTAAAATAGCACATATATTTGCAATACTACACTGATAGGTTGATTACAGTGAAATGTAACTAAAGTATCATCTATGTTGGCAATAATACAATAGTAGGTTCAAAAAGTAAAATGTGGTTAAAATAGCATTCCTATTGGCAACACTACATTAATAGGTCCATTACGGTCAAATGTAATTAAAGGAATATCTATATTTGTAATACTAGTAGCTTCCTTACCGTCAAAAGTAATCAAAGAAACATCTTCATTCATCATTCTTCACTACCAAGTTCATTACAGGCAAATCGAACTTTGACGAACAAATGTATTGGCAACTATACAATAGTGGGTTCATTACAGCCAAATGTAATCAAAATAACGTCTCTGCTGGCAATGCCACACAAGTAGATTCATTATAGTCAAATGTAATTAAGATAATATACCTATTGGCAATACAATACTAGTGGGTTCATTACAGTCAAATATAATTAACATAATTTCCCTGTTTGCAATAATATACTAGTAGGTTACTTACAGTCAAATATGAACGCTCCAGTGGCCTTGAGGTTAGAGCGTCCGCCTCGGATGCGGGAGGTCACGGGTTTAAACGCCGGCCGAATCATACCAAAGTCTTATACAAAAGGTACCAGCATCTGCCTTGCTAGGCGATCAGCATTAAAAGGTTCGTGATAGAATGACCTGATTGGGCGGGACATCATGTTACATGTCTGCGGCATGATGCCCCAATGTTCAACATCACTGTAAACTGCCACACTGCAGACATCAGCGATATGATTTAATTTTTTAAAATCTACGTTAAAAATCCAAATCACACACACACGCACAAAACACAAAGAGGTTTCTTTCAAAACGTTAACAAAGTGAAGTCAAATTTATGCATTTAACAGACAACAACACATTATTCTCGTTTTTGTTCCATTCGCAAAACAATTTTCGCAATCATTGCATAGTTTTCATCTTGAAGCGCAAAATAAAATTATACGGAATATTTTCATATGGTTTACTGACAGTTAACATTCAAGAAGTAACCCATTTTTATTTACTTACCTTCCTGATTTATAGGGAAACAAAACTGCGACGGAGACTATGTCCTCAACCAGTCATTGGGGTTGTGCTACAAATTACATGTAGAGGGTAAAACCTTTAACGACGCCATGGCTACATGTGAAGCGGAGGGAGCCAAGATGCTGGTCTTAAGAAATCAGAACGAAGTTAATTTCATAAACACAGGTATAGTATTTATGCATTGTAATCTTGAAAAGTGTGGTTTTTAACAAAGTATTGTATTAATTCAAAACATACACGTATAGATTCGATTTAAGACATGTAACTGTTCAACGCAATATTAAACCATTCGAGTCAAACAAACCAGCCTAATCACCAGTAAGCAAAGGACAATAGGTTAGGTCTTCGACAGCAAATTTTGCTTTGTACGTATATTTGAAAATCTCTGATTCTAAAAATATCACATAGCTACAAGCAAGGCCAACTGAATAGATCCGCTCTGAATTTATACTATAACAATCAGATCCAGTTATTCATATTATTAACTATATAAACATGACGCAAAGCCTATAGTAGAATGATGAATTTCTACCCATTCATTAATCATAATGACATATGAAAATAACGATAAAAAGTATTAATAGTCCCTCTTTTCTAAATGAAATTGAAATGGTACACATTTTCATTGGAATCCTTTCTCTTTTCCATTCCCCTTACCAGCCCCGTCCGTAAGGGTAAATAAAAGCAAAAATCTGGAGTGAGAGAAATAAAACATTTTGCGCTGGATGAAAACATTAAAACTGAACGAGTACGAAGTAACTTACAGTAATCTGGTTCGTCGTAACTATATAGTTCCGCTTTCCTTTGGATCAATCTATAGTGTTCATAATATCAATGATATATAGTTTCATAGCCAGTCGACGCGAGGCCTATATGTTAAATTTGTCGGTCATGAGGCACACATACTGTGGCGTTTCTAATACTATCTTGTTGTTGTTTCTAAAACCTATTATAATATTATAAAAGTCGATAATTAATTATCAAATTTAAAAATGTCGAAATGGTCGCACATGCCCCCGTCCTTCTCTCTGTGTGTGTGTATGTGTGATTTGGATTTTTAATGTAGCTTTAACAATGTTTCAGTCATATCGCTACGATGTCTGCAGTGTTGCAATTTATAGTGATTTCTAGCACTGTGGCATCATTTTGCAGACATGTAACATGATATCCCACACAGTCATATTAATCTGACACAAGATCGACGGGTCCTAACACTAACCTCTTAATGTTAAGCGCCTAGCGAGGCAGATGTTAGTACCATTTTTTTAAATCTTTAGTTTGACTCGGATGGGGATTGCACCTGCGACTTCCTGCATCCGAGGCGGACTCTCTAACCTCTAGGTCATTGGAGCGGTCATCCCTCTCTCTCTCTCTATCTCTCTCTCTCTCTCTCTCTCTCTGTATTATAGTAGCTAGATACGGGCGAAAATCCATGAAAATGCGAGGGTTGAGGTTTATCGCAAATGCAGTAAGACGATGTCTCAGGACCTATGAATGATGGTAAAATTTTAGTCAAACTAATCAAACCGTCCAAAGGAGAGAGAGAGAGAGAGAGAGAGAGAGAGAATTATAGTCTTTAGAAATGATCATTAAAGCAGAATAATTACTTAGATGAACTGTCAATATATTCAAATATTTTAATTATCTCTTTTTGGTTTATCATTTTCCTTAGTTTCTATTCCACGCTAATTTTCATACGCCAGTACGTGAATGCCTGACAGTCAGGTTCAGTGTAAAAGAAGCTAACCGTGTTTGTAGCGCACAACTTTCTTCATAAAAACCAAATTTCATGTTTAAATCATGAGTGTTTCTTATACTGATTTAATAAATGCGAATACAAATATAAACTCAAAACGAAAATAATCAACTTATAGATTTGTATATGTGATTGTGAACAATAAGAACAATCGTAGACCTACATTTTTTAACAGACCCGCTCGCAAGGATGTGAAGAATTCATTCACTTGGTTAATGCACAGTGGCCCGGAGTATATCGTAACTCCATTCAAAGTACAATCATGTGTATTATTATGTGATATAAATAAAATATATGTATAGTATCTGCGCTGTATCAATGATATATACCGCTCGTTGCATACATTTTTCATGAAACTGAAAATCGGCAAGCATCGTTTCCTTTTAATGAAAAATTTATACATCTCTTGGTATATCATTCATACAGCGTACATACTGTACATATATTATATATGTATATATTGATGGTATCAATAAGAGAGACAGAGAGTAAGAGCGTTTTGGCGACATATTTAATTTAATTGAAACATTATTTGTTATAACTTTGTGCATAAAACATGTCGCATACCATATATGTATTTTAAAACTCATTCTTTCAAGACTGGCTAATTAAAACTACTGATTCTTTCCATAGACTTAACACAAAATTCTCAAGATAGTCTAATATGATGTCGTGTCATTATTTTAAAGCCGACTATAAAATCGCCGTAGCTTTAGTTTCCCGTGTTGTTTAGTTCTCTGTATCATGATTTGCCTAATGATTGACATTTGCTGTTTCAAGCATTATGCTCCCAAAATTTTTGTCTTTCTATTTTAAAGGTTAGATAATGTTTTGTAATACAAGGCAATTACAATTAATCATATAATTCATACTGGTGTTATGACCGTATCTAAAATCTCGGCTTTCTAATAGATGCGACCTTGACCGAATAGACTTATTACGTACCTACTTCAAATCAAACCTTAACCTTGCCCTTGATTTCTAACCATGAAAGGATCAACATTACTCTCTCTCTCTCTCTCTCTCTCTCTCTCTCTCTCTCTCTCTCTCTCTCTCTCTCTCTCTCTCTATATATATATATATATATATATATATATATATATATTGTACAAAAATATACGCCTTTAAGAAAATTTCCCTAATTGAATTATTTTATAAATTATAGTTATAAGCAGCAAAATGGGTGCCGGGACTTACGTATACATCGGTCTTCGGGCCATCGGTGTGAACAGAGTATGGAAGATGTTCAACGGACAAGACCAACCATATCTCCCATGGGGATACGGAGAACCCGATAACTTAACTGGCGATCAGAACTGTATGCTTATCATCAATGCAAACTTTTTTGATGACCCATGCAATCGTCTAAAACCTTTCTTTTGTCAAAGGTTCATAAACTAAATCCAGCAGAAAACAGGTTATATCCACTTAATGAATTGTTCTTAACTATAGTGGGAAATAAGACGTTGACACCTAACAGTATTATGGAAAATAGAATACACACACCTCAGTTCTTTAAATCATATGAATTCATACAATATTAGGAAATATATATGTAATTACAAACGTACGCATATATAAATACAATCATTAACTGTTTTTCCAGGACCTTATAGTTGACAATCTTGCAATTTTAAACGCTTGAAGATGTGTATTTTAAATTAATATAATTTCTACAGCAATTTTACATACAATTGTTTTGTGTTTCTAATTGATATATTCGTATGTAATAGCGTGTATTCTCTCTTATGTAAGAGAATTTGATGGTTAATGTTACAGTGTGTTGTTGTCTTGTTACAACATGTGTTGTCTTTGTTACATCATGTATCGTAATAATGGAAACACAATTAACGTAAACATTTTTTAATTTGATTATGAAGGGTTAATTATCTAATTATTGTTTCTTCTTTCGAATTGCAAGCAGTCCCCAGTTTTTAAAATGAACAGTGTTGAATATTTTTCACCGTCATTTAATATCAAAGCTAGTGTTTTTAAGCTTTTCTATGACACTGAATATCAAAGCAAATGACTTCATGCTGTTCCATAACACTGTATGTTACAGCTGGTGCCTTTCAGCTTAATTCGATTTTCATTTTAGCTGTCTTTACGCAAGACACTTTTGCAGGACAAATCGCTGAAGAAACTGACATCACAACGTCACACGCGAAAAGAAACTGTGTTTGGTTACTGAAATGTTTATGGTACATTGTTTCATTCAATTAAAGGATGAAAAGTGAAAGTGCTTTAAATGATATCATATAATACTTGGAGCATAACACAAATTATATCAGTTCAAACAGTATTGCAGCTTGTACCGTATGATACGTGAGTGACGTGGGATCTCGTGAGAATTGATGCATAGATGAGACGAACGAGATCAGGTGTCCTTCCACTATCAAGCGAGATGCAATGATATCATGTATTATTTCATCATGAACCTAATATTTCTCTTACTTGGATATATATTAAATATTACATTAATACCGATGTATTTTCTTCAAAAATTATTCTTAAGCAAATTTCATCATTGAATTTGAAGTATTTGAAAAAACTTTCAAATAAATTTATATGTTTATTGACACTTTTACATACAATTACAGTTAATAACGTGTTCGAGAAAGCAATATATGCCAGAATTTAGTAACCTGTAAGTTATTTGTTAGCTATGCATTTATAAATGACCGTTAGGATTATTCTGAAATCAAGCCCCTGGATTTGAGTGTATGCATACGTCGAATACCATAGGCTTCTTTGGATTTCCTAACGTTTCTGTTAAATTGTGAGTTATACCTAATCCAAGTCTGGATTACATCCTTTAAGATATGCCCTGGAGAAGAAAAATGTTTTTCTACTGGGTTCCTTTCAAACTTTATTGGTTTGCCAGAGTGATCTGTGGAAATTCAATCTAATATTTACATTTCTGCGTTTCTCAAATTTGTGGGAGCTTCATACCCAACATGTGATCAGGATGATCACATTTTCTGTGCACGACTTGCATCCAAGGTTTCCACAAGACTGCGATTTCATTGATTCGATAGTTGCCTTAAATTTGCCCTTTCGTCGTGTCTCTTAAATTCCGAAGGTCTTCGAAATGCAACTACTGGCTTTAGCGGAAAGATCAATGTAAGCGGTTTACACGAGTCAGTTAATGTTTGTGAATGATGTGACCTACTTGTGAGCTATCTACGTAGAACGTTGGTGACATACTTGAGCAGTCATTTTATATTTAAAATAACAAATGACCCATTGGACGAACGTACTTCCATTGCTATTGTATTGCAACGTAAACAAACTTGGTGATTTAATAGAAAAACAAAAAACGATTGTTTCGTCTACGTAGAACCTTCTGGATAGGATCTACTCAACCGTAATCAAAGGACTATAATTTTATTAATAATATTATTTAAGTAAAACTATTCATAAGATCAACACTTTAAGATAAAACCCGGTCCATCATTAGCACTCTCTAGTAATCAATGCGGTATTATAGAAACAACCACAATGTCGTCCCTTAATTAAATAATCTGCCTAATGGGTTTTCATCAATATACCGCCTACCATTCAGTTCAGATGATTGCAATGTATTGTGTTTTAACTGAGACATAGAGCATCCTAAGTTGTTTAGAATCGATCGGTTTAGCGTTAGAGCAATATTATAACACCAGTCGTAGTTTTGAGTTTTATATTTTTTCAATAAGTAACTCGGGAGATGCTGTTTTTATATCCTTTTAAAGAATGTTAAATATAAATTTAAATTTCTTTCACACCAACGTGGCAACAAGCAAATCTAGTATTAATGTTCTTCTTGGTATATTTTCTAGCTATGTATATATGTCACTTCCGTATAACTTTAGTATCACTTCAGTATCACTTTATTATCACTCCCCTTCAGTATCACTTTCCTATCACTTCGGTATCACCTCAGTACCACTTTAGTAACACTTCAGTATCACTTTAGTCACTGGGTTTATTAAACGCTCTTTCGTACCGGAAATAAATACGTGATGTGTGAAAGCTATATTGTATTATTTTGTAAGTATCTGTGAAGTATGTTTAACATAAATTGTGTTGGCTTTCAATTGGTTTTACTTTAATCTTAAAAGATTTTGTGCAGGCCTAAGTCATTAAGTTTCAAAAGAACCAAGATTTCTTTCAAATGTTACAGTGTCATTAACAATTTAGGTAAGAAATACCGACAATTTCATTTGTAAACATTAATATTTCATAGTAATTGAAATAATTTCATAGTAATTGAATTAATATCATAGTAAATGAATTATCTGTACAGTATGAATTAATTTCTGTCATAACGGAATTTAATTTTTGTAATAATTCACAACATAATGTAATCATGCAGAGAAATTGTTTCACTCTGTTATTCTTAACAATAAAAACGCAATAATCATTGCTACTAAAAAAAATATTTTTTCAATTTCTAAAAACTGTTTTGCATGTATATTCACAACCAAAAATTGAAATACAGTGGCCACGAGTATAATGCAATTGTATGTTCGTCACATACCTCGAATTCTGATATTCGTACTGAGCTTTTTAAAATGACGTATATTTCTGAAAGCATATAATTTTTATTTTCGCCTTTATTTTGTCACCTTTGATTTGATAGATTATTCAAGGGAATGTCAACGGATACTATTGAATATCCAAACAGAATATACCAAGGACAAATTCGACCAGGAAATTTATATACAAGATGATGCCTATGACACCGAATCCATGTGGTGCATTATTATATTGAGAGAACACTGAGATTTAATATTCATTCACACTATAGGTTTGACAGACATATGATTCTTGTTTTGTGTATCTTGAACATACGTTGTATCTAAATTAAAATCTGAAATGATTCTGAAAATTACGTTGTCTATTTGAATGTTTTGAGGCTACAACTGTAAGTTGCCGCTGATGTTTGAAATGCAAATTTTGAATATTCATGAAACCTTTTCGTTAGATTCTCCTCCTTAAACAATTGTTATTTAAAAGTTCATTTGATCCTATTTTTAATGTCGTTAGAGAATGCACCAGTGCAATAACTCTCTCCTTCTAAAAACATTGCCTATTTCAAACCACATTCGAAAACCCTTACAACCACTTCTCTCTGTCTCTCTCTCTCTCTCTCTCTCTCTCTCGTTTTCTGTATGTCTGTCTCTCTCTCGATCTCAACAAACACTGCTGCAGGGTTCATAATGCAAATTCAATTATATGTATGGTTTGTCTACCTGATATCAATGGATATACGATGTGGAAGGTGGTAAGAAAATATTTGGACATGTCATTGTAATACAATATTTGTATAATTTTGTATTTGTACCCTTCCTACCCTCCGTGGGTCAAAGATGACGAACTCTCGTAGATGGCAATCGCGTGGGCAATATAATTAACAAGCATTCTTGAATTTAAATCTAACGGTGGACTGGTAGAATTTACAACAGACAGACGGAGGGTAAGATGGTGTAAAGAAAACAAATATCTTTTTGCGTTAAGGAAACATGGAAATGTACATGACAGGCTACATCAATTCATTCTCTGACATGTATTAACGCACTTCGATCTTCAGGTCATTGTTACAACTATATAAACATTTGTGTTCAAGTATTGGTAATTTATTTCTATTTATTCGCTTATTTTTCTTCGAGGTCCTTAAGCCATGACATCAGATTGTGCTGCCTTCATGCTTGCCCCTTTAATCTTCAGGGCAAGGTCACTGTCACAGAATATTCACGCTAAGGTCATGATCAAGGTATCTTTTGTTTCTGTTTGTATGAGTCAGTTATGCGATATGTTCAATGAATCTTTTGACCTTGCAATCCAGGTCACATGTCGTATATAAATGTTTTAATTGTGGTCTAAACATAAAGACCATGCTTTTCGTTTGCTTTTGTTATTTGTTGTTTTTTTTGGGGGGGGGGGTGTTTTGAGGGGTTTTTAAGTTTGTTTAGTGTTAAGCTTAATATTATAGCTTATTTAGTCCATAAATGTAGAATGAAAAGTTTGCAATCAGTCATTGCGCTAGGGTACTTCGTGCTTATATCGGTGATTTTAGTGCAGTTTATACCTGTGCACGTTCTATTACGGAACAAATATCATAATCACGTTATCAGGAAAAATATAATCCATCTTGGACATAGTACATTAAATGAGTAACTATGCAAAACAAACATCCTCTTAAGGCACAAATTTGACCTTTAATTTAGTTTTTCATTTCCTTTTATCTGCTTGAATCTGGTTTGAAAACGCTATGTTCACTTCATACAATAATTGTTTTAAAGAAATTGTTTTTATGTACAGAAACAGTTGCCATGGAGGAAGGAAGAAATAAAATAAATTCGTTTTCTGCCTTACTTTAAATGTTTTTCTTTTTTATGCTAAGGTCTTTTTCCATCTTTATAGTCGAAATTTTTCTGATAGTATTGCAAATATAATACATTTGTCGACTTGTATATAACTGTTTTCATGGTTTCTGCCTTTGGAATTTCAATAGAAGTATTTATTTAGTAATTGAAGCCGTAAGGGCTCGAGTTGAAATAATGGAAAAGAAATACAGGTCGCCCACTTTTCTGCCAATAAAAAGCGATTTTCCAGGCACATTCACGGTAAATATCTCCTTTTTAAATTTACACACCTTGTATTCAAATTGTAAATAGATGACATTTGGAAATTTCAAAAACGTATGAATTTGCTTTCAGCCATTCTGTAGCGTGGAGATGGGGTAATCGTTGTACAATTTAGACATATTTCTCACTCATCAGTCTAGCAAAGCAAACAAACGCGCACAAGCTCACATATACACATGACTGCATACATAAACACCAACACAGCTGCACATTCATAAATACATATATCACCTCACTCAAAACACTGGAAAGAAAGTAACTACTTATGGTGGCAAATGAAACTTCGCTGTATATCTCTTGCAACAAACGATAGACACCGCTATGTTATGAATTTTAGATGTACATTTCAACTTTGTATTTACGATGTAAAGAATATAATTACATGGACATCTTGAGACTTTTATCTTCTCCATACCGTATATTGGATTTTCAGATGTAGCTAAAATTATCGCAAAAAATAGAATTGCCCCTTTTGCGTTGATGCTTTAACAATTGCTCCTCTTGAAGCAATTGTTATTCTGAAACTTCGAACGGTTAGAATCAAAACTAAAATTGCATATTTGCATGAGACTAAGATAATTGACGCGTTATTTTTATAGTTTCATCTGTCACAGTAGCAAGCATAATTAAGAACTTCGTGTCTTACACAAGACCATAGAACTTACAAATAGACAGTAACGAAATGGAAACCGTTCAAATAATGTATGCATGCACTTCTTAAGTTTACGATTTCATCAGTCTTACAAAATATGAAGATATAGTATTATGACAACAATTAATGAAATATACAATAACGAATCTCATGAAATAAATAACAAAACTATATTTTAAACATGATTTATAAATATTGTCAATGTATCCACATCATTGAGCGTAAGTACGTAAAGAGTTTGTTGGTCATATTATGAACAGGCACATTGTAGATTATTACGCCATTTGTTACGATTTAACCAATCTTAATCCAGGCTAAAAGAGTTTCTTAAATATTTGAAATTATTAGACATAGAATCGAGAACTGAAGCAAAGTAAAGATACTATAATCCTTCAACTGTGTTACATCCAAATAGAATGAAAGTTAAACTTGTGCTTTATTCGCCAGGTAAGGACATATATTTCACACGTGTTCGAGTTTCCTTAAAAGTAGTTACGTTATCAATCGAAAACATTTTTTCTATCATGTTTCGTTAATATTCCTTGAAGGAGATTTAACGTGGTACATTGAGCAACCAACAGCGGATAAAAGTCTGAAAGGGACTGCTACATGTAACTCATCTACATCCATGTATCCTCTCATCCTTCAGCTCAATCGATAAAATGAAGAAGCTGCAATGCGTTCTTGATAATAGTAACATGATTGAAGAAATTTTAGTCAGGGTGTAGTATGGGTGTTATAGCCATGGATCTTAATAATTTAGGAAAGACTAAGGACGTGCTAAAAGATGCAATAAACGAGGCAAGAGAGGAAAAGGTAGACCAGGAAGAAAAAGAATAGATCAGAGTCTACAATGATAAGCAAATGAACGAAGAAGAAAATGAAATGAAGAAACAAACAGGAGGAAGATGAGATGGAGGAGAAGCAGGAAAATGGAAGTAAGAAGATGTGATGAAGAAGATGAGAAGTTGATGGAGGAGAAGAAGAGAAGAGAGAACATAGAAGAAGAAGAAATCCAAAGGCTCTTTTCAGGAACAATCACCTGTCTCGACAATATTCAAATTCTCTCTTGCCTAATAACATAACAACAAAACGTGTATGTAAATTATGTGCTCGTTTATGTGATTTAAGGAACATACACCATTGCGCATGTCTAGAAATTCTATGCAGAAACTACAATAGTCATTCAATACTAACAAACTTGTATCTAGATGAAAATTAGCTACATTAGAAAGAGAGCCATAAAGAAACATTAAAAAGGCACACTTAGTGACACACTAGATACACACACTAGAAATACCAAACAATTACATACAGATACACAAGAGATACATTAATGTTAACGGAAGAATCCCCGTATCTTAACCCATCGCTATAACACGTAGCTATAAATAAATACTAGCATTTTACAAACGGAATTTCTACAAGTTGTAACTATAAAGATACACTAGTGTTTTTGTTTCCATTTATGACTTGTCTAGTGTGAGATTTAAATTATACACTAACACTAAGGCCCCTTGGATAGTATTTTTAAGGGGTGTTAAATGGTACAATTAATACGATGGATAGTATTTTTGTGGTGTAAGGGTTAGCGCAAAATGTCCTGCTCAGCATTCCTTTGGACCCCAGTAGCAAGGAAAAAAGGGGGATCGTGACTTCGCAGCAGCAAATAATCTTCATACTCCATGCCAAGGCATGCGTCCTGGTGAGGCCACTCCAGTCGTACTACTGAGTGAGGAAACAACATTGAAGTTGGCAGTCTATGGGTTATAAGTCATACCTGATTGGTGTAGGGAAGAGGTGCCACGGATCAGCGTCGACGATTAGAGGGATCATCGCATCACACTGGCCGACTTCCGCACGCCTCAAGCCGGGCATCCCCTGGTCAGCAAGGAGTTTACCCGCCAAATTCTGCCTGCTCCAGTTGGTGTTTGGAGCATGTTGGTCAGCATGACAAGCTAAAGGACATTTAGAATCCAACAAAGTAGACTCCAACACTTCCTTTTGCAACCTGGAACATGCACACAATGTGCACCGGCATCTCTGCTGACCTCAGGGGAGGTGGACGACACCAGGAAGAAGGCCACCATCGATAGAGAGCTCGCCAGAATAAATGTCAGCATAGCTTCTTTCCAGGAAACCAGGCTCGCCTCTAGCGGCTCCCTCAGAGAGGAAAACAACACATTCTCCTGGAAGGGTCGAGAATCTGAGGCGCCGTGACAGCACAGAGTGGGCTTTGCCACCAAAATCAATCTCCAGGCCTCGATTGAGCCTCCTCAGTGGGCACCGAGCGTCTCTTGTTCATAAGCATTGCCACTGCTGTAGGTCCTCAGTGTCTATACCCCATCCTCATGTCTTCAGAAGACACATATGATCATTTACATGGCCACTAAACGAATAGATCAAAGGATGCCCCAAAGATGAACCATTATTCCTCCTCAGCGAATTTAATGCCAAAGTAGGTGCGGACCACGAGTCATGGCCTACCTGACTCGGACATCATGACACTAGAGGGACCAACGAAAAGGTTCAGAGACTGCTAGGTCTGTGAACCATCCATGACCTGTGGGTTACAAACTCCTTCTTCAAGTGTAAGCCACAGCACAACGTGTCATAGAAACACCCAATGTCTCATCGCTGGCACCGGCCCGACGTGGTCATCACCAGGCGTTTTCCTCTTAACAGCCTCCTCTCCACCAGACACTTCCAAAGTGCAGACTCGACTCCAACTAAGTCATCGTAAGCATCAGGGTGCGCATACGGCCACACGCACTACACTGCTCAAAACAAGCAGGTCGTCCTCGCATCAACAAGTTGGAGGAGTATGTGCCGCCCTGGACCAGGCTCTCCAGGACCTGCCATAGCACGATGCTACAGCTAAGTGTAGCGCCATCAAGGGTGCCATCTAAAGCACAGCAAAGTGCACGTTTGGCAAGAAGAAGCGCCCCAGACAGGGCTGGTTCAGTGCCCACCTTTCAAGGATGGAACAAATAATCGAAAACAAACGAAAAGCCTTCATATCTTACAAAATATGACCCAATGAACGGACGCATGTTGCCCTCAGAAATGCCCGAAGTATTACCCAACGCATCATTTGAAATTGCGAGAGTCAGTACTTTCAGCAACTGTGCGAATAAATCCAGCGCAGTGCCGAGTCTGGAAATATCCAAGGTATGTAATGTGGTATGAAGAAGTCTGTAGGCGCTACCGTGAAAGGAATTGTGCTCCTGAAATCTCAGATGGGATAGAAGATGACAGACACTGAATATCAAATGTCCAGGTGATGGAGCATTACTCAGAGTATTCGCCCGAGAAACGTCAGTCACCGATATCGAACTTATCAGCATAACGAAACTGCCCACCATGGAGGAGCTCAACAAAGTGTCCACCTTAGAGACGCTCAGGTAGTGAGAGCATCCCTCCCGACGCTATCAAAAGTGGGAAACCAACATTCCTTCAGCCATTGAACGAGTTACTCTGACTCTGCTGTGAGAAAGGAGCAGTTCCCCAAGACATGCGCGGCACCACGATTGTGACCCTTTACAAAAGCAATGGCGGCCCAAGTAACTGTAATAATTACAGAGGGATCTCGCTCTTGAGCATCGTTGGCAAAGTGTACGTTCACATCATACTCAACAGGCTGCAGCTGCTGACGGACAGTGTGTACCCGGAATCCCAGTGCGGTTTCAGAGCAGGCAGGTCGACATGATCGTATCCCTCCGACAACTCCAAGAGAAGAGCATAGAGCAAGGTCAGACACTTTGCATGATGTTCGTCGATCACACCAATGCCTTTGACCTGGTAAGCAGGAAGGGCCTATTTATACTTATCAGTATGATCGGTTGCCCCCAGAATTCTTCAGCATGATAAACGCTTTCCACGCCAACATGAAGGGAACAGCCCTGTATGATGGTTCCTAATTAGCCTCCTTTCCCATCAACAGTGGCGTGAAGCTTGTGTGCTGACGACAAACCTTTTCGGGATCTTCTTCTTCCTGCTCCTGTCCTAAGCCTTCGACTTGTCCACTGATGAACTTTATCTGCAAACAAGGTCCAACGGGATGCTATTCAACCTGGCTCTGTGCTCATCAGGGAAATGCTTTTTGTTGATGAGTAGTGCACCCATTTGTCCGTATAGTATGTTTGTGTGATAGATTTATGTTGATAAATCGATGTATATGTATATGTCTCCAGCCATGTCTCTAACCCTGTCTCTATGTCTCTTTCTCTATTTGTCCCTTGTCCCTAAAGTGGTACATAATCAGGTTAGCGACTTGCAACACTGTTCCTAACGAATCCGTTCGATTGAGATCAGCTACTTGCATCAGTGTTGCCATTGTTTCCCCCGTGTCCAGTAACGTGATGTCATCCTATTCAATTCCCCTTGTCCCTAAATATTTCCATCTTTGTTCGATTCCTATCTAGTGTACCAGATAGTCCCACTATGTTTATTTTGCCATGTCTTTAGACAGTCCCACCCATTTTAAATTCCCTTTGTACGTAGACAGGCCTAGTCCCTCGTTGCTATTGTAAATTTCACTTGTCGGTGTACAGTCTCAATCCCTTGTCGCTAATTTCCATTGTCCCTAGACAGGCCCACCTATATTCAGTTCACTTTGTCTGTAGACAGGCCCAATCCATTGTCGTTGAACATTTCCTATGTTTAATTCCCCTTGTCCGAAGACAGGCCCAATATATTGTTGCTATGTTAAATTTCCCTTGTCCATAGACAGGCCCACCCATGTTAAATCCCCCTTGTCCGTAGACAGTCCCAATACATTGTCGCTATACATTCCAATTAATCTTGAGACTTAGGTATAATTTAAAAAAAAAAAACAAATTTAACATTATGGTCACATTCTCGCCGTATCTTCCCATTATACTACTTCTGCATGGAGATCTTAGATTTGCAACCACATTTGACAGTTTCCAGTCATGGATATGTTCAAAAAGTCGGAACGTTTTAATAGCGTTAGAAGAATCAGTTCTTAAATACAAAAGGATATATGCAAGGCAATTCAATTAAAATCAAAATTAAACTGTCCTACGTGAAGATCTGACAGCGACAGCATAGAGGTCATTTACTGATGTACTTTGAATTCACTAATCGAAATGCAGCTCTCAGAAATTTTAAAGTGAACCAATTCGTGTAGCACTCATTGATGCTCTTCGAACGTACTTCTCAATCTCCCAAACCGGAAAATATAAGAATCATTCGCTGTTAAATTAGTGTGTATGGTAATATTTGAGTGATCGCTTGTATGGCTTCACTGCAGTTTGTATCTTCATGACATTTGTTAATTAAAGTACAAGCAAAATAATTTACCACACAATTCATATCAGAATGATTTATCATTTGCTTTTATTTTCATTGCATCATCACATTCTCTTTTTTTCTTAAACAGATTCGAACAAATTTCTCCACAGCAGATCTTTTTATAAACATCCTTATCTTCGGAACGTTACCACAATCACCCTCATCAATATCATCACAGTTATGTTTCATTTATTTTCTTTTTGTAACAGTCAGAACATTTTGTTTTACGGCAATTATGTGGAATCTTGCAGGTTTTGTGTTCTTAGGTTGCATTTGCATCATTCCTTCCACAGTCATGACAAGATGTGCATAAAGCTAATAATGAGCCATTGTTGTCTCTCGTTTTTCAGCTCATAGGGATGTCCAGTTACATGATTCATTCCACAATTCTCTCAGTCTCTTTGGCATGATGTTTTACTTTTCAATACTAGATGCACCTACTAATTTTTGTAGGCCAGTACCACAATAATTATGGTCTTCTACAGCCAAAGGCCTGGCACCAAAAAAATTATGAAATGTTAGAACAGCACACATTTGATAATTGCTTGCAAATGGAAGTATACGTGCTTGTGACACTGAAACAACAATAATTTCATCATGATTTATGATGATTGCTATAGGATTTTGTATTCCTCCGAATGCAATATAATTTCCAAGGTCTTGTCACTAATTTTTTAACACGGCGTATACTAAATGCAACTTTTCCAGTACTGCATAATACATTTTAAGATGATGGATTACAACTGTGCTGTGTAATGCTTATCATCAAAGAGAAGATGCAAAGTATACTCACGTCTAGTTAGTCGTTTGCGAAAAACATTCGTTAGGGACCAAGAATCGATTAACAATGATCTGGGGGCGGGGGGCAACCATATGTGAAGGCACACACCAAAGGTGGTCGACTTGTGGGGCATTCAACGTCACAAAAACAGTAACATCGCCTTCTAAAAGAAGGAATTTAAATTATATAGCTTTGCTGTATCACCATGGTAGGAAGAGAACATTGAAAAATACATTCTCGAGATTTCTAGAGCATCTGCTTTTGGATTTAAAGTCTCTTATATTCATAGTATTTTACTAAACCCACATTGATCAGAATATCTTTGTTACAATTACTATAGAAAGTGATTTCGAAACATTTTCAAATTTGAATATTTTAAGGGAGGGGTGTGATCAAATCTTCGTGACACTTTTATAACGAAGATCTGAGTTATTGTTAACGATTGGGGTGGGGAGAAAAAAAAACGCCAAAATTGCGTGAGGTTATATATAGACGGCACCATAATCTCATAGTATGAGATATAAGCTTCACTACAAAACTATGAGTGGTTGATAAGTTTTCTGGTCCTGTTGTTAAGGAACATTTCCATGCATTCGTCATTTTCCGACTGTGACATATCGTGTCAGTCCGTCACATCAGTGGCGTGTGGCAGCATAGCAATATGCAAATTTAAATCGCCCGTTTAATAAAGAGTGCAACGAAGGAGTATAAGTTGCTTTTGTAGGTTCATTGATTCATTATAGTTCTTATTGCAAAGGTTAGTAACTATAAAAGCCCTTAATGGAACATATATGTTATTTTAACTGTGTCGACACAAATACATTTGCTTATAAGTTTGGAAATGTCATTTGCAAACGTTTTGGCTAAGTATAAACACTTGGTAAAGACATTCAACATCGCCAGTGGCTTTATTACAATAGTATTTATAACAATTTATATGGCTTAAAGTAAGGGCCCATTCCAATCCAGGTGTCTCGTATTATTGTTATACTTGGGATCTGAGAACCTTTCTTAGCGTTTTGTATTTTCGACTTACACGTGTTTGTTGTTCTTATTTCCTCAGCACCGCCCTTTGCAAGTGTGTTAATGAAATGGGAGACATTCATTTTATGTATGTGTCACTCAGTGTCAAAACGAACCAAACGAGGCCAGTCTTAAGGGGGTACTGGTGCTAGTGAAATACTTACTTTTACCAGGAAAGGCTAAATAGAAAACCCAACCTAAACTAAAAATGTACACCTTTAAAACTACTGTTAATTTCAATAAAATAGAGTCTCGTGTCCGTCATCTGATAAATAATAAGAGCAAAGGATTAGTTTTGTCATGAAAATGGCATCTAAAAAAACAGATTACTGTGCAGCTAGTTATTACGGCAATTATACCTCAGCTATTTTTAACCTGGGTTTTGTCAAGTATTGCTTTTCTGGTTTATTATCCGCATTGTGTATATTGTCCTGTCTTTGCCTCGCTTACATAGGATGACAAAAACGTCTTCTTGCAGCTGAGCAAATACATTGATAATATTATCACCTTCTTTTGTCTCTGCGACATTTCTTAATATGTCTCGGTTATTCTGTCTCGATAGTTCTTTGCTTTGGACATGTGAGTTAACATGCGTTAGATAATCTCTGACATGATGTCTCAATACTCCACTACTGCGAAATGTTTTTATGCGGCGTAGCTCTGTGATTTTGACAATGGTTGCAATGCAGTCTTTGTAATACTCGTTTGTAATCAGCATATCGTTGTGTGCATGCAGCGTCAACACTTTTGTTGGCTGCGGTTGCGTTCCAAAAGTATCGTAGGTTAGTTTACGTTCGACAACTATTTTATATAATGCAGTTTATAGTATCATGTCAAAATAGGTTCAACAATGCTAAGACATCTTTCTTTTGAGAATCAAACGATTGTTATATGCATACAAAGCTTCCGTTGTTCTTCTCCTATACCGTCTGGGTTGTAGTGACGTTCTTCAGACAAATGTGGGAGCCCGACTTTTCAATATTCTTGGGTATCAAAAATGCTAGAAAATTGTATTTGGGTATTTCCGTTAATCCAAAAATCTTTATAGTCAATACTCAACGGCGTTGTCAAATAACTAATCAAATCTCTAAACAGTGATTTCCACGCTATTGCAGAAATTATGATAGGTCCATCCATGATGACTTCTTCAGAAACAAAATGGTTCAAAAGACATCTACCGTCTTATCCCGAGAAACTGTGAACTATCACTGAAGCGTATTAAGGACAGTTCCCTTGACGATTGACGTCATCTCCATTCTATTCATTCGTCAGTGCGGCCCAATATCCACTGAGTGAAATCTGAAAGAGTTTTAGATCCACGAAATATGTACTCATGTCCACCAAGGAGCACGCTAAAGATCCAAAAGTGATAAAATAAAGTTCCTAAATTTCTTCCTGGCAAAAGAGGTGAGTAATTCAAACGTCAGAAATGTGAATCTCGGTGTATTGAGAACATTCTAAGCAAGAAAAGATCAAGTTCACACAATGGTCCTGTTTCAGTTAGTTCTGGTGATCCGACAAGTTGTCCAGTTCGTTGTCTTATCTTTGAATACTGTGTTTACATTGTCTTTTGTCTATATTGTGTGCTGAACCTTTGTCCGTCTTTAAAAGCTATACTTCAGATTATGATCACTTTCTGAAAGTACGTTTCAGAACATTTGAGGCCAAGGCTAGGCTTATTTAATTAGGGTGGGTTTCTCCGTTGGATTGCTTCACATTCTGCTATAATATTGGTCCAATGAAAATGTGTATAATAGGGATTTCATAAACAAGTAACTCTTTCCTGTTTTGGGTAAATCTTTGGGAATCAGTTTATGAACAGAGTTTACAGTTGTGTTGGTGATATCAGATACATTTTAAGAAAACATATGTGTATATTATATCATTGGAACTACTAAAGTGCTAATTCACTGTTGGACAAAAATATTATTTGGATTTTTGTGAACTCGTTTATAGATATTCTGGATTGTATTTTTGTATAATATCAAGACATTCAAGACTCTTGGAAGTCATTCGAAAGATTCAATATTTTTTGGACTTTTGATAGGTCATTTAGGATTATTTGGATTTTAATTCACAATAATGTAAATGTCTTTTTAATTTTCATGTTGTATTGTATTGCAATAAATTGGTTATGATATTACTTGAATTGTTGTTTTCACTTTTTTGTTGCATATTGTAAGACTGGAGTTTTAAGAGAATGTAACGTGGTTTAGCCACCTAGACGAATATGCAAATCTTTTGATTTCTATTGAAGTTCACGCTCACTTTTTGGTTTTCGGAAGTATTATATATGATGCTCATTGTAGCACGCATGACTCGGTTGTTCATTTGAAAGTGGAGCATTGAGTCATTTATTGTCCGTCATGAATATATTGTTGTCACGGAATTTTGTATGATTTATATCAACATGTATATGTGATCAAAAATGTACTCGAGTTTCGTTGCTGCGTACAGTGTCACCCGAGGGTGGTTTATTTTTTTCGGCTTTATTTATTTCGAAATACTGAGCGCAACTCAACACATGCTTCATTTGCAAATTGACTGCAGTGAAAACCTAAGTACCTAGCTGCGCATATCTGTCACAGTTAGTATACATATAGAGCACATTCTCTATTAACAAATTACACTACGACGAGTCTTGTCGGAAGGCTTACCTCTTTACGGAAGCAAATCTTCAGCTGTAGAGGTATTGAAATTTAAGATTGCATTCTTTATCAATATTCGTTTTATATGACAGAATTGTTTCATATATTAGATGTTTTAGAATTTATTCTAAATTCTGCAGAGAGTCAATACCTAGGTTATACAAGGCCATGATATTAGAAATACTATAATCTAGATCGAGTTAGCTATTTGTTGTAACTGAACAGACATATTGAATTTAATTGTACGCTGCATGCATTGAACAATTAATGTAATGGGTAACGAATTCATGTGCACGCATACGCAACATATATCAATGCAGAAGTAATTAACCGTGTTATATGTAATACACGGTTTAGTTGTTATACTTTTAGCTGCCTTATATATGGTTTGGTGATGTGGAGTCACATAACTCTGTGTGGTTTCTTGTGACGTGTACGCTGTGTCTGGTGACGTTGGTTCGGAAGAGTGTACTGGTGCTTTCAATGTCAGGGACCAAGGCTTCGCGACCATCGGGTCTGTGTTGAATGTGAGGGCTCTCTAGGGATCCTTTGACAGACAGGGAGGGGTGGACCATGCGTGGGGGCTCTTTGACCATTGACTAGAGCGGGTGGAATCGGAGATATATCGTTGACGTCAAATGTGCGCCACGATATATATATATATATATATATATATATATATATATATATATATATATATATATATATATATCTATGCAAAATTACATGCATTCACATTTCAGTATAGCCATATGTGCGATAGATTCATAATTTCATGCATTCCCATTTCAATATCGTTATATGAACGATAGATTCATAAATTCATACTCATTCCAATATCGCTTGATGAATTGATAAATTGATGAGTTGATAGATTAATGAAGAAATGAGTATTATATTGATAAGTGCATAAATCATATGGTTTGGTCACCCATGGTGTTTAATAAGACCTTGTTTATATTGGGGTGTTAATCATATAATTTTATTTGTTGATCGGTGATAGGACGTTATTCACGTTTGTTTAAAATTCCATTCCTTAAATTCATATTTGAGTTGTCTCGTTGAGTTACTTGTTTTTGATAGTTCCATGTTAGGAACTTTATAATTTTCCTTATCTTTCTGTTTATAATGGTGTCAGATTTGTTCATATTTACTTTGCGTTTCTAAATAAATATCTTATTAACGCAGTTGCTTTCGGTGTCTTCACTAATCTAGTCCCAACCCGGCTTCATTATGTGACAATTGTCTCGGATCTAAACAGCAGCTACATCCTTATGAGCAAAGAATGTGCTGATACAGCTTGTTGAACCCTTGGTCATATTTGTTGCAATAATATCAATATCGACGAAATATTGGTAATGGTATTGAAATAATCCTGGTAATGATGTAAGTGAATATATTTCTGTCTGGAGAATTCGGTCCTCAAAACATGAGATTTCCATGAATAACGATAAGGATAAATGTTAAACTTAAACCGAGGGTCTAGCATTTATTGCTTCATTTCATGACGTCCACACACGGCGGCCTTTGACATCTCTGCTTGTAGTATGCTCACACAGTTCTTTGGAGTTGTGGTTATCTCAAATGAAACTCCATAATCTCTTTGTTTCTGGTGTATATGTCATCTGCATGAGCTCTAGCTACCATAATCGCGCTGAGAAACATGTAGTTTAGATTGTTATGAACCTTGATGATCCTCGTTTGGCACACAACAGATGATCGCCAGATAATAATAATAATAATAATAATAATGAGAACTTTGTATAGCGCCTAATCTTTAGAAGCTCTAAGCGCTTTACAACATTAAACAACACCTATAACATAAAATACATATATAATGATACGATTACAAACAAACAAACACCCTGAAATTAAAAAATATAAAAAACATGCTGAAAATATTTAATGTTGGAAACAATATTAGGTCTTTAAGTTTGTTCTTGCAGTTGAAATAAATGAGTTTAAAGAGCACTCTTGAATGGGATCACTGAGACTTTATGTTTAAGTTCAGTGGGCAATTCACTCCACGTTACTGGGCCCTGGTATGCAAAAGAACGTTGTCCATATGACTTTGTTTTCAAAGTGGGAATAATGAGTATACGATTGTCAGAAGAGGATCGTAAGTATCTTGCTGGTATGTACACATGGGTGAAGTCGGATATACATGTTGGACTGGAGTCAGTGAAACGTAGTACAGAGAACAAATTTTGTGTTTGATTCTGGATCGAATGGATAGCCAGTGTAGGGTACAGAGCAGCGGGGAGGTGTGCTCTGATCATGGTACTCTAAGTATGATCCGACCAGCTGTATTTTGAACTTTCTGAAGTTTCTAGAGTAGATATTGAGATGAACCGGACAGAATTGAGTTACAATAGTCCAGTCTTGAAAGTACTAATGAACACACAAGTGTTTTAGTGGCATCAACCGAAAGATATTTGCGAATGGAGCTGAGACGTCTCAGCTCAAGATATGCAGCCTTGCATATGTTCATAACATGTTGGTGCAATATGAGAGTACAGCCCAGAGTAACACCTAGGTTTCGTACTGACTGTGTGAATTTAATGTTGGTGTTGCTGATATTTATTGTTTGAGGTAAAGGATGTGAATGAGAAAGACTTTGTGCTGTGATCAGAATGGCCTCAGTTTTATCATCATTCATCTGCAGCTTATTTCATGTCATCCATGATTTCACATCAAAAATGCACCTCCCTACACCTTGGATGGTAGCATCAACTTCAATTCGGTGGCTACATTTGTATAGTTAGGTGTCATCAGCGTACAATTGGTGAGACACTATATGATGACCTATGACACTTGACAGCGGCTGAATGTATATAATGAAGAGAACAAGTCCAAGAACAGACCGATTGGAACGCCACAACATATATTAACTGGGCTGAGTGTATTCCATTTGCAGACACAATTTGTTTCCTGTTGACCAAGTAGGACTTGAACCACAGTAACACTGTATCATTATTGCCAAATACATGCTGGAGACGGTGAAGTAATATGTCATGGTCTGTTTTGTCAAATGCTGCAGACAAATCAAGGAGGGTGAGGACTGTAATCTTTCCGCTATCCAAAGCAGAGAGAATTTCATAACTACTTTTAGAAGAGTAGTTTCCGTACTGTGGCAAGGGCAATATACAGATTGTACATTGCTAAAATGACTGTTTGAATTAGTTGAAGGACTAATATGCTTTGCATTGCCAAATATTTCAAATGCTATATAAGTTAATTAAAACATGTAAACCACTTTATATGCTATTCGAAATACACACTGAGATAGTCTGATGCTAGACAATAACAATGCGATTGGTCTTTTGCTTACTGATCTACTTTATTCCCCTTAAGGTATATATGTAATAAATATTCGCCACGTTAATATATGTACAATATAAAGCTACCAAAAATGTCGTTTTATATAAAGAAAGCATATGTAGGCTTTTCTTGTTTGCCTTTCTTTCAATTTAAATTACCTCTGGAAACAAATTGTTCCTTTAATTTATTCATATTGTCCATTATCCATGAATATCTGCATAATTTAAGACAGAGTCAAGATTACGTTTTTCAATATGTATATATTCTGAGCAAACGGCTTTGTTTCCTCCAGATAACCGTTTGACTTCAAAACTGCTTCCCGTAACATTTTGCTTAATCTTGCATCATCCTGCCAAGTTATAAGAATATATTGACAGGTTACCTCCTTCCATTTCAAACGTGACATTACATTAAAACCTGTCATATTGTATTGAAATTTACAATGATTTAACCTTTGTCAAAAACTGATGTTGATGTGATTGATTTCATTTAACGGACATTTTGTTTATCATATAAACTGTTTTCCAATTGATAGTGTTGTCTCTTTTTATATAATAAATGTGAATTAGTTTGAAATTAATTTATAAAGGTATGGTCTCAAAAATTAACTGATCATAAATACAAAACCTCAGTTTACAGTCGGGTATAATTTCAATATTGGAAGTATGATCACGACAAATGTGTTAGGTTTTGAGGCGGCGAATTATATAAAACAATTTAAAGAGACAGAGAATCGTGCATATTCAATATAGAGCTGTTGAACATAAATATAACGGTACTTTGCGTTTTAGAGGAGGAGGGTTGGGGGAATTTCTAGGGACTAGTCAGTTTTATATCCTGATTTTAACGATGATTTGGTCACAGCTGTAGAACAAAAATAATAAAATAATTGATCCATTAGCTTGGTATTGATCAATGCATATATTCGGCTGTCATCACTGTTTTTCCCAACAGATTTCAAACGTTGCCATCTTTAAGTTTAAAAGACCACGAACATTGACTCTCTTCCTAAATCAGTATTTTCGGGTGGTTTATGTGCATGGCTCTGTTTATTCTAGTCCTTGTCTATGAGATCTTACAAACTCTTCTTCGCTTCTTTTTACTGCCTATGATCTACCTTACAGTTCTGATGATGAAACCTAATTTTATGACTTACATTTCATTCCAAAAATGTCATTGTCTTGGTTTATTTTTCTCCTATAGTTACAATTTTAATGTCATGGAACAGTCGTCCCAAAAATGCATTGTCTTAAATCATATACCAGAAAGTGGTTACTCGCCAAGTTTCTTAATTTATGCATGCATGTAGGTTGCTCGTAAATACTCCGACAGCGGTTTTAATTGTTACTTAGAAGAGTATGAAATCACATGTCATCACTAAAGGCGTCAGTGACTGTCTGTCTCTCTTAATCTTCACAAGATTTGATATTGTCGTGAAAGTGATTTTAAAATGACAATGAGATGTCGTCAGAGCATATGTGTGGCTTAAAAAGTATAGTATAAATGACTAGTAATCTCAACCTAGCCGAGACACTTTACTAAATTCTGTACGTGGCTAATGAACTAATTTAGCTACGTACTTACATGATATTAATGTATGATCCGCCTTATACATATAAAACCTTTTATTATCCGGTGATTCACACAATGTTTTCATTCTTGCATCATTTATCAATGTGTTCCGTCTCTCTGTCCATGTTTTACTTTCATTTATATTACTCCAAAACGGACAACTGATAATAATATGAATGCCAAATCTTCTGTATTAATTTCATTCTTACAATTATGATTGAACGATAGGAAGTAGAACATATACCTTGAGCCGTGTCGTTATGATTTATAACATTTACTAAATTGATATATCAACAACTGTCAAGAAAGCACTTCTGATCAATGTTCCACGTAAGACCACTATTTAATTAAATTGCTGTTTTATGCATTTCCATGGAATGGACACCAGCATAGATCATAACAGGTGTTTTTCAGAGCTCTCTGTTGTGGGGATTTGGATTCTAGGCAGTAATCTCTATATAACATATAAATTCATATCATAAGTTGTGTCAGCTAGGGAAGACAGTATACCAGCAGAACGTGTTCAAGCAGGATGAACCTCCATGATAAATGTCATCACAACAATCTGCAACAACATCGGGCAAACAGGAGAATGACCCACCACATGGTCCTAAGAAACAGAATTTCCAGCCGTGCCAGAACTACCAAAAAATCAGCCTCATCAGTCAGATTAGCAAAGTTATGCTTAAGATCGTCGTCAATAGAATGGCACTCCAAGCAGAGCAAATCATTGCAGATGAACAAGCAGGACGTAGCTCTATAGAACGTATCTCAAGTATATGAATTCTATGTATAATGTGTTGCAGCACCAACGGGACCTCTATCATGTTTTCATTGATTTCAAGAAGGCATTGGACAGGTTATGGCATGCATCCTTGTCGACCATCGTGCTGTATACAAAATTAACATCAAACGCATCAGACAGCACCATAGAAAGACTGTTTGACTAGCTTGGTTCTCCTCAATGGGAAATATGAAATTGGCACAGAACCACACTCTGAGTTAGAAAAAACATACCTTCTTTCACCCACTCTCTTCAACATCTACATAGACTGGATTATGTCCGATACCATGGAAGACTATGAGGGCAGTGTCAGTTCTAATGACAGAACCGTCACCAACCGATGTCCATCACACAACTTCCGGTTTCAGCGTCCGCTTGATTTGAACGGTGGGTATTGGATGGTAAAGATTTGTGGGAAAATTGTAGTCATCTGTTCTTATAACAATTATCTATCATCAACTTTCTCCTTTGTATGTCTGTGTGTATGTGTTAGTGACCCTCACATAATATTTCAGTCTCCCATTCCTCTTGATTGTATAGATAGGTGTTGAATGTTAAATATATATATGTGCCCATGACTATTGTCTATGTACTACATCTCAGCATCCATCGTCGTTATAAAGGTAAGTCTTGGCTTGTAATTAGATGTGATAATGACTATAACATAACTTCCCATTTGATTATCCCTTTTATTTCTAAGGCTGGTACAGGATAATAAAGATAGGTTTTGGATTCCTTTTATGGGTACTACTGCTATTATCTTCCACCAACATTCTCACAATCGTCTTTTAATAAGTCTGGGTGTTTAATGATAAGGATACATCTGGTTGTTTCATAATATTTGTGTATGAATATTATCATTAGATGTTAACCATCACCAAATTATCCAGACTTTATAGGTACCTTATTTATCCGTTTGTATGTATGAATGCAGGTCAGTAGGTATAAGCCTTGGTCAGTATGTATATTTGTTGGTCGGCAATTGTTTATGCTGGTTGTTCTAATTTTATATAATGTTCGTTTCTTCTTTTGTCTACAACTTTTAATTTTTTTAAATAGTTTACATCATTATCATTTTCAATTTTCGTCAATTTTCCTTTCGAATTCTTTTTCTTTTTCTTTTTCTTTCAGTACTGTTTTCTTCCCCTATGACTTTTAAACATTACTTCTCCTTTTAAAGTTTTCTTTGCAACATTTAGCTGATTTACGTTTCAGGTTTTTATACTCTTTATTTCTCAATTTATCATTTCATGGTATTATTTATTATGTTCTTTTTAAATTAACTAAATGTATGTTAAATGTTTTCTTTTTGATTTAAATTCAATTTGTTATTTTTCTTCTTAACCTAGGTTTGTTTAACTGTTTCTCTTATTTATATTGATCTGCTTTTCGATTTTTAAAAATATCCCATTTAAATAGATTATATTGCTAAACTTTGTCTTGAGTTTTATATTGTTATAATTAAGTGGGATTGGGAAGATATATTGATCCATTAGATTTGAGTCATTTGTTTACATATTCGATTTCCCTTGTTTTGAGAATCCAGAAACATTTGTAATATTATAGCTTTTTTCAGGTCTCTGAAATATTCCGTTTCATAAATGCTTTATAATACTTGCAGTTTCAGCCATGATAATAAAATATTTATGTTTGTATTTATTTCTTGTGTAGAAGGGATATTGTTTTTATTTTTATTTTTTTGGTTGCGTTGTTTATTTGCTTTTTAGTCGTTAGGAGATTAGGAATTTTAGAAATACTTTTATTTTTGGAGTAATGACGACCACGCTGGATTTTAAAAGACTGAGTAAGATTGTGTATTGGCAAGATCGGTGAGTCTTAATTAGGGTGTGTGGATGTCTTCAGCATATACTGCAGCCTTTCACAAAGATCATTTGTTAGTGACCCTCAACTATGCCCCATTTGTGAGCGTGGATCTGGTCACTAAAGCAATTTAATGGTTAGAATGTATGAATGTAGTTCAGTAGGCGTAAGTGGTCGGTGGATGAATGTGTTGGTCAGTATTTTTGGGTAATTGTCAGAAACAATGCTGTGGATCACCATAGTGTTGTCACATTGTTAAATTTCCATGCCTGAAATATTGATATACCCGTAATGTTAAATTACACTTGCTGCAATAGTAACCGACAATGATAAACAGATGAATGTTATTTACATCACGATCGCTGTCCAATGTTAAAATATTTGTCCCCATCATCACCAGATTCAAATAACTACTAAAGAGTCAGTCTTGTTTTGGTAAAAGAATAAAACAAGCTACTACTATTTAACTAAGTTTATTGTAAACACTTTTCAACTAAATGATTGATATGAATTATTATTTTTTGTAATGATTGTAGAGTTAGTAACTTTGAAAACAGTCTGGCATAGATTTGTATAAGATTTTCCCTAATGGCTGTATCGTCAATTTTGGCAAGATCCTTTAATACTTAAAGTAAAGTCCCTGAGAGTAAAGTATTCAACTTGCATTATGTCCTGTATTGATCGATTTCCTCACCTTTGTTTTGATATGTATGGTGTTCAAGGAAATGTCAATTAATAATATTTAATAACTGAACAGAATATAACAACAGCTAAATCGATCCGGACGTGTGATATGCAGATTGATACTTATGGCAACGAACCACTGTGGAGCATTGTTATCTTGATGGAATAATACGATTTAATTTTTCATTAACACCGTCGGTTTGACATGCAATTCTTATTTCGTTAATCTCGAAAGTTAGTTATATCTAAATTAAAACCTAAAATAATTCACTCTGATATGTCTGATATTTGCAGGCTACAGCTATAAGCTGCCGTTCATATTTGAAACGAAAGTTTTGCATATTGATGACGTTGTATTGTGAGATTATTTAGAAACGCTGGTGTTTCAAATTTATTTATATGTAAGATGTGATTTCGTTGAACAAGACACCAATACAGGAACCATCGGCGTTTGAAACTACAACGCTTTTCATGGCACATTAAATAACCCGTAAAACAGCTTCACTCTCTCTCTCTCTCTCTCTCTCTCTCTCTCTCTCTCGGAAGTCAATGTTGTATGGGTCTTAACATAACCATCCATCTACATGAAATCTATGGATGTGTCAGTTTGACTGAAAAATATTTTAACATGTAATTGTAACACAATTGTAGTAAATTTTAAAAATAAAGTTTTAACACCCTCCAAAATTCCATATGAACACAAGCATGGGTCAGTGATGACATCCTCTTACAGACGGCAATCGCTGAGGTAATATAACTACCGAGATTTCTTGAATTCACACGTAGCGGGGGTGGGGTGGTCATATTAGGAATTCGGTGATACATCAAAACAATTAACAACGTTTGAGCTTCAGCTCAACATTATAGACATAGAAAATTTGTGTTCAGGTACTAGATATTTTCTATTTACATGCTTGTATTTCCTCAACCCCTTGAGGCCATGAAAATAGATTAAGTTGCGCTCATTCTATCCCCTTTAATCTTTAGGTCAAGGTCACTTAAGAAGAGTAAATTTCATTAAGGGGATTGTCGAAAATATAATTTCGGTATATTTGGATGTGATAATTCTTCAACATGCTCGGGCAAATCTTTGGCCGTAACTCCAGGTAAAATGCTAAATTGCAATGTTTTAGTCGTGGCTTAGACATACAAACTCAAGTCGTTTTGTTTAGATTTGAACTGATAATGCTTTATTAATTAGTCCGTCATTGTAGGCTAGCAATAAACTACATTTGTTTATGTTGTACTTTAGATCTTTCCATATCGTTAGCTAACGTGATTTTCCTTCTTGATACTCGAATGTTGCTGATTGAAATACAAATACGGGTATATTCTTCCGGTTGTTTGTAACTATATTGAATAAAGCTTTAAGTGATAAACTGACAGTCATTTTTGTAAGTACAGTACGCCCGATAATCAGTCATTACAGTGAGACATCGCGGCACGTTTACGGTAAATATCTTCTTATTTTCAATTACATAATTTTGCTTTAAACACTTGAAGGACCGATATTTCAAAAACGGATAAATATGCTTATATATATTTAGTAGCTGAGAGATGGGATACATTTTTGTAGAATTTAGACATTTGCGACTCCTGTTCTGACAAAAGCGCATAGAGAAACGCATACATACAAATATAGATGCAATCATGAATACAAACACCCACACATAGGCATAAGCACAAATACACACACCTCAATGGAAACACTAAAAAGAATTAAAGCACATTCTTTGGTGGCAAATTGACAGATTTCTCACAAGAAACTTCTCATCAATCAATATTTGCTGTAACAAATAACACCCATGCACTTGTACGTAACAAATTTTGAATCACGTTTCCAAGTTTATACTTACAATTTTACAATTTCCTAGGAACTATTTGAAGATTTCTTTACTGTGGTTTTAAAATGACGTGTGGTAGCTTAATTAATGGAAAAAGAAGATTTGCTTTTTGTGTGATGAAACTTTGAAATACTTCCACATATAAAAAAAAAACAAAGTACATATTGGTATCAGCCCAGGAATATGTAATTTTATAATTTCAACCTAACTTGTATAATCAAGAACTGAACTTCATGTCTTACAGTGTTCCAAGATAATGATGCTTTCACGCTACATGAACGGCCGAAGGGAAACTGCAACACTTCATGTATAGTATATCATGGAATTTCAAGCATAAAGACTCTGTCAATCCTATCAAATATGAAGTTATATTCTCAACAATACAAATATTGAAAGAAATAATAAAAATGAGAAAAGAACTTACGGTTTTACGAATCAAATCCAAAATTGATCCAAGCGGTAAAAAAATAGAAATCCTAGTAATAAAAAGTCCTAAATGAATGAGTTGGAATCCCGATGAAATCCAAAATGGAAGACGCTGACGTATACTGGGGTAAACCTTGTACTGATGTCAATAGTTCTTTGTTGAATCACAGAAAATAATATTGCTGGGGGAATTCTGATTTTTGATAACTGTTTTTTGTCCGAAAATACATTTAGAGCACTAGTATTTCCAGGGGAAAATATTCTCTTGGAATCCAAAATAATTTGAAATAAAATATAATAATTTAACGCCAACATTGGTCACAACATAAAACACTTTGACTTCTCAATGAAAACCATTATTTCTCAAAACATCAAT
Organism: Sinohyriopsis cumingii; assembly: GCA_028554795.2. Classification (NCBI taxonomy): domain Eukaryota; kingdom Metazoa; phylum Mollusca; class Bivalvia; order Unionida; family Unionidae; genus Sinohyriopsis; species Sinohyriopsis cumingii. The sequence continues at coordinate 105,319,744 of CM068835.1, read as the reverse complement.
AATAAATCTAGCTATAAGGCAAACATAATGCCAGGGTGTGGGTCAATCCTTTGGACAAACCAGAGTTTGTAACAATTAATGCATGTTATTTGACACGTAGACAAGATATGGCCTTGATTCTTATTTACAAATCTTTCTCTGAGAACTAATGAAAAAACTATATAAAAAAGTTGTTTACGAGAAAATATCACTTGTTCTGAATCAAATTCAGGAACTAGGTAAGCAGTAGATAACAATTTTCTTGTATTAGTTGTTTACTTTAAAATTTAAAAAATCAGTGAAAACATTACTTTATTCCAGTAAATAAAGTTACTTTAAAATAGTATGAAATAGAATAAAAAAAATTAAAAATAACAAACAATTAAACTAAATCAAATATAAATTAAATTAAATATACATACCATCATTCCATGAAAAGCAAATACGAATCATTTATTTCTCACCAATTTCCATCTCTAATACATTGAGATAGGAAGAGAGGTATTTATTAATTTTATATGTTTTATTAATTGTCGCTGCGTTTCAACACATTCATAGGAAATTATGAAAACCCATTAAAGCCTCGGTGCGACCATATATTCGGTTAGGCATGAACATGGTGCAAGTATTGGCTTGATGTTTGTTTGGCTTTTTCGATTCCGTCTGTCTCAAATATCTGAGTGACAAAAGCAAACTATATTTACAATAATGTTGCATCGCGTCCTGCATTATAAATGTTCTTTTATAATACATTGGACATAAACTATATGGACATTTACACATATTTTACAACTCAGTTTATATTCGGTATCTCAGAATGTTAATGTATCGTAATTAATGTCTGAAATAATTGATATCAAAAAGCAATCAGGGAATTATGGAGGCGGGTTCAAATATTCTTCACAGTTAACTATTTAAAGACCATTTTCATAACACTAAAATATCTCATTTTTGCATAAAACGGTATCAGACGTATTTGCATAATCAAGTTGTATGCAAAACAGAGACTGGATAAGTCTGTAACTTTGAGAATTATGTGGAGAAAATATAAGTATATTTTTATGACGCCTGTATCGGGTCATGTCTGATGTAGTTCTATGATTTGTGCTCTTCAAATCAATACATTTCATTTGCTTTCCTACAGAATGATTGAACATTAAGTTGTTTATGATTTTATATAAATAAACACAAACAAAATTATTTATATTTTATTATTTATATTGTTAATATATTTATATTTTATTATTTATATTATTAATATATTTATATTTTATTATTTATATACATACAAACCTAATAAAATTCTGATGAAACGTTTAATCAGCCATATAGCGAGACAAAAGGTCACAGATCCCTCTGATGATGTACAACAATACAGTTCAACAACGATTATGCACGTCGAAACATACCTGGTACACGATAAAGGTTTATACAAGTTTGACACATGTAATGAAGTGCTCATTTTCTGACTGTGTATTCAAGACAAACAGGGAACTCCATGCAATCATTAAATTATGTTGCTAAAATTATTATGGATTCCAATTTCTGCACTATTATTACTCAAGTTGACAAATGCTATTGAACCATTGTCCAGAAACAAACGAATGTTCGTTCAATAGTATTCTCCCTAGTCTGAGAGTTACTGTTTTCTTTATTTCATTTCATAATTTGAAAGGTTTTCAGCACTAGTGAGAAACTGTTTGGCACCATTATTGATTTGACAATGGTTTTGGACAATGTTAATAGATGTCAACCCTGGTTTTAATTGCTGAACAAAAATGGTATTAATGCTAAAATGTTCAAGGTGTTGAGATTTGTTTATTCCTGCATTAAATGTAATGTAGATCAAACTATTCAATTCTTTTCAGTGTCAGTGATGTGAGAATCTATTAAATCAAGGATATAGTCCCTAGCAAATAACTAAACAATGTTTAGACGTCTTAATCGTTCCGAATCGATTCACACAAACGACTATGTAGCTCATGCACACGTTAATGGATATGACAGAAGAACAGAATGAAAAATCACAGGCAAAGTCGATTTCGAATATTGTGTCGCAAGGTGATTATTACCTCCCTGAATACCTGTCTAAATTTCCCATTATAGAAAATATAAAATGATTATAATGATTGTTATTAAACAGCACATTATCATCATTCAAGATTCATCAATAGATTTCTTTCCTCTGACGGAGTTCCAATAAAGTCCCAATAATAGGCCTTCCACATTGTTACAATTACTTTCAAAGGCAATATTTATAATGTCTGTATTGTCAATAATGCAAACGACTGCATGCACTGGTAATGTCCCTGAAGGCTAACACAACAATATAAACAAATTGTGTTTCGTCGTTGAGGGTCTCTTTTGTCACCAATGATTTTATTGAAGTGTCCGAGTTCAACGAAATCGACACAATTTAATAATTGAGTCAAAAATAAATTTACAAGGCCATTAAAATGACACGGAAGACATGCGGGAATTCCGCATTTTTATAACGATACTACTGTTATTATCGTTCTAAAATCAGTAGTGTTGACAGCCAAGAAAAACCTTTCAACTGCATGATTTAACAATTGATAGCGACAGGGGTGGGTTTGTGTATGATTGCATATACCTCTCTGTAATCATAGAAAAGAGGAGTCGATATTATTTTATTAACAAATCCTGTATATAATTCTTCCTAAAAGTAAGTTTTTCACCTAGTTTCACTATCAAATTGTATGTAAAATATAAATTCAAAACGTAGCGAACAATTGGATATAAGGTTGCTACAACCACGTATGTTCATTAGTTCAATCCTGAAATGTTGAAGATAGATAGTATTCATACAAAAAGAGTTTACACAAGCTGTAATAATGACACCAGAGTCATTCTAGTTGAAACTGCCTGGAAAGGCTTGTCAGCTCGTTATATACAGTAGCTGCATAATCAGTATTGTGAAATCATTTGTACCATGTGTACGATACCTTTAGGCTATCACAGCCGTAAATACAATTTACTTGTATTCGGTTTCTAGTGATTAGGAGATTTTACAATATTTAGATGAATAAGAAATTAAATTCTTAAGTTAATAATATGTCAGATTCAAAAAAAGTTGTTGGTAATGCTGTATTTCATTGTTAGCATTACAACACGTACCTTGTTAATCCCATTTTTGCATACATTTTAACAAAGTATATTATTTATTCATGGCCGAATATAGAACTTACGAGCTTCTTCTCTCAACAAACGCAAAGGTGATCGCAAATAAATTTGTTTAATGCTAACAGTACAAAGTCTCTAACTTTTTCTTCTCTACACTTTGTTTATAGTGCCTTTAAATGACTAAAACACCTATCAAAGAAAAGTCCCAAACAAAAGCCAAAACTATTTAGGTGAAAACAATATTAAATGACACGGTAACTATTTACTATTGTATAAACATGCGAGTGAAGACAAGATACAGGATTGAAGATAACATAGAGACAACACAAACAATAAACACAAACCCGATGAAGATACAAACATTTACATAACAAACAAATTCTACTGGAATAGAAGTTTAATTAAAGTAGAAGTAGTTATGTAAATTTGTTTTTTTAATAACTTTTTTAGGTTTGTATTATTCTTCTTGTCTCTACTTTGTATTTGCATTGAAAACAAATTCAACTAAGGTTGAAAGCGCTAAGGCTAGTGAGAAACTACTTGTGCAACGCTTTTGTCTGTTTATTGCACGCACACACGCACACACACATCACACACATACCTACACACACACCTAATCACACACACACATACACACACACACACACACACACATATCATTACAATCACGTAATGCTACTATTGTGATCTAACAGATTTGATTACAATCCACTACGGGGCCCCGAGTGGCCGAGTGGTCTAAAGAACTCTCCGTTACGAGTCACTGGCATCTACCCTCTGACTACGTTGGATCAAGTCTCGGATTCAGCCAATGTAGGGATGTGAGACAGCTTGCCAGCAGCTTCTCGAGGGTCGGTGGTTCTCTCCGGGGATTTATTTCCCGAGTTTTCCCTTTACCATTAATACGGGCCGCCATGTATAGCATATCGTTTGCTGTAAAATGGCATTAAACCCTACAACAACAACCATAACAACAACCTTTGATTAAAGTAGAAGTAGTTATGTAATTTTTATATAATCTTTTCAGGTTTGTATTATTCTTCTTTTCTCTAGGTCGTCTTTGCTTTGAAAACAAATTCAAATAAGGTCGAAAGCGCGCAGGCTTTCATTGCAATCACGTCATAACTTAATAAGTGATTACTTAATAAGCAGCAGGAAATATACATCACAATATATCAAACGCATTCAAATTGTTTTCTGCAGCTTACTCATCACGTATAAAGCAATAGTTGAACACAGTTCATGCTAGTTTGATACACAATAGAAACAATGTCATTTCTATAAACCAATTAGTCACATTCATCCTCCACCAACAACGTATCCGTTTCCAAGAGAAATATCATTCGCCAGTCAATGATTAATTATGAAGTGTGTCATATTTCAAGCAGTATATCTGCTTTTGCATTATTTAAACTAGGCTAACTCATCTCTCATATATCAGATACTCTTTACCTTTTATTGCAGTCGTTGGAGAAAGTTTAAAGGGGCAGTGTGAAATTCTGAACGATAACTATTTTGCCTTGTTAACATTCTTCGGCCTTATAATGTTTCCTTCCATGACACCGACTGGAACGTACAGTCTCTATGCCATGGTTTTATTTGCATTGACCTTTGGCTCATTTGCTCAAGGTAAGTGTTTACTTCCTATAAAATTGTCTGTTTTTTTAATTTCAAACAGACTTTTACGTGGGTGTCTCCAGTAACGAAGTTCGGGAGGATAGTCAAGATTTACAAATTGTTACTCTATTACATAAATGTTCATTTCCATGGCTATATATAAATTGTAATTTCAGTCTTACTATTTTATTGTATATGTTGTATATGTTGGGTGATTTTTTTATTTGTGATTTTAAATACGGTCATCCTTTCAGAGTAAACGCATTTGAACGCAAAATGAAGAGACTTTGTGATATTACATAAGCATTTCTTTCTGTTCTGTTTTTCTTAGACCGTTATCGATGAATATATTTCATGTATCTATCCTAATATATTCATCTCATTACTTAAAATACCTAATTCTATTGTATAACATGTCCTCTCTATAGATTCTATATATTACATTTTAAATAAAGGACTGCTGCTTGACCACTGGTTTTCAAATATCTGCATATAGTAATGTTGAAGCGAATAAATCGGAGTTATATCTTTTGTAACCTAGGTTTTACCTCCATGTACGCTTCAATTAAAGCGACATGTGTTTAATATAAGTGAATACATTAGATTCAATTGCCTAGAATTATTGTACATTATTATTAAGCAGTTTCCAGCATTCTAAACATCTTCCAACTTTTTTACAGTTATATCAAGCATTTTCTGTAGCTGTTCCGTGACTATTCTAATATCTCTCATAGGTTATGAATGAGCTTCAAACGATAATGTAAAAATACTTCATTGACAGATCTAGTTTATGTAACTATAATTGTAATGCCTGTTAATCAAACCTTCATCCTCTTGTTCGCATAATCTACCTTAATGGAATTTTCTTCCAATTTCAGTTAATGGTCTTTCATCCATAATCTTTAAATGTTGAATTGTCCCGGATCACGTTTTTAATGGTCTTTAATTCCATCACCCTTTAATGTAGAAGTGACTGGAATCACCTTATCCTGAGACGTTTCTTAATGCATTCGAAGAGGTAACATAGGTTAAAACTCGAGATTCATCTTGGGAAATCAGTTTGGGTACATGGCAGGCTCCAAATATGAAATGGCTAAATTGCTATATCGACATATAACGACCAAGCGCGTGGTCTCAATTATCTCTGTTCCCCACGGTTGAATCAGATTACGGTTAAATGCGAATCAGCCTTTAATCACTGCACCCCTCATTAAGTAGCAATCATTGTCGACCTCAACTCTTGGGCAAGTGGTTCCAACATCTAGACGCTTTTTTCAATACGTCACATAGTCCAGTTAGAAAGATTTGATTTAATGTACGCTAAATATTGCAATTAAAATATATATTTATTCTTCGACAGCAATCTCATTGATAATAAAGAAAGAAAATTGCTGATGAATAGTAGGTGCATAATCAATAGCTGGTCATCAGTCCTTATATATACGCAGCAACGCAATGTTGTTTTAGTTGATTTAAGTTATAATTTAAATGAGACATATTTTCCTTGTTCAACATATTGCTAGTTTAATGAAATATTAGGACATTTCTAATATTGTGAATTTTACGAAACGCGGCCGTATTGGTTTGTGGCGTCAAACGAGCATTTTGAACCACTTGGGTCTATAGGTTAAATTATTTAAGCTTTAATGCTCTAACATCCTGTCCAATGGCACGTTTGTATCAAATTTTGCAAGAAACTCAACAACGCGTGGGACAATGACCAGGAAAACAGTATGAACAACATTTACATGCCGTGTACATATGTTTGAGAACATCTTCTTAGTATTTAAGCGCCATTGATTTCATCATTTAAATATTTCAAAGATGGTTATTTTACTACTGAATCATCTTCCTGTTATGCTATTTGTGACATACTGACTAGATGAAATAGGTCCACACAAAGTAAACTAAATATCAATTTAAAAAAATGTCGCTTTCCGTGAGAAATGTTATCTTTTAGTCGTTCTTAAATTTTATAATATCATGCGTACAATATTTCGTTATAAACATACGTTTTGTTTGATAAGTTAATTCAATATATTATGCTTTAAAGAACTATTATGTTGTTTATATATTTAGACTCGATATTTGGATATTTAATTAATCCACAGGATCACGCCAATAAATACTTACTGAACTGCTTAAATTTCACTGATATTACTAAAATGAGACCGAAGCTAGTACAGTTTCTAATTCAAACTTTATTAGTCGTTAATATCGACAGAAAATAAAAAGAAATGTATTTCTCAAACAAACTCACAGGAGGTTGAAAGGTTGTATTTTCCCCTGCATATGTTTCATTGTCATATCTAGATCCCACAATTTACTTCTAAGGAACCAACTTTCAGTTTTTATGTCATGTGCCTCTCTGCCATTATGTGTAGGGAACTTGCTTCGTCGGATTCCAGGGATGATTGATGAAATTGTTTGCATACATCCGCGACTGAAGTAACTCGAGCACTTTCGTATTTCTCATAATACTGATTGAAGAAAGTATGAAAATCGTTGTCTCTCTTGGGTTATAATTCAGTCATTTTCTCCATTTTCTAGACCATTTTGTGTACTTTCCTAGTCTCTAATCTTGATCATATTTGCAATCGCGCTGTCTTTTTGTCATCATCTACTGTATATTGAATGAGTGGCACCGCACTTGTAAATTGTTCCGGAAGTTTAAATTGTCACTGCACAATATATTTAATGTTTACTAAGTACACTGTTTGGCATAATAATGGATTCTACGTTGAGCGGAAGCGAACACTTCTTGTAAGAGTCAGCAAAGTCACACATGGACCCGGAAAATGTGAGCGGCAATTTATGTTTTTTCCTCTGGCATTGAAGCTTCCTCCTTTTCACCATTTTCACTTTCTTGGGACACTCTGTAGACTACCGTTCTTTTATCCTGAGATTAATAAGAGAAAACAGTACCTGTTTACAACAGATACAGACAGCTTCTAAAACACAGTATTCAGGTCTGGAAACAATTATGACTTCAAACACCATTTCTGCCAATGTCAGATACAATTGTGTTTGCATTGCTCGATCACATTTCGTGCATATTACCATAGACAGTACTCATAATAAAATGGCCAATCGATAAGGTCAGTTGGTGTACTGAAATTATGAGTAGAGAAAAAAAAAAAATATGTAGCAAACTGAAGAACCAAATTTGCATTAATTGATGCAGAATATTATCGCAAAAACGTTTCTGCCAATGTTTCTCAGTCGACAATGGAAAGTTGCTTTAATTGAAAGATTTTAAACCTACGAGGAAGAAAACCAAACGAAAAATAATATTACAAATTGTGATCCCTACATGGTTTCACACAGGATTTTCAACAATAGAGACGTTGCGCTTGTATGGAAAAAGAATCAAATCCTTGTATCCCTGTTCCTAAGTGTATTTTTCTTCTTTCCATCCTGTTTATTCCTTTTCACTCCACGTGTGATAATGTATAAGTATTTTTGTTTCTATTTGGTTTTTATTTTAGCAGTAGAAAATTGGTTTATCTTATCAGCGACATGTTATAGCTATGTATACAAAATATTAGGACTTACAACAATACGGAAATGCAGACCAAACAATTGAAACTTTAACAAATATTCGTATGCTGTTTAGACTATATGTCCAAATGCATATTCAGATATGCTGAGCTCTATTGCGTTACTTTGTAATACGTTTGGCATGTTTATATTGAATTTCTTCTCAGTCAAAACTGCTTCATCAGTTAACTAAATCGTAAGAGATGAAAAAGTTTAGAATACGCACCATTTCATCGTCTGCATCTTGCCAATGTAGTCATGTGCAGAAACAGTCTTGAAATTTATGAAACCAAAGCATACAAGATTGTGGTCAAGAAATAGAATTGGAAATACACATGACATATATATATATATATATATATATATGGCTGTACAATTTTTTTTCATAGATGTCTCTAGATGTAGTACTTGGGATCAAGACAACGATTCCGAGAATAACCTGGACTCATCTGTTACCATGTGGGAGAAATACGACTGCCCGCTCATCGATTGTGCCATGTTGTGCAACCAGGATCAGTCTTGTATTTCATTTTTCTACCATCCCTCACAGCAACTGTGTTTAGGAACGCAGTCTTACAAACGTGGGCTCCCTTCTAGTATTTCAATGCAACAAGGATGGCAATATTACACTGGTAGGTTCATAGAAATGTAATTACAATAACATATCTTACGACAATACTTCACTAGTATGTTCATTACAGTCAAATATAATTAATATAACATTTATTTTGTTAATGCTACACTAGTAGGTTAATTGCAGTGAAATGTATTTACAATACCATCTCTATTATCAATACTAAAATGATAGGTCAATTACAGTAAAATGTAAATATAATAATATCGGTATTGGTAATAATACACTAGTACCTACCTTGCAGTTAAAGGTTATCAAATTAGCATTTTTACTGACAATATTACACTACCATATTCATTACAGTCAAATCGAACTTTTAAACAAAATGTATTTGCAATTCCACACTAGCGGGTCAAACAGCCAAAAGTAATTAAAATAACGTCTCTATATCTCTGTATGCATTACTATACTAGTAGATTCCTTACGGTCAAGTGCGACTGCTCTGGTGGCCTAGTGGTTAGAGCGTCCGGCTCGGATGCGTAAGGTAGCGGGTTCCAACCCCGGCCGAGTCATACCAAAGACTTGTAAAAATGGTTATGACAGCTGTTTCGCTAGGCGCTCAACATTAAGAGGTTAGTCTTAGGACTAGTCAGCCGGTTGTCAGGATAAAGAGACTGGGTGGGACATCATTCTATATGTTAGAGGCATGATGTCCCAGTGCTATACATAACTATAAAATGACACACTGCAGACATCGTAGCGGTATGACTGTATAACCGTTAAAGCTACGTTAAAATTATTAAAAAAGCACACACACAGTGAAGTGTAACGGAAATAGCAGTAATATTTGCATTGCTACACTAGCAGGTTCGATACAGTCAAATGTAATGGAAATATCGAATATATTGGCATTGTTACACGAGTAGGTTACTTACTGTCAAATATAACTGAAATATGATATGCATTAGTATTGCTGCACATGCAGTTCCTTACAGACAAAATTAACGGAACTATCATCTATATTAGCACTACTAGACTAGTAGATTCCAAATGCATATATGTAAGATTATTATACATGAATAAGAAGTATATATCCTAACACAACTCACATATAACCAACGATATACATCAAGACGGCGAGAAGGTTGAAGTTGATGTACCTTACTCACTCGAACCATGATGGAAATCAAATGGATGCATTTAAATGAGTACGGCACATTATTCCCTTTCTTGTTCCATGTCACAGACTTGTTTTCGCAATCATTACGTAGCTTTCCTCTTCAAGCGAAAATAATAAGATACGGAATACTTTCATATGTTTTATAGAACCACAACACTGCGACGGAGAATATATCTTCAACCAGTCATTAGGGTTATGCTACAAATTACATGTAGAAGGTAAAACATTTAATGACGCCATGGATGCATGTGAAGCGGAAGGAGCCAAGATGTTGGTCTTAAGAAATCAAAATGAAATTGACTTCATAAACACAGGTATAGTATTTAGCCATCGTAATATTGCAAAGTCCTGTCTCTAACAATGTATTGTATTAATTCAGAACATACAGGCAAAGATTCGATTTAAGACAGGTAAATCATGAAAGGAATATTAAATCATTCGATACAAACAAAACAACCTAATCGACATTAAACGTTTTCTTCAAAAAAACTCCAAACATTTATCATGCAAGTCATGTATATATATATATATCTATATATATATATATATATATATATATATATATATATATATATATATATATATATATGTCTGTGTGTGTGTGTGTGTGTGTGTAATTATAAATATATCCATAAATGAATACACTCTTTAACTGTTTTTCTAGGACATTATATTTGACCAGTTTGCAATTTTAAATGCGTGAAGAGGTGCATTTGAAATTGATATCTTGTCTTCAACCATACACACAATTGTTTTGTGTTTCTAGTTCGTAATGTCATATGTTATGATATTATTGTCTTATGCTAGTGCGTGTATTCTCTTATTTAACTGCATTTGATGGCTTATCCTACAGCGTGTGTTTTCTTATGTTACACCATGCCTTGTCTTTGTTACATCATTTATTGTAACAAAAGAAACTAAATAACGTAAAGATTGTTTATTGCATTATGAAAGGTTAATTATTCAATGCATGCTTCTGATTTCAAATTATAAACTGTCCCCAATGTTTAAAATGAATTGTGTTGAATATTTCAAACCGAAATACACCAGATAATTACAGGTATCGTGTTTATAAAAGACTCAAAGATAGTACAAGAATATTACCTTAATTGTTAACATCAATAAGTAATTATTATTTCATTGCGATACTTGTCTTCTCACAATTTTGGTACACACGTAACGCTTGCTCTGTACATTTATTTGAAAATCTCAAATTCTAAAAATATCACATTGCTACAAACAGTGACATGATGAAATGAATGGAAGCGCTCTGAATTTATAATATAACAATAAGATATAGTTTTTCATATTATCATAACGTTACATAACGACAGATAGATAGATAGATAGATAGATAGAGATTGAATAAAGCATGTATATTTTCTGATCGTCCGTTACATTATATATATATATATATATATATATATATATATATATATATATATATATATATATATATATATATATATATATATATATATATATATATATATATATATATATATATATAAAGCATTGCATGGTATTTAAAGTGTTGGTATAAAGCGAATTGATATACCAATACTACTGGTATATCAAATTCGGATCAGCCCATGGTGCAGTTATACGAATATATAAACATTATTTCAACTGCAGGCCTATAAATCAATGATGATTTTCTCCTCATTCATTAATTATAAATTACATATGAAAATAACTATAAAATGAATTAGTATTCCCTTTTTTCTAAAAGAAATTAAAATGGTACATACTTTTATTGGAATCCTTTTTGTTTTCCATTCCCCACTCTCGTATCATGGCTAAGGGACAAAATAAGTACAAATCTGGAGTCAGTAAGAAAAACATATTGCGCTGGACGAGAACATTAAAACTAACCTTGTAACATGTTACTTACAGTAATCTGGTTCGTCGTAACGGTATGTTTACGCATTCCTTGTGTTCTATCTACAATGTTTATAATATCAATGATCCATACTTGCAACATCCAGTCGATACTAGGCCTATGTGTTAAATTTGTCGGTTACGAGGCACACATACTGTAGCGTATATAATGTTTCGTTGTTGTTGTTTCTTAAGCCTATTATCATATTCTAACAATCGATAATTCATTATTAAATATGAAAATGTCCAATGGTCTCCCTCGGCTTACCCCCCTTCTCTCTCTCTCTCTCTCTCTCTGGATTATCGTAGCCAGATGTGGGCGAACATCCATGAATATAGTAGCGTAGGGGATTTTCTACACTTTCGTCTTTATAAATGCTAAATAAAGTAAAATAATGACTTCGGTGAACTGTCAATATATTGACATATTTTAATTACCTCTTGTTGGTTCGTCATTTCCCATGATTTCTATTCCACGCTAAGTTCCATACGCCAGTACGCGACTGCACAACAGTTCAGTTTCCTCGTACAAGAAGCTAACAGTGTTTGTAGTGCACTACATTCTACTTAAAACCCATAATTCATGTTTTAATCATGAGTGTATCTTATATTGATTTCATAAGTTTGAAAAAAATTGAAATTCAAAAAGAAAACAAGCAACTTATCAATTAGCATTTGTGATTGTGAACAACAAGAAAAATGGTAGAACTACATTTTGTAGCGGACACACTCGAAGGGATGTAAGGAGTTCATTCAATCGGTCAATACACAGTTGCCTGGAGCATATCGTAACTCCATTCAAAGTAAATATATGTGTATTTGTATGTGATATCAATAAAATATATGTATAGTATGTACGCTGTATCAATGATAAACTACTCGTTGTATACATTTTTCATTAAAAGAAAACTCGGCAAGCCTCCTTTCCTTTTAGTACAATGTTTATACATCTTGTGGTAAATCATTGATACAGCATACATGCTATACATATATTCTATATATATTTATTGATGGTATCAATAAGAAAGACAGACATACAGAGCGTCATGGAGAGATATTCAATTTAATTACAATAATATGAAAATTACAAAAAAATATTTATTGCAAATTTTAATCAATATTAAATGTAATAAAGAATTGTTTTGTTAGGAATTTACCAGCAAGTGTCCGTCTGATTCAAAATTGTGTTTATCTGTTAAACCTCAAATATACGAAACCTTTTTTCCAAATTTTCTGGTCATCTATAAATTATTATACTTAATTACCCTTTCTGTCATTTTAGTTCTCGGCAACACTAATTTCTAAAGTATGTCATTAATTTAATACGTAATGATAACGGCTACAAGTTTGGGATTAAATTCATATATAATACAAATTGTGACTTTGTCAAAAATTTGCAACTAAAGTTTTATCAATAAATTGAATCAAATGTTTTTACACGGATGACGACACAAATCTGTTATGTTGAAATCGAGATCATTCTATGTCAAATATTAAACATTTCAATGCAGTCTTCAGTTATTGTAAAACTTGCAATTAATTCTTATTTTAGTAAACTATCAGTAATAATTTTATGTTTTTAGACATCACTGTTTAATTCATAAAGTCACAATAGTCTGGTTATTTATTTTGATAACAGAAATATTTTAATTGTCTAAACACCTTAAATTGTTATCATTTAACATACATTTGCACAAAAAACATGTGGTATACCTTAGTCCTACCTGCTTATTTTAAAATTCATTCTTTCAAGACTAATTCAAACTAATGGTTCGTTCCGTAGTCTTCACACACACTTCTAAAGATAGTCTAATATGCTCTCGTGTCCTTACTGTAAAGCCAACTATAAAATCCCACAGCGTAGGTTTCCTGCGTTATTTAGTTCTCTGAATATATATATATATATATATATATATATATATATATATATATATATATATATATATATATATATATATATATAGTTTGTACGAAAATATACGTCAATTAAACATTTTCTCTAATTGAAGTAATTTATAAATTATAGTTATAAGCAGCAAAATTGGTGCCGGGACTTACGTATACATCGGTCTTCGGGCAATCGGTGTGAACAGAGCATGGAAGAGGTTCAACGGACAAGACGAAACATATCTCCCATGGAAAAACGGAGAACCTAATAACGCAACTGGCGACCAGAACTGTGTGATTATCATCAATGTAAACTATTATGATGACCCATGTGATCGTTTAAAACCTTTCTTTTGTCAAAGGTTCATTAAGTAATTGCAGCAGAAAAGAGTGAATACCCACTAATGAATTGCTGGTGTCTCTAGTGGGAAATAAGAGGTTGACACCTAGCAGTATTCTGTGAAATAAAATACACACAATGCTTCATATCGCTCACTTAAATTCATACAATGATAGGAAATATTTAATTATAAATTTAACCATTTACGAATATACTCTTTAACTGTTTTTCTATGACATTATATTTGGCAAGTTTGCAATTTTAAATGTGTGAAGAGGTGCATATTAAATTAAAATATTTTCATCAACCATTCTGCACACAATTGTTTAGTATTGCTAATTCGTATTGTCATATGGTATGATATTAATGTCTTATGTTAGTGCGTGTATTCTCATATTTAACTGCATTTGATGGCTTATCCTACAGAGTGTGTTGTCTTATGTTACACCATGTGTTGTCTTTGTTAAATCATTTATTGTAATAAAGGAAACAAACTAACGTAAAGATTGTTTATTGCATTATGAAGGGTTGCTTATTCAATGCATGCTTCTGATTTAAAAGTATAAGCTGTCCCTAATGTTTAAAATGAATTGTGTTGAATATTTCACACCGAAATGTTTAAAATTAATTGTGTTGAATATTTTACACCTAAATTATATATCAAAGCAAGTGCCTTTAAGCTTTTTTATGACACTGTATATCAAGGCAAGTGACTTCATGCTTTTCCATAAGACTGTATATTTTAGCTGATGCCATTCAGATTAATTCGATTTTCATTTTAGCTGGCTTTATGCAAGACACTAGTGGATAAAAAAATCGCCGAAGAAACTGATCTAACAACATCACACATGAAAGCGCCTGTGTTTGGTTACTCAAATGTTTGTGTGGAACTCTGCTCAATTGAGCCAGTCGACAAGAGGACGTAAAGTGAACGTTTTTTAAGTTCTATCATATAATACTTGGTCCATTGAACAAATAATAGTAGTTCAAACAGCATTCAAGAAATGTACACGAATGTATAAACAATATCTGTATTTTGTGAAGTACCTTGGTCTGCATACTTGTAGCTTGTCCAGTATGAATCGCTAATGACGTGTGATCTCACGAGACTAGATGCCTAGATGAGACGAATGAGAGCCGATGTCCCCCCACTATCAAGCGATTTGCAATACTAGCATCCAGATCAAGTTTATAATATATATATATATATATATATATATATATATATATATATATATATATATATATATATATATATATATATATATATAACCTTTTGGTGTTAACAGGGTAAGAGAGGCTATAACAACTGTTCCCAACTAAAGGCGTTTGTAAGTCAATAATTGTTTGCAGCGTCTCTAAAATTTTTGCATTCCGAATGTAATATTTCATCCCGGACCTAATGTTTCGCTGAGCTGGATTTATGTTAAATATTACATGAATATCGAAGTCTTCTCTTAATAAATTATTCTAGAGCACAATTTCATCATTGAGTTTTGAAGTATTTAATAAACGCATTTTAATTACTTTATATAGATCTTTTAACACTTTTACATAAAATTCGTTCGTGAAAGCAATAAATGCCAGAATTTGGTAACCTGTAATTTATTTGTTAGCTATGCATTTATAAATGGCAGTTTGGATTATTCCTGAAACAGTCCTCTGCATTGAACTGTCATTTTATTTTATTTTTTAAAATGACTCATTGGACAGTCTTACTTTCAATGTTACTTTATTGCAACTTAAACTTGGTGATTTAATAGCAAAACAAAAACTTTTGTTTCTTTTACCTGGAACCTTCTGGATAGGATCTACTCAACTACTTAAATATTATAATTTTATTAATAATATTAATTAAGTAATACTATTAAAAAGATCAACAATTTAAAATAAAATCCAGACCATCATAATCACTAGTAAATCGTGATTTATTTCTAGTAACAACCTCGACGTCGTCCCTTAATTAAGTATTCTGCCTAATGTGGTTTCATCAATATACCGCTTAGCATTGAGTTCAAGTGCTAGGAATGTATTGTCTTTTAACTGAGGCTGGTAGAAGATATAGATCATCCTGACTAAGTTGTTTGGGATATTTTTTTAGTGTAGAGCAATATTTAACACCAGTCGTTGCTTTGAGTTTTTTTCTTTTTGAATAAGTAACTCGACATGCTGATTTTATATCCTATTTCATTCTTCTACACCTAACGACGCAGGAACAGAATTTAAAATGGACAGACTAACGTACAGATGGTGTAAAGAAAACAAGTATTTTTTGCATTAAGGAAACACGTAGATATACATGACTGTCGCAGGATAGAAACCGAGTGGGTTTTTGGACTAAATGAATAAGACAAACACAATGTGAGAAAGATGGAAATTTATGAAATGAATTAATAAAAAAAAATATATGATGTAAACATACAATGATTCTCTCACGCTGTCAACATACGATTGACTCAAATCACTCTGCACAACATTCACACATTGAAAATAAACCAAAAATATTAAATCAATATGAAGTACAGATCCAAGAAACCTCATGGACTGCAGATATGCTTCAAACAGTATTTTACACTATAAGAGAGATTCACATAATCTCGAATATGAACTCTATTAAGATTCAAAATAATCTTATGAACACAACTAAGATTCACAATAATCTTATGAACACAACTAAGATTCAAAATAATTTTATGAACACAACTAAGATTCAAAAAAATCTTATGAATATAAAAATGCAATGGAACAAAAATTGATCCAAACGTATGCTTCTAGACCATTTGTACAGTCGCACGATTCCTTAGGTTGGCCCACACTCTTATCGGCAGCTCGCATCCTTTATGGATCCACCACATGTACAGTCATCCGTATACACACGTACAGACATCATACAGCACCCTTTTTAATTTGCTACGTCTACGTCCGTGGCACAGACATAGGTACATACATACATACATACATACGTATCAACAGCACGCAGCCTTACATACTCTGGAAACTCTAGACAGCTCTAAACAACTTTCAGACAGCTCTAGTCATATTCACAGTCACATTGACAATCACACTTCACAGCGACAGACACAATCAGCTACAATAAAACCAAATTGTTCATAATAATAGTTTCTGTATAATCTCTAGATATATGATAATACTTTATCCTCTAATAGTGACTTGTAATTCACAGTTCAAATCAGCGTTGTAATAAATGCATTATTACGCGATAAGACATTACAAACCGAATAAGCTTCGCATATCAAATGTAAAATGTAAATTTAACACTTACCTCTATGGCTGGAGAACAATGGAGAGCTTACACTCCTTGACGTGATCCAAAACGACCGGTGTCGGTTTTAGAAATTGATCTTACTTAAAGCCATAGGAGAGTGAGCAGAAGTCAGGGTAAAATACCCGTGTATATCATGTTAGTAATGTTACTTCGTCACAAGTAATTTCTGGCGAGGTACATGTTAATACAGTCGCTTACCTGGAAAAACACGTATTCACCTTAGATAACGTTGTACGTATGTACATATGTACAACGAGAAATAGTCGAATAGTTCTAAGGCAAAACCAAGTTATTTCTTTGCCTAATTCTGTGACAATGACAAACTAGAGTATCGCACTTCGGTCTTCAGGTCAGTGTTACAGCCATAGAACTATTTGTTTCAAGTATTGGCCATTTCTTACTATTTATTTGCTTATATTTCGTCGAGCCCCTAAAGCCATGACAACCGATTATTCTGCCCTCATTCATGCTCCTTTAGAGTTCGGGGCATTGAAAATTCGCACTAAGGCCATGGTCAACGTATATTTGGCTTCTGTTTGTACGAGTAAAATTATGCGACATGCCCGAGGAATCTTTTGACTTTGAATCCAGGTCACATGTTGTATAGAAATGCTTTAATTGTGGTCTAGACATGCAGACCCTTTTTTCGTTTGTTTTTGGCTTTTGTTGGGTTTTTTTGGGGGGCCTGGGGGTTTGGGTTATTTTTAGTTTGTTTAGTGTTAATCTTAATATTATAGCTAATTTAGCCCATGAGTGTAGTCCGGAAACTTCGCAATCTGTCATTTACGCTAGGGTACAGTGTGCTTTTATAGGATGTTATTGCTATTTGTACCAGTGCACGTTCTAATGATAATGTTGCTCACTAATGTATTTATTATGGAATACATACCATTAGCACCTTTTCGCGACACAAATATAATCTATCTCGGACATAGTACATTAAATGGTTAAATATGCAAACCAAACATCATAGTAAAGCACAAATTTGACCTTTTCACTTAGTTTTTATTTTAATTTATTTGTTTTATTCCACGTTCGAAAACGATATGTTCACATGATACAATAATTATTCAAAAAAATTGTTGTTTTTATGTAGAGAAACAGTTGCAATGGAAGAAGGAAGCAATAAAATGCACTAGTTTTTTCCATACTTGAAATGTTTCTATTTCTTTCAGTACGGTCTGTCTCCTAAATATTCGAATGTTTCAGATTGTATTGCAAATGCAAGTACATTCGTCCACTTGTGTATAACTGTTTTCATGGTTTCTGCCACTTATTTAGTAAATGAAGCCTTAATTCAGTAATTTAAAAAATACAATTGACCCACGTTTCTGCCAATACAATGGGATTATCAAGGCATAGTCCACGGTGAATATCTCCTTATTTAAACTTACAAATCTTGTATTTAATTCGAAAGAGATGACATTCTGAAACTTCGAAAAAGTGTGAAGATGCTCCTAGCCATTCTGTAGCATGGATATGGGGTAATCGTTGTACAAATTAGACATAGTTCGCACTCATCAGCCTAGAAAAGCACACAACAGCGCACAAGCTTACATATACGCATGACTGCATAAATAAACACCAACACACCTACATATGCATAAATACATCCAATCTATAGACATATATAATTATACGCAGGTTGTTTTTTTGTGTTTTGTGTTTTTGTTTGTTTGTTTGTGTTGTTTTTGTTTATTGCGATAGACAACGCTATGCAATGAATTTTATATGAATATTCAAACTTTGTATTTACAATATAAATAGCATTGTTACTACGAAAACTTTGGACTTTTATTTTCTCCATACCTTATGTTGAACTGTTAGATTTATCTAAAATTATGGCAACAATTATAACTGCCCCTTTTGCGTTGATACTTAAAACAATTGTTATTGTGAAACTTAAAACAGTTATCAGAAATAAAATTACATATTTGTATGAGACCAATATAATTGACGCGTTATTTTTATAGTTGTCACAGTAACAAGCATAATTACAAACTTAATTGTCTTACACAAGACCACAGAACTTACAAATCAGCAGTAACGAAACGAAAACCGTTCAAGTAATGTATTCAAACACCTCTTCAAGTTTACGATCTCGTCAGTCTCAACAAAATATTTAGTTATGGTCTTTTCAATACAAATATTGAAAGATACAACAACGAATCTCATTTAAAAAAATAGAACTATATTTTACCAACGCATATAAATACTATCAATGTATCTATATAAGTGAGCATGAATACGTAAATATTTCCTTTTGTCATATTATTAGCAAATTCTAGATTATTGAGCCACTTGATACGATATGACCAAATTTATTCATATTTACAAGAGATTCATAAAATGTTGCAATTATTAGACGTACAGCCAAGAACTGAAACAAAGTAAAGTGAATATAATCTTTCAACTTTGTTGCTTCCAGATGGAATAAAAGTTAAACTGGTGTTTTATTGACCATGTAAGGATATATATTTCATAATGGTTCGAGTTTCTTTAAAAGTGGTTAAGTTAATTCAATCGGAACCATTTTTTCTATCACACTTAATATTCCATGTAGGTGATTTAACGAGCAAACAACAGCGGACAAAAGGGTGAACATTTTAATTAAAAAGGACTGCTACATGCAACTCATCTACATACATGTATCCGCTTATCCTTCAGCTTTACCGCTCCGGTGGCCTAGTGGTTACAGCGTGTGACTCGGATGCGGGAGGTCGTGGCTTCGATCCCTGGTCGAGTCAGACCAAAGACTTACAAAAATGGTACTAATAGTTGCCTCGCTTGGTGCTTGGTGCTCAGCATTAAGAGGACAGTGTTAGGACTGGTCGGCCTGGTGTCAGAATAATGTGACTTTGTGGGACATTGTGCAACGTGTCTGCGGCATGATGACCCAAAGATAGACATCACTGTAAACTGTCACACTGCATACATCGTAGCGATATGACTTTGTAGCGATATGACTTTGTGATCGTAAAAAGTAATATAATCTCATCATCGCACAATCTGAGGAATCTTTATGATACAAGACACGTGACTAAAACTCTTGTAATTAATATAAATAACATACTAAAGTCAAAATGCTCTTGCAGTTGAACAACTAAACATTGTTGTTTTATTGGCAGTGCAGCTCAAGTTCTTTCTACTTAATAGTGCATAAATGTCATTTTAGGAGTCTTGTTCCCAAAATGTGCAAACTGATCATAAAACTTTAAACAATGGCTTTTAGTTTAATGCTATGAATTTTGATGCATATAGAATGGCTAATCAATATTCGTTTCCCCAGTTCAAATGAATGGTGTATCAATAATCGTTTGCCCAGTTCAAAACACTGGCATAGCAAAAGTCATTTGAACATTTCAAACAAATATCATATCAATATTCATTCGTCCATTTCAAAACAATGCCATATCAATATTAATTTGCCCATATTCAAAACAATTGTCTATCAATATTCATTGGATAAGTTCAAATCCAATGGCTAACCACTACTCATTTACCCTGTACAAAACAATGACATATTATTATTCATTTGCCCAGTTCAGAAACAATGTCATATAAATATTCATTTGCCCAGTTCAATAACAATGTTATATAAACCTTCATTTGCCAGGATCGAAACAATATTAATTTGCACATTTAAAAACAATGGTTTATAAATGGGATATCAATATTAATATGCCCAGTTCAAAACAATGACATATCAATATGCATTTGCCAAATTCAAAATTAGACTCTTTTAATGTGATTGCAAAGTTTGTTCTCCTACAAAATAAAACAAAATAAAGAAATAATAAAGTGTCATTACATAATGAGTTTTTGTGTCCAAACTACTAGAAGAAGCTGGTAAAAATATGTGCGCAATTCCCAAGCATGGCCTAAGTCCAATACAAAAGAGTTCATAAATTACCCAACCCATCCAAAACCCCTCCCCAAAAAAAACATTGTTTTAAGTATTTTGGATATTTTCTTATTCGAACGTGTCATCTAGCTATTAATAAAGAACATGCGTCCAAAATTTAATTTGTCGACTGTAAGTGGTTTATGAGTGCAAACCTCTAGAGTATTATGGTTAGACTATGTTGGCAGGGATGATAATATTGGCTTACGTACTATGAAAAACAATTTAGTTTGCACAGATATGCGATTGCCCTTGCGGTATAGAAAATATCGCCCAATGTAGTAGAACATAACTGAACATCATCTGGAGACTGAGTTTCACTCAAATATCGGTTCTGATAATTGTACTTCGCACGATGAATTATGTACATCAGATTCCATGTACTTGAACACAGTAAATCAAAAATCTCTTACAGTAATAAAAGTTCGGTACACAATTCAGTAATATCGTTTTGAAAATAACATTTATGTTTTATTCTCGATGCAACCTGAGAGATAAAATATATCCTGTTTAGACCATGTTATGGCTATATTGGATTTGCCAGCGCCCTTAAGTCTATTACAAGAAGGTCAACTTTCATGGCCTCAGTAACGTCAGTCTCAAGTAAATATACACATCTCTCAATTCAATCCTTGAGGTTTTTTATTTAATGTTCATTTTTTAGTACTTCTCATCACCCGTGTAAAGTAGCACGACGTACCTGACTTCTATTTCCTTTATTGCGATTCTAAACTAATTTTTAAACGGACGGTAAATACATAAATTACCAAAACAGACATAATAATATTTATCTGAAGAAGCAATGGTACTTCGATTTTCCTATCGACTATTTATTCCATTGAAACGTAACACTATTTAAAGCAGCCAAATTAAACTACTTTAAAGATTGAGATTCATTAATAGCATTGGATAGAATTATATTTCACCCAAACATTTTGGTGTATCATTTGTGCATACTAAAGCAAAAATACTAAGCAAAATATAAGCCAGTTAGCTCCTTGTCTGGCCCACTTTTTAAACTCTCAAGCGTACTATGTTAATCATTGCGGGTCGTAACATGTTTTGCAGATCTTGTACGTATCTATTATAATAAGGACAGAATGAATACAGATAATGCAAGTATTCATAGTAGTACTACGCTTTTATTCTAACTGCAGCTGATGTCGTTTCGTTGCATTTGACGCTTGATTGACGTAAGTGCAATCATGCATACTATTTTTTTCAAAGTTTCTCTTGGACAGAGTTTTTGATATTTTGTAGATAGGATTTAGTTCTAAGCATTGGGTATCTCAACCTTATGCGTAGAACATTGTGATATTTTTTATATTCGAACCGGAATTACAACTGCTGTGGACACGTTATTGGTCCTCGTGCATAAATGCGCTTGAGTGCATTTGCGACACGTGCAGAATCTTTTGACCTCAACTGCTCAGCTTCGTGTTATCTCTTCGTAACATCGACAATGGCCAGCGCGTAATTTTAGATGAGGCCCTTGACATGATCATGTTAAAGAAACAACAAATCAGCCTGACGGACCTCATTAGGTGTTTGCATATCAAACCAACCACGTAAAATCTTTCTTTTTGATGGCAAGTAAATGTGCCACAACGCTTGTTTAACCAACGATGTTCGCGCAATGACATGAGTGACCATTGCCGCACTTGCTAACTTCTCCACGGCAGCTACATATATCCAGTACCCACTAGGATTGTGGAATAATTTTGATAGTATGATAGTATCCATCTTTTTGTGTACATTGTTTGTTTATATCGGTATCATTTACGATTAATGTTTGGACTTTTCTCTACCTCCAAGTGGACTTAGTCCGCCGATTGCAATCTTGGAATTCACACTTCGTTTGACGAACCATCTTGCGATTCATTCTTCCGCACCTGGTGCTGCAGTTGCAATCAAGTAATGAATAAGATCCTAGTCGGCGCTTTGACGTCAGTAGATGACGCTTATTAGCATGTACGTAAATTCAGCATGATCTGCTGCTGTTTCACCAGGTTTGGTTGGTTGTTAGAATCAAGTCGTATATCCAGCCGTGTAACGGACCCACAGTAATTGTAACATGGAATATGACTTTCACTGGGATATTTACTCCATGGTGTTCCCGGTAACTTTCTTCATGCAGCAGCTATATCACCACTGACTTTTATTTACGCCCTACCCTGCGTGATGGCGTCCACCAATGGAAATGGATGTTGCCCAAAGCATGCACTTCTTTGCTCTATACTGAACACAAAATCAAGGTTGTTGCTAGTCCGTTACGTGTTTGTACTCGCGCTGGATTTGTGGTACGTGCGTTTTCCCGACATAGTACAAATCATGAAAATAGGACTGTATTTATACTGTATTATTCAATGTAATAACGAAATTGGAAGTTCGCAGATGTTTTCACCGTCGTTTAATTATCTGCACAGGCAACACCTAAACCATACAAGCTTGGTGATGAAACTGTATTTCAAAATTTCGTTCGTGCACTGAGCACTGACCGTGCTCGATCAGGAAAATCTTAATCGTTGTAGAATACGATTTTATGATAGCTAAAGTAAGAGCGGTTGACCTTCATTGCACAGTCTACTGATGACAAACCATGTTATATATCTAAAATGCTTTCAAAACGTGTTCAGTCACAAAAATGGCAAAAGGCATATTCTACTTCGTGTTGACGATATGGATGCAAGCGAGAACAATCTTGTAGTGTACAATGATGTGATTCTTGAATATAAAGTAAATTCCGTGCACATATTTTCACGAGGTCGACGCAATCGCCACGGATGTCCATTTAACTCAACGATTCGCATGTATGTCTAAAGTAATTCGTGATAACTGTAAAATGTTGATGACATTTCGTAGAATTGATGTGCGTGGTCTTGTAAACATTTATTGGTGTTGGTGTGCCTCTGACATTTTGTGGGATGAATTTGTAACATCTTGACGAGGATCGCTAATGATCCGAATAGTTTTCTAACCATTGATATGACTGGAATTTATAGGGGTAAATGTCGCACAGATTTGGACACTTCCGTGTCTTACATGTCAATTTATCAATCGTAACAATCGCATAAAATGTCTGCCAGTGATTTTATAGTATTTATGGAAAGCGACGCTGTGGAAGTGTTCGTGAACACCAGGATGTTATCGAAAGCCGCCAACAAGTTAAAGACATGTTACGGTCACGACAAAAAGCGGAGATCTTACAATGGGGTTTGAACAAACATTTGCTCCGCTGATAAAGAAATTAAAGAAATTGCCGCACGTGCCGAGAATATCAAAAAGACATTAATATCAACAAAGAAACAGGTGGCGACGCATACTAGAACATAAGAATAATTGTGTCCAGTTCGTAAGATATATGACTACATCAAATCTTAACAAATCCAAAAATGTTGTTCTTAGCAGACAGACTAGAAATAATATATGGTGATAATGTCATCAAAGCCACATAATATATTCATGAACTTTGAATAGTAGAAAATGGTATTCATGGAGTTTACTGGAAAGACACACTACCGGCACACGGTTGGCTTAGTTTTGTATAAAAGTATAATGCATTAGCGAGCGGTAGAGCTGAAAAAGGTGAAGCTTTATGGATAACAACGTTAACACTATTCGTTCCTCAGCAAGCGACAACAACAAACGTCAATTACCACCAACATAATCAAAACAACAACCAAAATAAAAACCTTCTTTACCCACACCAGAACAACAATAAACATGGCAGATCAAAAAAGTGTTGATACAAACTTCCTCTTTAATTTATTAATATATCTTGTCATTTACTTAATTATTTCTTCAATTTTTCTTTATATCGTTTTATAAATTGTTAGAGCTATTCAGATGAGTTGAATGAACTTTCCAACCGGTTACAAGTTACAATGACGCTTTTTGTCAATATATTTCGATGCTTTCCATCATATGTGTCTTATAATGGCCAAAGATTGAATTTATCTGTATAAATCTTATCTCTTACAACAAAGATCTTACTTGCCAAATTGTTCATTGTTGTCAGAAGGCTTGTAAGACTTTAAAATAAGGATCGGGCATACACTTTCCAAATTATTTTTTAGTATTATAGAAACATGATTAAATAGCAAAAGAGAGTATTATGCCAAGTAGTTCAAAACATGAAGACTGAAATAACAATTGATAGGCGATTCATCTAATAAATACCAAAATGAAACTTAATATTTCAGCAATGTGTTGGAGCTACACAACGTAAACATTTTCATCAAATTATATTCTAAAATATATATATTTATAACATCTAAGTAAATAAGCAAATATTTATTATGAACTAGTGAACCCACACGCAAGAAAGAAAGAACAAAGAGATACGGGAAGCACATGCGAGTCAAGGTGACTGGTCTGATACGTGAAGCAAAAGCGATACGATGTACATTTTTACTGATATGAGTGTTCTCTTTTTTATCGTATGACTAACGTATACGATAAACATTGCGCAATAATCTAATATTACATACGACATCATTTAATGCGGTAACTGCGGCAATGCAATGTTATTGAACGGCAAATAATACAACCATGGTCACCGCTAGCTGCGTTCGTAGCGGCAAAAAGTTTCTTATTTGCTCAGATAAATGATTTTGTATTCCATACCTGGTTAGAGATTCATGTCCCGTTAGCATGAAATTTGGTATTATATATATATATATATATATATATATATATATATATATATATATATATATATATATATATATATATATATATATATATATATATATATATATATATATATATATATATATATTTTAAAATGTTAAAGAAACATTTTAAATTAATTTTTAATGCAGTTTTCGCAAATTAGTAAAACTCAAATCATTTCCTAAATAATAACAAACATGGTTTGGGGTTGTATTTGCTCGCTAATGTGCGTCCTGTTTTGCAAACAAATAAGAGGACCTGAGCAATGTTGGAATTTAAACGATCTTTGAAGAAATAAAATACTGAAATTAATCAACCTTTTGTATCGTGCCATAATATTTCTTGGTGCGATCCACTGTCATGAATAGAACATCTTCGCTATTAGCTCGAAATACTTGCATGTTTGTTTAGAATTCTTTAAACTTAACAATTTTCCTGTTCATCTACTCCTACATGCATCGTGTGTCATGTATCAATGTGAACATCGGTGATGTACAGCTTAAGCAGTTGGCAAAATAATGAGAATACAATCAGAAGCCAGAACAGTTTAGTTTTGTTGACAGCAAATTTAAGTATGTGTTCTAGGATAAAATTATTATAATATTTATCAATGTACTTAACATGCAAGCGAGCGCGCATGTTGGCATTAATCTGTGGCTATCCATAGTGTTCATGAGGTTTAGTTCCATCTATCAGAGAAGATGCTATTTACATGATGTTGTTTAGGATTTTTGCATATAGAATATATACGTGTGTGTGTGAGTGAGTGTTGTGTGTATGTTATCCATATTAACGAACATTTTCTTTGTAATATCGCCGGACTTTAATATTTTCTGGTGAATTAGAAGATTGACCATCATTTAAAAATATTTGAAGCTCATTTAACTTGTTTTCAGAGCTTACTCAACACATCTACCGCAAAATTATAAAATGATCTCATGCTAATTCGAGTGACAAGACATAACGTAATTTATAGAAGCCTGTGAAAAACATTCATCCGCCACCATAGCGTTTGTGTTTAGAAGGGAAATGTTGTTCACTTATCGATCAATAATGCTAACGATGAATCCTGCCATATGTCAAGCAGTATATCTGTTTTTGCATTATTTAAACTAGTCCAAGTCACCTCTCTGATATCAGATCATTTTGACTATTTACTGCATTCATTATGCAAAGGGTAATTGAACAGTTAGAATTGTGGAACCATTCAAATATTTTACCTTTCTATAGTCTCATCATCATTCTTTCCTTGAAAATGACAAGAATATACAGTCTATATGCCTGCGTCTAATTGTTTTCCACAGTTGGCTCATTTGCTCAGGGTAATTATTTTCATGATATAAAATACAAGTATATTAAACTTCAAAGACAGAATTTCGTGTGGATGTCTCCAATATGGAAGATGGTGAAGGCAGTATAGTTTTATTTAATTGTATCTCAACTATATATAAATAGTAACAGTTAAAGTATTAACTTCAATCATCATAATTGGTTTTAAATTTGATATGATTGTTTCCCACCTTTTTAAATGCGATCATCTTAACAAAGAAGTACACTTGTATTTCGAAAGTTAGAGACTTTGTGACACTATTTCATATATCATAATTCATTTTTGACATAAAGAGTGTCGTCTTACAGCTTAAAATCCTTTAACTTTAATATTTAACATACCTTTCATATAATGTATATATATGAATTTTTGAAATATATCACTTGTACTTGACTAAGATTTTAATGACTTTTTGTCAATTTATTTCGAGGTTTTCAAACATGTGTATTATAATGTGCAAGCTAAAAGATTTGATTTTTCTGTGTAGATCGAATATCATACACTGATAACTTTATATGCCGAATTGTTGATTTTCGTCGTTGTGAGAAGTCTTCAAAGACTTCAAAATTTGCAACAACATTAGAGTTCCCAAATTATGCTAATACCATTATACAACTGTAGGCCTTTATTAGCATAGCACAGCAAGCGGTTTCTATAGAACATTAGGATTTTCATTGTTAATACATTTATCTTTTACTGAGCATGTTCGAGTCTACTTACAAACATTATTGCGTCTGATCATTATGCCATCTTGAAAAGTTTAATTCTTTCGATATATTACAATTCTGTTAAAATTACCCTATTTTAAATCATCTACCGCTTCTCTAGAGTTTCTGGCAAACGTGCAAAAATTTCACATATTAATGGCCTTTAATCCAAGACTGGAAAATACTGCATTGAAATATTGAAATATCTGGTTTCAGTAAAGACAAACTTCCTGGCTGTTGATAAACCGATGCATCTTATTGTTAGTGTAATGCGTCTTAATGATTTTCATCCACCATCATTTAATGCCGAAGCGTCTAGTATTATTTCAACATGAAGTGTTTTTTCCAGCATGTCAATAAATTAGAAAGATTTATTAGCGTAATATGTATTAAAGATAACACTTCAAACAGTTTACATTTATTTATCTAGTAATCTATTTATTTATCTATTTCAACAATTTTGATGTCTTCTTTACTTCTGCAGTGTTGCTTGTTTGCATTTGTTTTCGCTTTTGGTTTGTGCTTGTTTGGGGGGTTGGGATGATTGCATGGGTCATACTTAGATACACTGTTTGTGCGCGAGCTGATATGTTCATACATACTGCGAGGATAATCTACGAAATAATTTTGTGTGGCAAATTCTGCATAGATTCTTAGAAATACAAGAAATATTCTGAAGAATTCGTCATCGTAGTTAGGATTGTTTCTCTAAAACGTTACCTTAGGAATCAAACCGGTCTGAACTGCTTTCTGTTTCCTAAAACAATTTGATTGATTGCTGAAAAGTATGTGCATTATACTTGCTTACCAACGCGACAAGGAGCAATATATACCAGCCTATCTCTCTACTCGTGTACATACATACATACATACATACATACATACATACATACATACATACATACATACAAAGCTGAATGTGGTGAAAGCAACTAGACTGGCTGCCTTTCAAACGATATTTTGCAAGGGGCGTATCATATACAATTGTTGCAAACAATCGATGGATAAATAGAGTGATTCATATCTGTAATACATTTCCAAGCTATTCTTCAAATTTATATTTACAAATTATTAATTAATGGAACAAAACTAAAACTGTATTTTGCAGGCCACCCATTGATTATTTTAAGCAGAATCCATGATAACTATATTTATATAAAACAAAAAAAATGATTTATGTTGTGCCTAAACCTCGATATACTGATATCAAACCCAGATCTCAGAAAACGGCACATTTCTAAAACATCCAAGCAGTACAAAAACAAAATAAAATAGGACGATAATGTAGCTGTTCTTTTCTTCCTTTCATTAGTAACAGAGGCATGTTTTGTCATCAATTAAACATAATCATGAAAATCGAATACACGCTGCATGAACATCTCTAGCGAAGACTGTAAACGCGGTTTAGTGTGTAAACATTTATCCTTTATGATCTCATGAATTCTGTAAAACATAAAGTTCAGTCACAACTATTAAAATTAACACTAATGAATTTCAAGACATAATGTAAGAACAAAATTACAATCATTGCTTAGAAATATTTGCGAAACATGCACAAAAGGCGCATGAATACATAAAGACTCCTTCTCTTTTTTGTATAAATAAAGAACTTCTTGCTCACTAAATTATGTGAACTTAACTGTACAAAGGTTTTAGTAAATATTTGCAATTAGTAGCTGCACACCAAAAAACATGTGCATGGCACAGGAAGTAGACATTCTCCATCCGTTCAATGTTGTTGTTATGTCCAGAGATGGGTAGGACAAAATTTAGACGCATTCCGAAGTCTTGATCTACCTTTTAAGTACTTTCACTTCAATCAGTTCAGGATGTTCCAGAAAAGTTGATCAATTAATTAGGTGCTAATATTTTCCTTAAGGGTAACAGTGTCGACTGTTGAAGAAGAAAAGAACAAAGTGTACTAAACAGAGGAAAGGAATTATTTGCCACACCAGCACACACACACACACACACACACACACACACACACACACACATCGCGGAAAATATCTCATTTTCTAACCAGTGAGATTTGCGAAGCTGCGGCGACTTCAAGAACTTAAACATGGATGCGAGATTAGTCAGATGTGGAGACTTTACTTAAAGTTTTTAGAAGAAGATAATGATTTGGTGAATAGCGAGCGAATATTAGAGGATAGAAAAAATGTTGTGTGTGGGGAGGCGGAAGACAGTGTTGGTGATGAATAATTATTGCTCTGCGCAGGGTTCAAGCAATAGAAAGGCTATTGCTGTTACAGCGGCCAACGCCATACTCTCTAATGGCCCCTTCCCAGAAGAAACACACCAGCGGGACGGCACGATGTCTAGGTGGCTGGCATGATGGACTCCCAATTAATGGGTTTCTTGTGGGAACCAACCCGGGTCAGCTGCTGTCGTATGTCTCTATTCGTTTGCATTGGTAATATACATTCTTCCATGTGATGATATGCTATTAGACACCAATCAATAGAATAATGCAAAAGTTCCCCAAAAAGACATGAATTAATATTCATTATCCTGTGGACGCTTCCGAAATTGACAATCATGAGTTTCTTTGTTAACATGTGCTTATACCTTGAACTAAGAAAAATAATTATATCGAAAATTAAATTTTTCTGTGCAAATATACACGAACCAGAGCAAAGTTCAGCACAGAAAAAATTATTTAATCTTCAAGTTATTATGGTCAGTCTTCAGGAATACCAATTTCGTGTGAGACATTGATTTATTCCAGATATATAATCGTTCAGATAAATGATAAAAATATCATGATCAACAGTAAGGTCAGAGTGAATGAACAGCCAGATAATTTATTTATGGATAATCAATGTTTTAATGTACCAATTAAGAATCAGAAATTTTTGATTGTGTCGAGTGAATAATGGATATATTTCATCCACTGGGTGAAAATCGTTGATTTAATCACTCACGAGGTCGTATATATTGGTGAGTTACTTAGAACAAGTAATTTGTACTTTCATTATCAATCGTATTGGGTAGCAAAGGTGTGTAATATAATGCTGTAGCAGATTTCGTACTGTATCCCGTGCGATAACATCAGCTGTTTATGCCTGCTGTGTTTTAGTCGCATGGAACATTGCATCAGTAAGAAATTATCTTTCTTAATTCAAGGCACAAACGCACATTACAGAAGAAAAGGAAACAACGAAATACAAAGAGGGATTCGAATCTGAAAATCCTACATGAAAGAGTGCTATATTACCATTCGATCACGTAGTTGACAATAAGGTGGATGAAATTCTTGTGTTATAATACTATCGAAGTATATTGATTGTAGTCGAAAAGCTATTTTTATAATTTGCTCTAGTAAATTAATACAAAATTTATCTTGGAATATCCAGAAATTCACAGAGTAGCAATAAACAAAGAAAGTAGCCAGATGATACATGGATCATAGTACGAACCAAATAGATAGCTTTAGTGTTCCAGGTGTGCTTTCAGAAAACAGTGTTATTAGACACAATATACTAGGATAATATGTGTCAAGTCTCATAAAACTGTTGGTTCTTTAGGCTATTGTCACAACTCCCATAGATATGTATCATGTTATTAGACACAATATACTAGGATAATACGTGTCAAGTCTCATAAAACGGTTGGTTCTTTAGGTTATTAACACAACTCTCATTGATATGTATGATGTTATTAGACACAGTACACAAGGATAATATGTGTTAAGTCTCATAAAACGGTTAGTTCTTTAGGCTATTATCACAACTATACATACGTATGATGTCATTTGACACAATATACTAGAATAATACGTGTCAAGTCTCATGGAAATTTTAATTATTTAGGCTATTGTAACAACTTTCAAAGATGCGTATAATGTTATTAACAGAGTATACTAAGACAATATGTGGCAAGTCGCATAGACATGTTGTGTTGGTTCAGTTGGCGATTGTAACAACTCCCATTGATATCTATAATTTTAGTAGGCACGGGATAATATGTGTCATGTCCCATATACATGTTTTTTTTCTTTCTATAGGCTATTGTAACAATTCCCATACATATGCACAACGCTATTCCATACATATACTCAGATAATATGCGTCAAATCAAATACATTCAGGCTATTGAAACAACTCCAGTGTATATGTATTTAGAAACAATATATTACGATATGAGTAATGTCATATATGCATGTTCTATATTTAGGCTGCTGTGACAAAAACTATAGGAATACATATAGTTGTCATGTTTTAAGCATAATTTTACATTCATCCTCTTTCTAAAAATATGTGCAAACCATTTTTGAGACAAATGAAAAACAATTTAATTTTAATAGAAGATACTTTTATATTATATAATTGTAAATATTAAAAAGTGCATACCTTCACGGCCTGTCTATTTTAGGATGTCAACTATTTAAGATTTTAAATAAAATGCAATGAAATCACCAAGGTACATGAAAATGATTTACAACATGGTCTGAAATATATTGGGAATGAAATATTTAACATAATTATCTTTGTTAATATCGTGAGTTTCCACAGGGATTCGGTGTTCCAAAAATCAATTTGTGAATCTAATTTCTATACCACTTGTGCGCACAGCATGTCCTTGTAGGTCATTCGGTCGTATCAACTCACATTTCATTGAACTCCACAAGTGATTCTGATAGATCAGTAGAGACTAGATTTCATTGAATGACGGAATATTTATTTATGATGTATGCGTTCGTGGATATTGTTAAAAAATATTAAAGGTTTTCAAAGTACTAAAAATGCAGTCATTAACGAAATAACCCTTTGCAATTTGTTTTCAAATTAACGTTGAAAAAATATGAAAATATCAGTGTCTTGAGTTCCTAGTTCCTAAGAAAGATTATGCATTGTCTGGTTTTCTAAAAAGCTATAGCGTTAACATGGTATGGTTACTAAAACTGAACTCAAGAAACCAGTCTATCCCAAACAATTTTCGGCAGTTTTATGTCAATTACTTCCATGCGTTAAAAGGTAAGACGTTCCGTACATTGTAATTAAAAAGAACGAGGAAGCTCCAGTGACATTCGTAAATTATTTTTTTAATTTACTTAGATTCAAAATACAACATACAATCTCGTCTGTGATAATTTTTAATGATAACAATAATAACAATGAAATATAAAACCTCCTCTGAAATATTTACTAATGATTATGATTCAATATAAAACATCGACTGTGATAATTACTTATGATCTTATTACAATGTAGAAGAATTTCTGTGATAATTACTAATAATAATAATACAAATAAAAACCTCGTCTGTGACAATTACTAATGATAATAATAAAATAAACAAACCTCGCTTGTGATAATTACTATAGATAATAATACAATATAAAGATAAACTTTGTCTGTGATAACGATGCAATAAAATAGACCTTGTCTGTGATAATTACGAATGATAACAATTCAACATAAAATGTCGTTATGATAATTACTAATCATAAAAACACAATATAAAACCTCGTATCTGATAATTATGAATAATCATTGTAATAAAAATGGGGTTTCTCTGGAATTTTATGAATGTTCTCATCATGGGAATCATTAATCTGGAGACAAAAATTTTGTGAGTTAAATTGGGGTGTAGAGGGGGTTGTCATAAAAAGACCACGTTCGTGAAAGTTTGAGATAAAATATTAATTGAGGCATCTAACTAAACACATCCACCACCTGACAGTTTGGTTTATTAAATGCGAAACAGCAGCTGCATACCTTGCGAAGAAAACTCAACTCGCTTTCAGTAACAACAGGTAGAGTAATCTTCCTTTGCGAGACCTCGTTAGTGCCACTCTTCATTCGGGGCTTACCGTGGAATCGCATGTTTCCGGAATAAAAGAGATAAATTGTCAAATACATGAATGTATTAAAAGAAAAGGGTCCGTAAAAGTTACAATAATTTTAACATCCGTTACAAAAGTAAATCTTTGATTAACAACGAATAAAATATTGATAGACAAAATGTTTATGAAATAAAATATATCAAACGAACTTCAAAGGTTCGAAAAGGAAAATTTGCGATGAAATGCCTCCTGTTTCAAACACTGAATAGCTATATAAGAACCATGTTGGCGGCGGTTAAAACGGTACTGTGTATCCTTGTATAGATGAACTCCTTTCTCTCTCTCTCTCTCTCTCTCTCTCTCTCTCTCTCTGTGATAGCTCTTCATTTATATTATGTTTCTCATATTACTTTCTTTACTGTGGGAAAATAACTTTCTAATCAGTCGAGCAACACACATCAAACTTATCACATATGAATTCCTCGATCTTGAGATTCTAATCGGACTGCGTTTGATCAAAGGTTTAATCTGACTCTGATCAAAGACCTAACCTGACTCAGTTTGATCAAAGGTCTAATCTGACTTTGATCATAGGTCTAATCGGATTCAGTTTGATCAAAGATCTAATCGGACTCACTTTGATCAACGGTCTAATTGGACTCAGATTGATTAAAGGTCTAATCTGACTCAGTTTGATCAAAGGTCCAATCTGACTCAGATTGATCAAAGGTCTAATCTGACTCAGATTGATCAAAGGTCTAATCGGACTCAGATTGATCAAAGGTCTAATCGGACTCACTTTGATAAAAGGTCTAATCGGACTCAGATTGATTAAAGGTCTAATCTAATTCAGTTTGATCAAAGGTCCAATCTGACTCAGATTGATCAAAGGTCTAATCTGACTCAGATTGATCAAAGGTCTAATCGGATTCAGTTTGATCAAAGGTCTAATCGGACTCTATTTGGTAAAAATTCCAAAATAATAGTGTTATGTATATTTAATTTGCATTATTTGTTTATTTTTTTTCTTTTAATTTTTATATATTTTATGAGATACAGTGGGTTATGTAGGATTGTATCTGGTAGCTGACCTTGTCCCAAATAAAGTTCATTGTGTACCTGATAAAAATCATTGTTTTTTTTATTATGTAAGCAACCAATACATAGTTAATATGATTTGTATAAGTATGGATTTAATAATAGGGTCCTTAAACATACGTGTATTGGTCAGAGTCAAAGACAATATATTTACTATGTTCTTTATTACAATTTAAGTAACAGACCTTCTAATTATAACTCAGTCTCTATCTTTTAAACATTTGAAACCTTCTAGAACGAAATTTTCCATTAGGAAATATTTTGTTTTAGAAAATGCTAATTGTGACCACAGGTCATGTAGAGGACTATAAGATCTTGTTACATGAAAAATTAGTTATTCGTGTTGTACGATCTGAGCAGAACCAGTAGTAAATCGAATAAATAGTTTTCGATCAAGCACAAGTATTGAATTAACTGAAAGTGAAATTTATATAAACCTGTTATTTATAATAGGCTCCTATTATTGACATGACTTTAGTGTCCGTATTGACATGAACCTATTGTCCGTATTGACATGACTCTAGTGTCCGTATTGCCATGATTCTAGTGTCCATATTGACATGAATCTAGTTTCTGTATTGACATGACTCTAGTGTCCGTATTGACATGACTCTAGTGTCCGTATTGACAAACCTCTATCCTTTCATCTCCTAGAATAGCTGTAAGGTCGTTTCTTGTCAAACCGTTCATATTCCATATAAAGCCATGTGGGCTACAACAACAACATTTACAGTTCGTATGCTGTCGTTCACAAGTTTATTTTGTATTTTCGACTTAGCTAAAAGGAACTTTTGGTTTTCAATTAAATGTTAGTGGATACGTTGTACTAAAATAAACAAAATCAATATCATTTATTGACATAAAAAATGTTATCTGTTATTTTAAAAATGTCATTGTTCTGTCGTATATGCGTTTTGTATTTTTACAATTCAGTTTGCGATATATCACGCCATACAAACTAAGGACGAAAAGAAAACCTTTTCTAGGAAAATGTCATGTATTAAAATCAAATATATATTAAAATAGAATGAATTTTGTTATCAACGCTATCCATCGCATATTATATTGGTACATTTTACGTTTCTGTCCTAATTTGTATAGACTGAAGAAGAAAAAAGTTATCAAAATTGTATTGTTCATGGCACAAAAGAACAAATTTTTAATTAGTATCTCCACACACAAGATGCAGTGTCCAAATGTACGCATTTCGCAAACTAGAAAAGATGAATGATGCCACATTCTTTAAATCATTTTTATGATTCTGTCTGATATATCATGGTATTTTCGTATATATTTGGTTTACTACGTTGTTCTTTCGTTCTGTTTGCATCTTTCTTAAGTATATATTTGTCACCTTATGTTAATAATATATGCACTGAACTGTACACCTACACAAACCTCTTTTGGTTTTTATAATTATAATTGTATAAGTTGTATGTTTAGTTTAGTCGCAGTCGTCAGCCTAATGATAAGAATGTTCATAGTCCGCATGATGTACATCAACAATGCAACGCTGCGTTAAAAGAAAAGCGTTATAAATTGTAACATGCATTAACGGAGTTCATCAGCATCATTGTATAAGGGAGGTAATCCAGTTTGAGAGTTGCTATACACCTCGCGATAGTTGCTACGCTGTTATGTTCAAAGTTTCTGATGAGCATATTCAGTTTCCTTAAATTGAAAAGCGTGTGGCTGACTTGGATCAAGTGACAATCCAGAAGAAAACGTTTTCATGGCAATTTCTGCTTGATTTCATATGACGGATGTTTAAAGTTCCGAAAGAAACAAAATCAATTTGGAGAATGCCGAGATGAAGGGACAAATGGAGCAGCTGCAAAAGTCACCGGCACAAAGGAAACCCAAATCCGAATCTAATTCAATAGACGAAAACTGGAACTTGTTCGAACTGGCAAATATATTACAACTTAAAGTATAATTTCACTGACCTTCTATTTTGTTGTCTCACTACTTGTATACTGTATATATGCAGTAACCTAGTTGTAGCACAGGGTATCGTTATAAAGAATATTTAGAGTATCCGTCCTTGAATCAAAAGAATGGGGGTTCTAACCTGTAGCAATATAACACAAGCGAAGACACCAGTCCGCACCCCTTGGTAGTTCCAACACTGTAGTTTATCCTATTTGCGTCTAGAAGTGCCGTTTTGCATTTGGATAATATTGAATTTCACCACTCACAGAAAGGTGAAATCCGAACAACCTCGAGTACGCAGTAAATATCGTTAATGTACATTGTGATGCGTTTTAATTTTGGTGGCAAAAACAAATACTGATTTTGGTAAATTTGGTACTGATTGCTGGATACATTGTTGTACAGTGCATTGTTAACTCCTGAAACATACTTCTTGTTGAACTACAGACTTGAGATTGTTCGGATCTTACCGTTCCGTCAATGGTTAATCCAAGACTATCTGAATGCAAAACGGCACTTCTAGACGGTATTTGTCCAGACGTCAAAACTGGCGAACAATTATTGCATTTTCTCCATTATGTTACAAACTGAACAAAGTGTGTCGAGCTGTTTTGAAAATTAAACTATTGTTGATTACGACTGGCTTAAGTTAGAAATTAGTAGACGCAATTATGATAAACTAGCAGTGTTGGAACTACCTAGGGGTGCAGACTGTTGTCTTCCCTTGTGTTATATTGTTACAGGTTAGAGACCCATCCCTTGATTCATGGACGGATACTCCAAATTGTCTTTGTAACGCACCCTTGTGGTTGGAGCATGTTCATCTAATTATTTTGTTTGTTATTTGCTCTAATAAAAGTAGATTATCAGTGAGATGTGTTGGGTTTCAAGGGTTGTCATCGCCGGGGGCGGTTGTGAGAGATAAGCACCCAATTCCCTTGGAAATCTCCCAATGGCTTGCGTCTGATAGAGCCTTTGACAACCAAATCCAGCTCCAGGCCTTCACGAGTGGCGGAACCTGTTTAAACTGA
This sequence comes from Sinohyriopsis cumingii, assembly GCA_028554795.2. Classification (NCBI taxonomy): domain Eukaryota; kingdom Metazoa; phylum Mollusca; class Bivalvia; order Unionida; family Unionidae; genus Sinohyriopsis; species Sinohyriopsis cumingii. Next base: position 105,281,846 of record CM068835.1, on the reverse strand, counting down.
CTGGAGAAGGGATGACAGGCGAGCTTCTGGCGCCTCAAAACCAGATGCTTCGGGCAGATGGGGCTCGTTAACCTTGGGTGGTCGCAAATGTAGGAGAAGGTAAACTCCGATTTCAAACCTTCACTGCCTTGCGACTATACCCTCTCAGGGGAAAGGCTAAGGGAGTAAACCCCAACAGAAAATCTGGAGTCGCAGTCCCTAAGGCGACTGGCATTGATTTCAGTGTCATCTCGGCAACTCCTGCGACGCAGCTGGTGCCACGACGTATCGGCTTGTCCTTTCCCTTGGATCCATCAGCTGCGTGGAGAGGGGGGATCAGCTGCATGGGCAACAGTTGATTCTCCATATCACCCTGCCCAGGCTTGCGCCCTGGAGAGGACACTCCAGCTTCGCTCCATAGCGTCGACACAACACGGGAAGCAGCAGTTTACCGGTTATAAGTCACCGCTCGATTGGCGTAGAGCCAGACGCCAGGGGTTGCTTCTGACGGTGGGAGAGACCAACATGTTTCAATGGACAGCTACCGCCCGCCTCAAACTGGGCAGCCCCCAGCCAATAAAGTGCCGTCCCGCCACAGTTCGCCTGCCTTGCTGGGTGCGTAAGGCTTAAGGTACGCGAGTACCTGACAAGCGGACTGCAACTACTGCACCAAGAAATAACAAAGTAAAACTAAAAAAGAAGACTTCAATACTCAAGCTAGGTACCTGGAATGTCCGGACTATGCTGACTGGGCTTTCAGATGATCTCCAGACAATCAGTGATGTTCGTAAGACTTCAGTCATCAATGACGAACTTGCAAGGCTCCAGGTCGACATCGCCTCACTACAGGAGACACGACTACCAGATTATGGATCCCTCAGAGAAAAGAACTACTCGTCCTTCTGGCAAGGAAAGAGTGCAGATGAGGCCAGAGAGTTTGGTGTTGGATTCGCTGTCAGGAACACTCTGCTGGGAATGATAGAACCCTGCCAACAAGGAAATCAAAGTCTGCTATCCCTCCGGCTCCACACCACAAACGGGCCTGTCAACCTAATCAGTGTTTATGCTCCGACACTAACATCCGCCACAGATATCAAGGATGAGTTTTATGATGAGTTAAACTCGCTTATCGACAAAATTCCCAAGGAAGAGAACTTGATTTTGCTGGGCGACTTCAATGCTAGGGTGGGTGCCGATCATGACTCTTGGCCCTCCTGCCTTGGCAAGTTTGGCGTTGGGAAGATGAATGAGAATGGGCAGAGCCTTCTCGAGATGTGCTCGTACCACGAACTCAGCATCACCAATTCATTCTTTCAGACAAAGCCACAGCACAAAGTGTCTTGGAGGCATCCCCGGTCTAAACACTGGCACCAGCTGGACTTGATCATTACAAGACGGTCAGCCATGAAGGGTGTGCTTCATACCCGTACCTTCCACAGTGCTGACTGCGACACCGACCACTCGCTGGTGTGCTGCAAAATGAAGCTTCAGCCAAAGAAGATCCACCGCTCTAGGCAAGAGGGTCAACCACGCATTGATGTGAGCAAGACATCATATCCAGACAAGGCTGAAGAATTCACATATGCTCTTTCCAAGACGTTTGACTCAGAACCCCCCAACGGCAGTGCCAAAGAAAGATAGGATTACATCAGAGAGACTGTATACAACACAGCCACACGGATCTTTGGCAAGAAGCAATCAAAGAACAATGACTGGTTTGAGGCTAACTCTGCCACACTCATGCCAGCCATAGAAGAGCGTCGCAGTGCTCACCTGCAATACAAGCAATCCCCCTGTCAGAAGACACTACAGGCATACAGGTCTACCAGACGCAAAGCGCAGAGATTAGCACGGCAGTGTGCCAATGAATACTGGCTTCAGCTCTGTCAGAGTATCCTGTCAGCAGTAGATATTGGTAACATCAGAGGCATGTACGATGGCATAAAGAAAGCAATGGGTCCCACGAAGAAACTGACAGCACCACTGAAGTTTGCCACAGGCGATACCATCCACAACAAGGTCAAGCAGATGGAGCGTTGGGTGGAATGCTACTCCGAATTGTACTCCAAAGAGAACCACGTGAACAATGATGCCCTCAACGTCATTGAAAACCTCCCTCTCATGGCCGACCTGGACGAGAAACCTACTGTAGACGAACTAAAGAAGGCCTTAGAGAAACTGTCCCTAGGTAAAGCCCCAGGGAAGGATGGCATCACAGCAGAACTCATCAAGTGTGGATGTAGCGTGCTTCTCACACACCTGCACGACCTCCTCTGCCAGTGCTGGGACGAGAGGGCAGTGCCTCAGGACATGAGAGATGCTAACATCATAACCCTGTACAAGAACAAGGGCGACATAAGCGACTGCAACAACTACAGGGGCATATCACTTCTCAGCATCGTGGGTAAAGTTTTCGCACGCGTGATCCTGAACAGACTGCAGACGCTTCCTGACAGAGTTTACCCAGAGTCGCAGTGCGGGTTCCGCGCAGAGAGGTCCACAATCGACATGATCTTCTCTGTCAGGCAACTGCAGGAAAAATGCAGAGAACAACACAGACCCCTCTTCCTGGCCTTTATAGACCTCACCAAGGCATTCGATCTGGTCAGCAGAGACGGACTCTTCACAATCCTGGCGAAAATTGGGTGCCCTCCAAAGCTGCAAAGCATGATCCAGTCCTTCCACTATGACATGAAAGGCACAGTGCAGGACGATGGCTCAACATCCGACCCCTTTGACATCCGCAGTGGAGTTAAACAGGGCTGTGTCCTTGCCCTCACGCTCTTCGGCATCTTCTTCGCAGTCCTGCTCAAGCACGCCTTTGGGACGTCCACATAAGGGATTTACCTGCACACACGATCAGACGGCAGACTGTTCAACCTGGCACGACTGAAGGCAAAGAGCAAAGTGCATGAAGTAACCATCAGGGACATGCACTTCGCAGACGATGCTGCTCTAGCCACCCACACAGAAGCTGAGCTTCAGCGCCTGATGGCCCGCTTTGCTAAAGCATGTGATGAGTCTGGGTTAACCATAAGCCTAAAGAAAACAAACGTGATGGTTCAGGACTAGGACCCCCCAAGCATCATCATCAACAACTACGAACTTGAGGTGGTGAGTCAGTTCATGTATCTCGGCTCTACCATCACCAACAACCTCTTGCTCGATGCTGAGCTCAACAAGCGAATCGGAAAGGCATCAACAACTCTCTCAAGGTTGTCGCAGAGAGTGTGGAACAACAGCATGCTGACCATGAACACTAAAATCACCGTGTACCGTGCATGCGTGCTAAGCACTCTCATGTATGACAGTGAAACCTGGACTGAGCGCCTTTCACATGCGATGCCTCCGACGCATACTCGGGATCACCTGGAGCGATCGAGTAACAAACAACGAGGTGCTCGAGCGTGCCAAGATTCCCAGCATGATCACACTCCTCCGCCAACGCCGCATCAGATGGCTGGGCCATGTACGTCGGATGGTTGACGGACAGATCCCCAAAGACATTCTTTATTCGGAACTCGCCTCTGGCAAAAGGTCGATCGGACAGCCACATCTCCGCTTCAAGGATGTCTGTAAGCATGACATGAAAGCCCTTGATATTGATGTCAACACCTGGGAAGAGCTCGCTCTAGACAGATCAGGCTGGCGACATGCTCTGATCACTGGTCTGAAAGCCGGAGAGGACAAGCAACGTTTGCTAGCTGATGAAAGACGATCGCAGAGGAAGAAGAAGCATCTTCGACCAACACCTGACACAACCTTCAAGTCCAGCAAGTGCAGCAGGGACTGAGACTCCCTCATTGGACTACTTAGCCACAGCAGACGCTGAACAACCACCAACCGGGACATCTCTCATGGACGCAGTTCCATCGTCTCTCGAGACTAACGGATGCCAACACACATCAGTGATGTCTGTGTGTGTGTGTGTGTGTGTGTGTGTGTGTGTGTGTGTGTGTGTGTGTGTGTGTGTGTGTGTGTGTGTGTGTGTGTGTGTGTGTGTACCTTGAATATAAATAAGCATGTAATGGAGGGCCACAAGGAGGATTGTTATTATTATTGGAACATCCAACCCCAGACCGCCTGTTGCTCGCAGGAGAACTCGAGGGATAAAAATATACTGAACATTAATCCCATAGCCGAAATTCAGGTTACAGTTGTCAGATCATACCAGGAGCTGGAGCGGAATTGAGCTTAGTAAATTGCCTGGTACGGACACACCAAATAATTCCCCTTTTGTACAAGACTATCCATTTGCCTGGTCACAAACTATGCATTTCCTTAGCCAAGTGAACGTTATACCTTTACATATCTCTTTGCTCCACGTACGAATGCATCTAAAAATAATCAAATCAAAAAGGAGCTTATTGATCTTGCTCTCCTGCTATTATCCAGACGGGGAACAAATCAATATTTGCATTTAGCTTCGGGTGAAACTGTCTTAAATGAGAAATCCTGTATAATAAAATAACCTCAAGAGTACAGGTAAATTTAGCAAGCACAGGACATATTGACATTAAAAGATCAGTGAAGCAAAGCTGCCCACTATCCATGCTATCATATGTAATAGCATTAGAAATTCTAAGTATAAAAATACGACTAAATAAAAAGAGAGAAGGCATTAAAGTTCCAAATATTAAACATGAGGTAAAAATGCTACAACATGCAGATGATTGCACAAACTTTATTAAAGATCCTAATTCCTTTAAACATCTTGAGAGGGAATTTCAAAACTTTGGGAAAGCTTCAGGATCCAAACTAAAGCATGACAAAACGGAAATTTTAAAGATAGGAAACTGGTGGGGGAACTATCCCGTGTTTCCACCACAGCAAGTCAAAGACAGAGTTAAAGCATTAGGTATATACTTGGGGAAAGATGAAGAAAAGGAAAATTGCAAACAAATGAAAACAAATAATAAAGGAGAATGTGAAAATCTGGGCGCTTACGCCATTATGCCTCATGGAACGGGCCCAAGTGGCCAAAACATACATGTACCCAAACAGTAACCACATTTTAAAATCAATTGATATAAAAAATGAAATACTTCACAAGATTGATAACGAAATCATCAACTATGTATGGAACTTTAAAACACATTATGCTAATAAAGAAACTATATCTAGAGCAAGGGAGAGAGGGAGGCTAGCAATACCTAGCCCAATACTAATTAAATGTGCAAACATAATAAACAGATTTAAAAGATTGCATGCAGGGCCGAAAATACCATGGGAAGGCTATACGTTTATTGGTTTCTGTTTTTCATGAGGAATAAGAAGGAAATTTATCGGAACAATAGATTAACAAAAAGATTAGAGGTACCTAGGAAACTCAGGAGTATCAAAGAACTTTTACAGAAATATAGGGACAACAAGGGATTATGGGACAGAGATTAAAAACTAACCTATAAATGGATAGAAAAGGTAATAACCAGTAAAATTAGATACAAGGTAGAGCTAGAAAATATTCATGTAAACTGGGATAGACCATTGGGGCACTGGACCAAACTAGGTTCCCTAACAATCCAAAGCCTATTCTTCTAATACATGCATAATGCATGGTTGACAGGAGAGGTTGCAGTGAGACGGCGTATGTTCAGAGTACCGCCACTTTTAGTAAACACCATACAATAATTCAATATGAAAAAAGGAAATTCAAAGACTAAGAATAACAGCGGAAATAAGTAAAAAAAGATATATATAAAATACAGAACATCTTGTATTTAGACGGCATATTTGACAAGAAAACACTCTATTTGATTACAGATTATATAATTGAGACAATGAAAGAATGCGGACAAATCATTGTGATTGGGAGAGACTGAATGCTGGGGGCGAGAAGGGGGAGGGGAGGGGGCCACGGTATAACACCCCTTAAGGATGGAACCGGAAACGGACCTTGGCACCCCAACTCACCCACAGCCTTAGACCTTAGTACTCGGGAAAAAAAATCCAAACTCATAAAATGCCCTAAGTAAATTCTATTAAGAATGATAACTATTCACAAAAATAAAGGAAAAATATATATAAACAGAGGGAAGGGACAGGGGACCTATATGGGGAAAGTACGAGTCGAGGACGCCATGGGGCTAAGTCATAAGACGCTACGCGAAGTGGACAGGCCCATGGAAGAGCTTGGAAATACACCGCATATAGGAAACTATGCATACACACAGAAATAAAGGGGTGTTATACATATAAGTTAATAGGGCTATTACTTATTTTCACTATACTATCCTTTATAGACTACACAGGTCCCACTGTATAGTCTCGAACCCCCCTTGTGGGTTTGACTCCAATAAAATCAATTTCGGCCATTTTGTTTCCTAAATAAAGTAGACATGTCCTGCTTGAGAGAGGAGAAATATATACAAATAAATGAAATATGGACCCTAGCTCGAGCACAGTCAGTCTTATTCTAATTTATGCGAGAAACGACACCAATGATCACACACATGAGACACTAGGCCCATTTTTATTAAAATATTTACACCGTCTACTGGCCAAAATTCAAAATTGAAAATACGTTTAAAGTAAATCATTAGGGACTAAATCCAATGATCATATAATATAACAAGTGGGATTTTGAATTTGATTAATGGATGCTGTCCCCACACAATATAGCATACAAATAAAGCCTACATGGGACATAGGCGACCTCTAGCAAAGGTCAACTACATAACAAGGGAAGGAATTCCGAGAAAGGTGATTAACCCTATAGAACCACTAGGGAACTTTGGAAATACCCCAATCATAATATTTCTAAAATTAACCTTTCATTCAAAATTCTTTTAATAAAATTAAACAACCAATACACTTTTGGGGGATACAAAAATACATAAAACAGCCTTTATTATTTTTGGACAGGTGGGGGACGGGGGCATCTGTCTGGTGCCCCCCCCCCTCCAAAAATAAGTTTCAAGACAGCTCGCTATCCTAACACATACTGGATTGGATACTGATTGATGTATAAGTAGTCCTACATATTATCAAACAATGCAACTAATGTCGCAAAATCAAAACGGTGCCACACCGTTGTTTAAATCGTTACATGAAGACTGGTTTCATCAGGGTACAACCACTACAAACTGCTAGACTTTCAATAAACGGTCTAGCCAATGGTATTACAAATGGAAATTCTGGCATGCGTGTGTGGGACAACACCACGAATTTACATGCAAAGAATTTAAGTAATCCTGTCATTAGTCAAGGACATTTATATTTTTACAAACAAGTTCATTATATAATGAAAATGTTCCACAACCGTTGCCCATTATACGCCTAAACACTGCTCAGATGAATTATTAACAGTTTAATTCAAGGTCGTTCGCTGGGCTACAATATTTCTCAACTTCTCCGAGATTCGATAGATTTAAATACTGCTTAGGAGGCGCTTGAGATTTTAAAAGAAAACATTCGAAAATAACAAATTGCAGGAAGAGTTGCCAGACAATTTCTGTAACTCTACCACCCACCCCCACCCCACCCCGTAGCAGACTTTGAGATGCTACCAAGGAGAAAAAAAATGAGTTATACATTCCCAGACCGATGGTGTACTTTAGATTGGATGGTACAACCGAGCTGGTTCAGAATCTAAGTCAAGGAGAAAGGCTTACAAACTATTATTTTAAATCAGCCTTTCGTCTTTTGTCTGTCTGTCCTGGGGATTCTGTGCTGTTTGGATTCAAAATAGATGATAGATACTACTGTGATAAATATTTCCATGTTTGTCCATTGACTAGTTGCGCACGTTTCATAATATTTTCAACATGTATTCATTAGCAAGTGGAACAGCGATGTGGCCATAATAACATGCAACATTTACTTTATGACTTTAGTTTGGGGGCAAATCTATAACAAATTCAATATCTGGTTACTATGTGTATATTCCAGGATACATATAGCAAGATAGGTCTTCTGGCACAATATGTTCAAATGAAGTCGTTGTTCTTTGTTGGGATACCTTACAGGTGCAGTAAAGTGTACCAACTGAGAACTTTCAGTTGTGAAAAAAAAATCGAATTGGCGCTGAGAAAGCAGAGGTCGATAGTAAAGGATTTTTAAACATATTTGGTTCCCATAACTTCACTTGTCAGTTTCAGTCGCAGACAGATTGATGCTACCAAAATATCTCAACCTAGGACTAGAGTAACATAGGACATACTACCTCTCAGCATTCATCGAATTTATAAAGGTAAGTCTTGGATTATAATTATATGCAATGATTATAACATAACTTAACATTATCCTTTTTGTTCTATTGTACAATAAAAATAGGTTTTGGATTGCATTTATGTGTACCACTGCTATTATATTCCAACTACCTTCTCTGAATAGTTTTATTTTAATAAGGCTGGGTGTTTAATGATAGACACACATCTTGCATAGTTTGCAGCTGTGTATGTTTAATGATCGTTGTCTATGAATAGTATCATTAGATGTTAACCCTCATCAATTTGTCCCTGCTTTATAGGTACCTTAGTATATTAGTACTGGTCAGTAGGTGTAAGGCATGGTCTTTAACTATATGTGTTGGTCGGCAAGTGTTTATGCTGTTAGTTTTTAATTTTCTATAATGTTCATTTCTTCTTTTGTCTACAATTTTTAAATCTTCTAATTATTTTAAATCATTATCATTTTCAATTTTCGTCAATTTTGTTTACGAATTGTTTTAAATTTATTTTGTTTCTTTCATAGTTGTTTTGTTTCTTCATGACCTTTAGACATCACCTCTACTTTTAAGATTTCTTTGCAACATTCGGCTGTTTTACGTTTTAGGGTTTTATACTCTCCATTTCTCAATTCATCATTTCACGGTATTACTTACTACCTTCTTTTTAAATTAACTAAATGTATGTTACATGTTTTCGTGTTTGTTTTAAATTCAGTTTTGATTGTTATTTTCCTTGTTAACCTAGATTTGCTTAATTGTTGCGATTGTTTATATTAATCTGCTAAATTTTATCTTTTGTTTTTATATTGTTATGATTTAATGGGATTGGATAGTGGTAATTATCCCTTTAATTTGAGTCATCTGTTTAAAAGTTTGATTTTCTCAGTTTTGAGATTCCAGAATTACATTTAGTCTCGGCAATATTTTGAAATATTCTAGATTTTTACGTCTCTACAATATTCCGTTTCGTAAATGTTTTACTATACACCTAGTTTCAGCCATATTAATACAATATTTATGTTGTTATTTTATTATTATGAGAAAGATATAATTTGGGGATTTTTTTGCTTTTTTTCTTTCGTTTTATTACGTTGTTAAGTTTGCTATAAATTCTGTACGAGTTAAGGAATTTTAGAATTACTTTTTTTTCGGAGTAATGACATCCACGCTGGATTTTGTAAGACTGAGTAAGAGAGTGTGTTGGCAAGATCAGTGAATGTTGATTAGGGTGTGTGGATGTTTTCAGTATATGCCCGATCCTTTCACAAAGTCTATTTGTTAGTGACCCTCGTCGATGCCACATTTTGGTCAGTGTAAGGTGGATCTGGTTAGTTAAGCATCATAATGGTCAGAATGTATGAGTGTATTTCAGTAGGCGTGAGTGGTCAGTGGGTGTATGGGTTGGACAGTATATGTGGGTAATAGTCAGAAATAATGGAGTGGATTGTAAATGTGTTAGATCACAATAGTGGAACACGATGTTAAATTTCCATTCCTGAAATATTGATCCAATCGTAATGTTAAATTACACTTGCTGCCATAGTGACCGACAATGATAATCAAATTTAGTTTTATTTAAATTAAAATCTTAAATAATCGACTCTGATAAGTCACGTGATCTGTTGGATGTGAGCTGACTACAACGATAAAGTGCCGTTCATATTTGCAATGAAACTTTTGCATATTTATGAAGTTTTATTGTGAGATTATTTATAAACGCTGGTGTTTTAAAGTAATTTGTATGTAAGTTTTGACGTAGTTAAAGAAGATACCAATGCAGGATCTATCGGCGTTTTATACCACCACGCTTTTCACTGCACATTATATAATCCGTACAACAGCTTCTTTCTCTCTCTATCTCTCTATCTATCGCACAATTTCAATCTCTGAAGTAAGTGCTGTATGGGTCTTATTACAATATACCATCTACATAATATCTATGGATATGTCAGGTTTTGTCACAAATATTTGAACATGTAATTGTAGCATACTTGGGGTACAATTTAAAATGTTTTATCACCCTCCCACATTCCATGTGACCACAGTCATGGATTAAGGATGACATGCTCTTACAGATGGCAATCAAAGGGGTAATGTAACTACATAGCTTTCTTGAATTTACACGTGGCAGGGGTGTGTGATTAAAGAAAACAAACATCAAGGTATTGATCTTCAGCTCAATATTACATAGAACATTTGATTTCAAGTACTGAATATTTCTCTATTTATTTGATTGTATTTCGTCAACCTCTTGAACCCATGAAAACATATCAAGTTGCATGCATTCTATTCCCTTTAATCTTCAGGTCAAAGTCACTCTCATAAAACAAATTCAAAGTAACAAATATAATTTGTTTATCTTTGGATGAGATAATTCTTCAACAGGCTCACGCAAAGTTCAAGTCAACTGCTAAATAGCACTTCGTTAGTCCTGGCGTTGATATAGCAGTTCAAGTCTTTATGTTTAGTTTTACATTAAAAATACTAGTTTTAGTCTGCCATTGTAGTCTAGCAACTTTTGCACGTAGTGATGTGATGTGATGTGATTTTGATTTTTAACGTAGCTTTAACAATTTTTCAGTCATATCGCTACGATGTCTGCAATGTGGCAGTTTATAGTGATGTCTAGCACTGGGGCATCATGCCGCAGACATGTAGCATGTTGTCCCACCCAGTCACATTATCCTGACACCGGGCCGACCAGTCCTAACACTAACCCCTTAATGCTGAGCGCCAAGCGAGGCATCTGTTAGTACCATTTTTGTAAGTCTTTGGTATGACTCGGCCGGGGATCGAACCCACGACCTCCCGCATCCGAGGCGGACGCTCTAACCACTAGGCCACCGGAGCGGATTCTGTTGCACGTAGATAAGTACGCTAATTTGGTCATATTGCTATATGAACACGTGCACTTTCTAATGAAACGTTTGATAATAGATGTCTGGTTTATTATGAACAACACAACCGTTATCATCTTTTGGGGGAAAAATCTGTCAATAAGGAAAAGAGACAAATCTGATTTTGTATTGTATATTTTTTTATCTCATTTATATTACATGCTTCATAAACGAGTGTTCACACTATAAGAAAGTTATTTACCAGAAATTATTGTTCGCGTCTGTAGAAAGGCGGCTGCCATGGAGGATCAACGCAGTAAAGTAAATTCGTTTCTGCTGTACTATAGATCCTTCACTATTTTTAAATAACGTGTTTTTCCATCTTTATACTCGAATTATGCTGATTGAAATGCAAATACGGTTAGATTATTCAAGTTGTTTGTAACTGTTTTGAACAAAAGCGTCAAGAGATAGACTGACATTCATTTTTATAAGTGCAATTCGCCCTATAATCTGCCAATACAATGAGAAATTGCGGCATATTTACTATAAACATCTCTAAATTTGAAATCACATAAATTTACATTACAAACTTGAAGGGCAGACATTTCAACGTTTGAGAAACGTATGAATAACACTTCTATACATTTCGATGCGGTGAGATGGGTTAAACATTTGTATAATTTAGACATTCGCAACTTCTATTCTAACGCAAACACACAGGAACACCCACACATACATATATAGATGCAAAAATGCATACAAACAATCATACATAGAGATAAGCAGAAATATACACATCAACTCATTTGAAACGCTAAAAAGAATTAAAGCATATACTTTGGAGACAAATCAACTGGTTTGTCACAAGAAACTTCTCATGAATATTTGCTGTTAGAAACGATACTCAGGCACATGAATGTATCGAATTTAGAATCAAGCTTCCAGGTTTATATTTACAATTTAAGACTTTCCTAGGAACAATTTGAATACTTCTTCACTGAATTTTTATCATGACGTGTGGTAGCTTAATTAATGGAAAAAGAAGAATATCCTCTTTTGCTGGTGAAACTTCAAAATACTACCACATGTCAACAAAAAAGTACATATTTGTATGAAATCGAGAAACTGTAATTTTCTTACTTCTATCTACCGTATATTATCAAGAATTCAACTTCATGTCTAACAGGATTCCTAACCTCATGAACCTACACACTGCGTGAATGAACGGCCGAAGGGTAACTGCAACCCTTCAGGTATAGTATATCATTCAATATCAAGCTTAACGACTCCGTAAATCTTATAAAATATGAAGTTATAATCTTATCAATACAAATATTGAAAGAAATAATAAAAGTGAGAAAAAGAACTTTAAGTTTCACGAAGCAAATAAAAAATAATCCAACAATTACAAAATATAAGTCCTAGAACTGCAGAGTCCTAAATAAAACTGAATTTGAATCCGGATCAAATCCAAGATGGAGGGCCATGACGTATACTGGGTCAGCATGGGCACACATACCTGGCACACGATAAAGGTTTATACAAGTTTGACACTGGTATTGGCCTATTCATTTCCTGACTGTCTACTCAAGACACAAACAAAGACCGCCATGCAATCAATAAATTATGTTGCTACAATTATTATCGATTCTAATTTCTGCACTAGTATTACTCTAGCTGAGGTGAGAAATGCTACTGAACTATTGTCCAAAACCATAGTAATATTCGTTTGATATTATTACCCCTAGTCAGAGAGTTACTGGTTTTTATTTCAATTCAAAATTTCAAAGGTTTTAAGCACTGGTGATAAACTGGTTTGTTCTGTTATTGATTTGACAATGGTTTTGGATAATGTTAATAGATCTTAACACTGGTTTAAATTGATGGGAAAGGTGGTATTAATGTTAAAATGGTCAAGGTGCTGCAATGTATTTATTCTTGCATTAAATACAATGAACAAGTGTTTCTATCCTCTGACTTATAAGTTGGAGTCAAGAAGAATGATCTTTTTATCGCTATTTATATATATTTCGTTTATTTATGACATTGACACAAAATATAAATTATGACGTTGTGTCTTTATTTGCAATGAATGAAACAAAGTTTTAGTATGTACGGAATCAAATCATGCATTATAGTTTATGTTAAGTTATTTGAACGTTTACTGGGAGAATATAAAGATTATGTTTATTTAATGTAGATTCTTTTCACTGTCAGTGATGTGAGAACGTATTAAATTAAGCAAATAGTCCCTAGCGAATAACTCATTAATGTATAGAAGTCTTAATCGTCCCGAATGATTTTATACGAGCGACTCTGTAGTTCATGCACACGTTAATGGATATGGCAGAAGAACAGAATGAAAAAGAAAACAAAAACACATGCAAAATCGATTTCGGAAATTGAGTCGCAAGGTGATTATTGCCTCGCTGAATCCCAGTGTAAACACCAAATTATAGCAAATATACAATTATTATTTCCTTAGTATCAGAAACACAAAGGATTGTTCTTAACCAACGCATTATACAATTTCAAGATTCATCCGTAGATTTATTTTATCTCGCTTTGCAGCGGATTCCTCATAAAGCCCCGATAATAGGCCTTCCACAGTAATGACTCAATCCTTTTCTGTGGTAAACTACTTTTGACAGTCTGTATTATCAATAATGCGAACGACTGCATACCTTGGTATAGTTCCAGAAGGCTAACATAACAATATACACAAACTATGTTCCGTCGTTGAAGGTCTCTTCTATCACCTATGATTTTTATGGAAGTGTCTTCGGAGTTCAACGAAATCGATACCTTTTAATAATTCGTCAAGAAAATAAATTTTCAAGGTGATTATAATGGCGCGGAATCCTTGCGGGACTTCTGCATTTTAATAAAGATGCTACTGGAAATAATGTTTCAAAATAAATAGTGTTGCTAACCAAGAAAAAGATTCAAGTGAATAATTTAACAAATTATTCATTTTAGCGGCATGGATGGGTCCCTGGATAATTCTATATAGCTCTCTGTAGTAATGGAAAAGAGTAGTCGGCAATATTCTTTTCTTAAACAAAACAGTATATAATATTTCCTAAAACTGATTTTTGCACCTAGCTTCACAATCAAATTGTATGCAAAATATAGATTATAAACGTAGTATCCGCTTGTATATGAGGTTACTACAACCACATGCGTTGTTTTGGTTAATCTTGAAATGTCGAATATAGAAAGTTTTCATACAAAATTATTTCACACAAGGTGTAATAATGTCTGCAAAATCATTATAGTTGAAACTGACTGGAAACGCTTGTCCGCTCATTATATACCATAGTTGCGTAATAAATATTGTGAAACTCATTTATACCATGAGTACGGTACCTTTTTAATAGCAAAACCGTAACTGCAAGTTATTTTTATTTAGTTTCTAGTCATCTATTGAATCCCATCTGATTCTGAAGTAACTAAATGAAATGATAATAGATTCGATTGACTAACTAAACAATAAATCAATCGTATTTGTTGACATATTATTTCCAGAACTGAAAAATAAATACTTTTGTTCTTTTTCTTGGGTGCCTTGTCCACTCAGTGTGCCATACAAAACTTATACAGTTTTTATGATCGATTAGGAGATTGTACAATATTTACATGCAAAAGAAAATGAAGTTCTTAAATTATTAATGTGTCTGATGCAACAATAATTGGCTGACAATGCTATATATTTCATAATTAGCGTTACTAGATCTAACTTGTTAGTCTGAATTTGCAAACATTTCCAAAATTATATTATGTATTCATGTCCGAATCTTGAACTTAATAAATTCTTAGCTCGACAGACGCAAAAGTGATTCCAACTCTATTCGTGTAATTCAAACAATAAAAAGCCTCTCTCCTGTTTCTTCTTTAGCTCTTGTTTACAGTGCCTTTATATGACTTAATTTTTATAAGACCTATCGCAGAAAACTCTCAAACAAGAGCCAAATCTATTCAGGTGAAAACGATATTAAATGATACGATAAATATTTATCATTTGATGCACATGCGACTGAAGACGATATATGCGATTGAAGAGAAAATAGAGCCACGACAAATAATAAACACAAACCCGTTGAAGCTACAAACGATTACATACCAATTTCTACTGTAATCAAAGTTTGATTAAAGTAGAAGTAGTTATGTAAACGTTTGTATTTTGAACTCTTTATGTGTATATCATTTGTTTTGTCTCTAAGTTGTGTCTGGCTTTGAAAACAATTCAATCAGGATCAAAAGCGCCCAGGCTGGTTGTGTCTAGAGTGATCAGACTAGTGAGAAACTAGTCTTGCACCATCTCTAGTCTGTTTATTGCACACACATACGCACAAACACACACACACACACACACACACACACACACACACACACACATATATATATATATATATATATATATATATATATATATATATATATATATATATATATATATATATATATATATATATATATATATATATATATATATCAATGGAATCACGTCATTTCTTAACAAGTAATTAATGAATAAAATGCTGGAAAAATACTTCACAATATATCAGAAGCATTTAAATTGTTTTCCGCCGCTTACTCAGCGCGTATAAAGCAATAGTCAAACACGGTTCATGCTAATTTGATACATATTAGAAATAAGGTCATTTCTAGAAACCAATTAGAAACATTTCTCCTCCACAAACAAAGCATGCTTTTCCAAGAGAAATATCATTCGCCAGTCAATGATTAATTATGAAGCGTGCCATATTTCAAGCAGTATATCTGCTTTTGCATTATTTAAACTAGACTATATCATCTCTCAGATATCAGATACTCTTGACCATTCATTGCAATCGTTGGAGAAAGTTTAAAGGGGCAGTGTGAAGTTCTGAACGATAAATATTTTGACTTGTTACCATTATTCGGCCTTCTCATGTTTCCTTCCGTGAAACCGACTGGAATGTACAGTCTCTATGCCGTGGTTTTATTCGCATTGACCGTGGGCTCATTTGCTCAAGGTAAGTATTTACTTCCTGTAAAAATTCTATGTATATTAATTTCATACAGACTTTTGCGCGGGTGTCTCCAGGACCGAAATCGGGAGAGGGGCAAGCAGAGTTGCAAATTGTGACTCAATTACATAAATGTTCATTTCAATGGCTATAGATAAAATGTAATTTCAGTTTTCCTATTTTCTTATAAGGTTGGATGATTCCTCATTTGTGATTTTAAATACGATCATCCTAACAAAGTAAACGCATTTGAACGCGTCACATGGAAAATGAAGGGACTTTGTAATGTTACACAAGAAAGTCGTTTCTGGTCTGTTTTTCTTAGATCATTGTCCATGTGTAAACTTCATGTGTCTATCCTAATATATTTCTGACTTGAAGAGGGGAAGCATCGTATAACATAAAGTACTGAAATGTATTTTCTTTATCTTTTGTTCAAAGATTGTCCTGACACCATTGTCAGTTGTCCTCTGGATTTCAAATATCTGCAATATTAATATTGACTCTAAAATATTGAATTTATATGTAGAGATTCTATACTTTGCAAGAAAAGAGTAAGCTGAGATTTTGTGTCTCTATTTTTGCTGTCAGAAAATATGGAAAAATTAATATTATCAACGGGACTAAACTTTAAAAGACCTATACTGTCAAGTGTTATGTAGCTGTAGACTGAAGTCATCAGTATTACATCATTTATTAACATTTAACTGCACATTACAGTAGTCTCTGCAAAACATAGGTTTTCTAAAATAGTTATTGCCACATGTACGGTTCAGTTACAGAGACTTGTGTTTAATCTAAATGAATACATTAGATTTAATTGACAAGCATTATTTTACCATTGTATCATTAGGCCGTCTTCAGCATTCTAAATCTTCCGACATTAAACTTCCAGAAGAATTTATAAGCGCGGCGGCACGAAAACAATATACAATAGATGACGACAAAATGACAGCACGATTGCAAATATGGTCAAAAGATGAGGCTAGAAAAGTACAAAAAATACAAAATCAACAAAATGGTCATAATAACAGTCTCTCGTGGGTCATAATTCAGTCATCTTCATCATTTTCTAGACAATATTTTGTATTTTCACAGCCACTTCTTTTGATCATATTTGCAATCGCGCTGTCTTTTTGTCATCATCTACTGTATATTGTTTTTGTGCCGCCTCACTTGTAAATTCTTCAGAAGTTTAAATTGTCACTGCACAATATATATTTAATATTTATTAAGTACATTTTCTGAGCATAATTATGGATTCTACGTTTATCTGACGAACGCGTGAAGCTAATCGATCTTGTAAGTATGTGTCAGCAAAGACATACATGGATTCGGAAAAGATGACTGGTAATTTATGTTTTTTCTTCTGGCATTGAAGCTTCATCCATTTCCGCATTTTCACTTTCTGGGAACACTCTATAGACTATTGTCCTCTTAGCTTTACATTAATCAGCGACAACTATACATGTTTACAATACATCTAGACATGTTCTAAAAAGGGTCTTCAGGTTTGGAAACAATTATGGACTTAACTACATCAACCACAACTGCTTTACTCCATTTATACATTCAAGCTATTGTCTTGGTAATGATAGCAGCCGCCAAAGAGAAAGCTAACTGGTATAAACAAGAATAACCATTCAATGTAAGATTCACAACTTTAATGTCCTATACTTTTGCCTTTGTCACACTCAAACAGAAAATATTTCTCCCTTCCTCCTCTCTTGAAATTGAACCTAAAGCGACAAGTATTTTACACCGAGCATGGATGCGAACAACATTTATGCCAATTTCAGTTACAGTTGTGTTTGCATAGTTCAATCACATTTCGTGCATCGTACCATAGACAGTATTCGTAATGAAATCACCATTTGATACGGTAATGGAATCAAGAGTAGAACAAAATATCTGTAGCAAGCCGAAGAACCAAATTTACATTACGTGACGCAGAATATTTTCTTAAACACATTTCAGCCAATGTTTCACAATCAACAATAACATGTTGCTTTAAATGAAAGATTTTAAACCTAGGAGGAAAAAGCAAACAAATAATATATTACTAATTCTCAATCCTACATGGCTTCACACGGGATGTTCAACAATCGATATGTTGCGCTTGTAAAAGCAAGCAAATGTACGTATCCCTTTTCCTAAATGTATTTGTCTTCTTTCTATCCTGTTTGTTTTTTTTCCTTTCACGTGTGATAATGTATAAATATATTTGAATATGTCGTTGGTTTCTCTTGTCGTCTTTTTTAAATTCGTTTCACTTTTATTATTTAATTTTTTAATTTTTTCTTTAGCAGTGGCAAATCGTTTTATTTTATATGCGGTATGTATAGTATGATAAGCTATGTGTATACAAATTAGGGACTATTAGGAAATACAAAATAAACAATTGAAACTTTAACAAATATTCGCATGCTGTTTCTACTATATGTCTAACTGCACATTCAGATATACTGAGCGTTTTCGAATTACTTTAGTATGTGTATATTGCTATTTTTCTCAGTTAAAATTTAAACTACCTTATTAATTAACTAAGTCAATAATAACACAACAAAATGTTTAGAAGACGCACCATTAGCCTATTTCAGACGCAGTCTTGAATTGTATGAACAACAAAACATAGAGGATTGTGGTTTTCTAAAATAATGCAGCAGTCCTGATTGTGAGCAACACCTAAAGTTCTTTGCGATATATTTTTCTTTCACTTTCCGTCAATATATACGTGCATGAGAATATATATAAGTTAATATTGTTTCTCGCCAATTCAAGAAATATAATTGTAAATACACGCGATATATATATATATATATATATATATATATATATATATATATATATATATATATATATATATATATATATATATATATATAAGCGTGTGTGTGTATCTATATATGACTGTACAATTTGTTTCCATAGATACCTCTAGATGTAGTGCTTGGGATGAAGACCACGATTCAGAAAATAACCTGGACACATCCGTTACTTTGTGGGAGAAAAACGACTGCCCGTTCATCGATTGTGCCATATTCTGCAACCAGGATCAGTCGTGCATGTCCTTCTTCTACCATGCCACACTGCAACTGTGCTTAGGAACGCAGTCCTACAAACGTGGGCTCCCTTCTAGTAAAACAATGCAACAAGGATGGCAATACTACACTAGTAGGTTCATTGCAGTGAAACGTAATTACAATAACATCTATCTTAGCAATACAACGCTGATAGGTCCATTACAGATAAATGTAATTAAAATACTATCTATATTGGTAATACTACACTAGTAGCATCCTAGTAAGATCATTACAGTGAAATGTAATTAAAATAGCACATATATTTGCAATACTACACTGATAGGTTGATTACAGTGAAATGTAACTAAAGTATCATCTATGGTGGCAATAATACAATAGTAGGTTCATAAAAGTAAAATGTGGTTAAAATAGCATTCCTATTGGCAACACTACATTAATAGGTCCATTACGGTCAAATGTAATTAAAGGAATATCTATATTTGTAATACTAGTAGCTTCCTTACCGTCAAAAGTAATCAAAGTAACATCTTCATTCATCATTCTTCACTACCAAGTTCATTACAGGCAAATCGAACTTTGACGAACAAATGTATTGGCAACTATACAATAGTGGGTTCATTACAGCCAAATGTAATCAAAATAACGTTTCTGCTGGCAATGCCACACAAGTAGATTCATTATAGTCAAATGTAATTAAGATAATATACCTATTGGCAATACAATACTAGTGGGTTCATTACAGTCAAATATAATTAACATAATTTCCCTGTTTTCAATAATATACTAGTAGGTTACTTACAGTCAAATATGAACGCTCCAGTGGCCTTGAGGTTAGAGCGTCCGCCTCGGATGCGGGAGGTCACGGGTTTAAACGCCGGCCGAATCATACCAAAGTCTTATACAAAAGGTACCAGCATCTGCCTTGCTAGGCGATCAGCATTAAAAGGTTCGTGATAGAATGACCTGATTGGGCGGGACATCATGTTACATGTCTGCGGCATGATGCCCCAATGTTCAACATCACTGTAAACTGCCACACTGCAGACATCAGCGATATGATTTAATTTTTTAAAATCTACGTTAAAAATCCAAATCACACACACACGCACAAAACACAAAGAGGTTTCTTTCAAAACGTTAACAAAGTGAAGTCAAATTTATGCATTTAACAGACAACAACACATTATTCTCGTTTTTGTTCCATTCGCAAAAACAATTTTCGCAATCATTGCATAGTTTTCATCTTGAAGCGCAAAATAAAATTATACGGAATATTTTCATATGTTTTACTGACAGTTAACATTCAAGAAGTAACCCATTTTTATTTACTTACCTTCCTGATTTATAGGGAAACAAAACTGCGACGGAGACTATGTCCTCAACCAGTCATTGAGGTTGTGCTACAAATTACATGTAGATGGTAAAACCTTTAACGACGCCATGGCTACATGTGAAGCGGAGGGAGCCAAGATGCTGGTCTTAAGAAATCAGAACGAAGTTAATTTCATAAACACAGGTATATTATTTATCCATTGTAATCTTGAAAAGTGTGGTTTTTAACAAAGTATTGTATTAATTCAAAACATACACGCATAGATTCGATTTAAGGCATGTAACTGTTCAACGCAATATTAAACCATTCGAGTCAAACAAACCAGCCTAATCACCAGTAAGCAAAGGACAATAGGTTAGGTCTTCGACAGCAAATTTTGCTTTGTACGTATATTTGAAAATCTCTGATTCTAAAAATATCACATAGCTACAAACAGGGCCAACTGAATAGATCCGCTCTGAATTTATACTATAACAATGAGATCCAGTTATTCATATTATTAACTATATAAACATGACGCAAAGCCGATAGTAGAATGATGAATTTCTACCCATTCATTAATCATAATGACATATGAAAATAACGATAAAAAGTATTAATAGTCCCTCTTTTCTAAATGAAATTGAAATGGTACACATTTTCATTGGAATCCTTTCTCTTTTCCATTCCCCTTACCCGCCTCGTCCGTAAGGGTAAATAAAAGCAAAAATCTGGAGTGAGAGAAATAAAACATTTTGCGCTGGATGAAAACATTAAAACTGAACGAGTACCAAGTAACTTACAGTAATCTGGTTCGTCGTAATTATATAGTTCCGCTTTCCTTTGGATCAATATATAGTGTTCATAATATCAATGATATATAGTTTCATAGCCAGTCGACGCGAGGCCTATATGTTAAATTTGTCGGTCATGAGGCACACATACTGTGGCGTTTCTAATACTATCTTGTTGTTGTTTCTAAAACCTATTATAATATTATAAAAGTCGATAATTAATTATCAAATTTAAAAATGTCGAAATGGTCGGACATGCCCCCGTCCTTCTCTGTGTGTGTGTGTATGTGTGATTTGGATTTTTAATGTAGCTTTAACAATGTTTCAGTCATATCGCTACGATGTCTGCAGTGTTGCAATTTATAGTGATTTCTAGCACTGTGGCATCATTATGCAGACATGTAACATGATATCCCACACAGTCATATTAATCTGACACAAGATCGACGGGTCCTAACACTAACCTCTTAATGTTAAGCGCCTAGCGAGGTAGATGTTAGTACCATTTTTTCAAATCTTTAGTTTGACTCGGATGGGGATTGCACCTGCGACTTCCTGCATCCGAGGCGGACTCTCTAACCTCTAGGTCATTGGAGCGGTCCTCCCTCTCTCTCTCTCTCTCTCTCTCTCTCTCTCTCTGTATTATAGTAGCTAGATACGGGCGAAAATCCATGAAAATGCGAGGGTTGAGGTTTATCGCAAATGTAGTAAGACGATGTCTCAGGACCTATGAATGATGGTAAAATTTTAGTCAAACTAATCAAACCGTCCAAAGGAGAGAGAGAGAGAGAGAGAGAGAGAGAGAGAGAGAGAGAATTATAGTCTTTAGAAATGATCATTAAAGCAGAATAATTACTTAGATGAACTGTCAATATATTCAAATATTTTAATTATCTCTTTTTGGTTTATCATTTTCCTTAGTTTCTATTCCACGCTAATTTTCATACGCCAGTACGTGAATGCCTGACAGTCAGGTTCAGTGTAAAAGAAGCTAACCGTGTTTGTAGCGCACAACTTTCTTCATAAAAACCAAATTTCATGTTTAAATCATGAGTGTTTCTTATACTGATTTAATAAATGCGAATACAAATATAAACTCAAAACGAAAATAATCAACTTATAGATTTGTATATGTGATTGTGAACAATAAGAACAATCGTAGACCTACATTTTTTAGCAGACCCGCTCGCAAGGATGTGAAGAATTCATTCACTTGGTTAATGCACAGTGGCCCGGAGTATATCGTAACTCCATTCAAAGTACAATCATGTGTATTATTATGTGATATAAATAAAATATATATATAGTATCTGCGCTGTATCAATGATATATACCGCTCGTTGCATACATTTTTCATGAAACTGAAAATCGGCAAGCATCGTTTCCTTTTAATGAAACATTTATACATCTCTTGGTATATCATTCATACAGCGTACATACTGTACATATATTATATATGTATATATTGATGGTATCAATAAGAGAGACAGAGAGTAAGAGCGTTTTGGCGACATATTTAATTTAATTGAAACATTATTTGTTATAACTTTGTTATAACTTTGCGCATAAAACATGTCGCATACCATATATGTATTTTAAAACTCATTCTTTCAAGGCTGACTAATTAAAACTACTGATTCTTTCCATAGACTTAACACAAAATTCTCAAGATATTCGAATATGATGTCGTGTCATTATAAAATCGCCGTAGCTTTCGTTTCCCGTGTTGTTTAGTTCTCTGTATCATGATTTGCCTAATGATTGACATTTGCTGTTTCAAGCATTATGCTCCCAAAATTTTGTCTTTCTATTTTAAAGGTTAGATAATGTTTTGTAATACAAAGCAATTACAATTAATCATATAATTCATATTGGTGTTATGACCGTATCTAAAATCTCGGCTTTCTAATGGATGCGACCTTGACCGAATAGACTTATTACGTACCTACTTCAAATCAAACCTTAACCTTGCCCTTGATTTCTAACCATGAAAGGATCAACATTTCTCTCTCTCTCTCTCTCTCTCTCTCTCTCTCTATATATATATATATATATATATATATATATATATATATATATATATATATTGTACAAAAATATACGTTTTTAAGAAAATTTCCCTAATTGAATTATTTTATAAATTATAGTTATAAGCAGCAAAATGGGTAAAATGGGTGCCGGGACTTACGTATACATCGGTCTTCGGGCCATCGGTGTGAGCAGAGTATGGAAGATGTTCAACGGACAAGACCAACCAAATCTCCCATGGGGATACGGAGAACCGAATAACTTAACTGGCGATCAGAACTGTATATCATGCATTATAGTTTATGTTAAGTTATTTGAACGTTTACTGGGAGAATATAAAGATTATGTTTATTTAATGTAGATTCTTTTCACTGTCAGTGATGTGTGAACGTATTAAATTAAGCAAATAGTCCCTAGCGAATAACTCATTAATGTATAGAAGTCTTAATAGTCCCGAATGATTTTATACGAGCGACTCTGTAGTACATGCACACGTTAATGGATATGGCAGAAGAACAGAATGAAAAAGAAAACAAAAACACATGCAAAATCGATTTCGGAAATTGAGTCGCAAGGTGATTATTGCCTCGCTGAATCCCAGTGTAAACACCAAATTATAGCAAATATAAAATTATTATTTTTTAGACAGTATCAGAAACACAAAGGATTGTTCTTAACCAACGCATTATACAATTTCAAGATTCATCCGTAGATTTATTTTATCTCGCTTTGCAGCGGATTCCTCATAAAGCCCCGATAATAGGCCTTCCACAGTAATGACTCAATCTTTTTCTGTGGTAAACCACTGTCAAAGTCTGTATTATCAATAATGCGAACGACTGCATACCTTTGAATAGTCCCAGAAGGCTAACACAACAATATACACAAACTCTGTTCCGTCGTTGAAGGTCTCTTCTATCAACTATGATTTTATGGAAGTGTCTTCGGAGTTCAACGAAATCGATACCTTTTAATAATTCGTCAAGAAAATAAATTTTCAAGGTGATTATAATGGCGCGGAATCCTTGCGGGAATTCTGCATTTTAATAAAGATGCTGCTGGAAATAATGTTTCAAAATAAATAGTGCTGCTAACCAAGAAAAAGATTCAAGTGAATAATTTAACAAATTATTCATTTTAGCGGCATGGATGGGTTCCTGGATAATTCTATATAGCTCTCTGTAGTAATGGAAAAGAGTAGTCGGCAATATTCTTTTCTTAAACAAAACAGTATATAATATTTCCTAAAACTGATTTTTGCACCTAGCTTCACAATCAAATTGTATGCAAAATATAGATTATAAACGTAGTATCCGCTTGTATATGAGGTTACTACAACCACATGCGTTGTTATGTTTAATCTTGAAATGTCGAATATAGAAAGTTTTCATACAAAATTATTTCACACAAGGTGTAATAATGTCTGCAAATTCATTATAGTTGAAACTGACTGGAAACGCTTGTCCGCTCATTATATACCATAGTTGCGTAATAAATATTGTGAAACTCATTTATACCATGAGTACGGTACCTTTTTAATAGCAAAACCGTAACTGCAAGTTATTTTTATTTAGTTTCTAGTCATTGATTGAGTCCCATCTGATTTTGAAGTAACTAAATGAAATGATAATAGATTCGATTGACTAACTAAACAATAAATCAATCGTATTTGTTGACATATTATTTCCAGAACTGAAAAATAAATACTTTTGTTCTTTTTCTTGGGTGCCTTGTCCACTCAGTGTGCCATACAAAACTTATACAGTTTTAATGATCGATTAGGAGATTGTACAATATTTACATGCAAAAGAAAATGAAGTTCTTAAATTATTAATGTGTCTGATGCAACAATAATTGGCTGACAATGCTATATATTTCATAATTAGCGTTACTAGATCTAACTTGTTAGTCTAAATTTGCAAACATTTTCCAAAATTATATTATGTATTCACGTCCGAATCTTGAACTTAATAAATTCTTAGCTCGACAGACGCAAAAGTGATTCCAATTCTATTCGTTTAATTCAAACAATAAAAAGTCTCTCTCCTGATTCTTCTTTAGCTCTTGTTTATAGTGCCTTTATATGACTTAATTTTTATAAGACCTATCGCAGAAAACTCCCAAACAAGAGCCAGATCTATTCAGGTGAAAAAGATATTAAATGATACGATAAATATTTATCATTTGATGCACATACGACTGAAGACGATATATGCGATTGAAGAGAAAATAGAGCCATGACAAATAAAAATCACAAACCCGTTGAAGCTACAAATGATTACATACCACTTTCTACTGTAATCAAAGTTTGATTAAGGTAGAAGTAGTTATGTAAACGTTTGTATTTTGAACGCTTTTATGTGTATATCATTTGTTTTGTCTCTAAGTTGTGTCTGGCTTTGAAAACAATTTAATCAGGATCAAAAGCGCCCAGGCTGGTTGTGTCTAGAGTGATCAGACTAGTGAGAAACTAGCATTGCACCGTCTCTTGTCTGTTTATTGCACACACAAACACACGCGCAAACACACACACATACACACACACACACAAACGCACACACACACACACACACACACACACACACACACACATATATATATATATATATATATATATATATATATATATATATATATATATATATATATATATATAAATGGAATCACGTCATTTCTTAACAAGTAATTAATGAATAAAATGCTGGAAAAATACTTCACAATATATCAGACGCATTTAAATTGTTTTCCGCCGCTTACTCAGCGCGTATAAAGCAATAGTCAAACACGGTTCATGCTAATTTGATACATATTAGAAATAAGGTCATTTCTAGAAACCAATTAGAAACATTTCTCCTCCACAAACAAAGCATGCTTTTCCAAGAGAAATATCATTCGCCAGTCAATGATTAATTATGAAGCGTGCCATATTTCAAGCAGTATGTCTGCTTTTGCATTATTTAAACTAGACTATATCAACTCTCACATATCAGATTGACCATTCATTGCAATCGTTGGAGAAAGTTTAAAGGGGCAGTGTGAAGTTCTGAACGACAAATATTTTGACTTGTTACCATTATTCGGCTTTCTCATGTTTCCTTCCATGAAACCGACTGGAATGTACAGTCTCTATGCCGTGGTTTTATTTGCATTGACCGTGGGCTCATGTGCTCAAGGTAAGTATTTACTTCCTGTAAAAATTCTGTGCATATTAATTTCATGCAGACTTTTGCAGGACCGAAAACGGGAGGGGGGCAATGCAGAGTTGCAAATTGTGACTCAATTACATAAATGTTCATTTCAATGGCTATAGATAAAATGTAATTTCAGTTTTCCTATTTTCTTATAAGGTTGGATGATTCCTCATTTGTGATTTCAAATACGATCATCCTAACAAAGTAAACGCATTTGAACGCGTCATATGGAAAATGAAGGGACTTTGTAATGTTACACAAGAAAGTCGTTTCTGTTCTGTTTTTCTTAGATCATTGTCTATGTGTAAACTTCATGTGTCTATCCTAATATATTTCTGATTTGAAGAGGGGACGCATCGTATAACATAAAGTACTGAATGTATTTTCTTTATCTTTTGTTCAAAGATTGTCCTGACACCACTGTCAGTTGTCCTCTGGATTTCAAATATCTGCAATATTAATATTGACTCTAAAATATTGAATTTATATGTAGAGATTCTATATTTTGCAAGAAAAGAGTAAGCTGAGATTTTGTGTCTCTATTTTTGCTGTCAGAAAATATGGAAAAATTAATATTATCAACGGGACTAAACTTTAAAAGACCTATACTGTTAAGTGTTATGTAGCTGTAGACTGAAGTCATCAGTATTACATCATTTATTAACATTTAACTGCACATTACAGTAGTCTCTGCAAAACATAGGTTTTCTAAAATAGTTATTGCCACATGTACGGTTCAGTTACAGAGACTTGTGTTTAATCTAAATGAATACATTAGATTTAATTGACAAGCATTATTTTACCATTGTATCATTAGGCCGTCTTCAGCATTCTAAATCTTCCGACATTAAACTTCCAGAAGAATTTATAAGCGCGGCGGCACGAAAACAATATACAATAGATGACGACAAAATGACAGCACGATTGCAAATATGGTCAAAAGATGAGGCTAGAAAAGTACAAAAAATACAAAATCAACAAAATGGTCATAATAACAGTCTCTCGTGGGTCATAATTCAGTCATCTTCATCATTTTCTAGACAATATTTTGTATTTTCACAGCCACTTCTTTTGATCATATTTGCAATCGCGCTGTCTTTTTGTCATCATCTACTGTATATTGTTTTTGTGCCGCCTCACTTGTAAATTCTTCAGAAGTTTAAATTGTCACTGCACAATATATATTTAATATTTATTAAGTACATTTTCTGAGGATAATTATGGATTCTACGTTTATCTGACGAACGCGTGAAGCTAATCGATCTTGTAAGTATGTGTCAGCAAAGACATACATGGATTCGGAAAAGATGACTGGTAATTTATGTTTTTTCTTCTGGCATTGAAGCTTCATCCATTTCCGCATTTTCACTTTCTGGGAACACTCTATAGACTATTGTCCTCTTAGCTTTACATTAATCAGCGACAACTATACATGTTTACAATACATCTAGACATGTTCTAAAAAGGGTCTTCAGGTTTGGAAACAATTATGGACTTAACTACATCAACCACAACTGCTTTACTCCATTTATACATTCAAGCTATTGTCTTGGTAATGATAGCAGCCGCCAAAGAGAAAGCTAACTGGTATAAACAAGAATAACCATTCAATGTAAGATTCACAACTTTAATGTCCTATACTTTTGCCTTTGTCACACTCAAACAGAAAATATTTCTCCCTTCCTCCTCTCTTGAAATTGAACCTAAAGCGACAAGTATTTTACACCGAGCATGGATGCGAACAACATTTATGCCAATTTCAGTTACAGTTGTGTTTGCATAGTTCAATCACATTTCGTGCATCGTACCATAGACAGTATTCGTAATGAAATCACCATTTGATACGGTAATGGAATCAAGAGTAGAACAAAATATCTGTAGCAAGCCGAAGAACCAAATTTACATTACGTGACGCAGAATATTTTCTTAAACACATTTCAGCCAATGTTTCACAATCAACAATAACATGTTGCTTTAAATGAAAGATTTTAAACCTAGGAGGAAAAAGCAAACAAATAATATATTACTAATTCTCAATCCTACATGGCTTCACACGGGATGTTCAACAATCGATATGTTGCGCTTGTAAAAGCAAGCAAATGTACGTATCCCTTTTCCTAAATGTATTTGTCTTCTTTCTATCCTGTTTGTTTTTTTTCCTTTCACGTGTGATAATGTATAAATATATTTGAATATGTCGTTGGTTTCTCTTGTCGTCTTTTTTAAATTCGTTTCACTTTTATTATTTAATTTTTTAATTTTTTCTTTAGCAGTGGCAAATCGTTTTATTTTATATGCGGTATGTATAGTATGATAAGCTATGTGTATACAAATTAGGGACTATTAGGAAATACAAAATAAACAATTGAAACTTTAACAAATATTCGCATGCTGTTTCTACTATATGTCTAACTGCACATTCAGATATACTGAGCGTTTTCGAATTACTTTAGTATGTGTATATTGCTATTTTTCTCAGTTAAAATTTAAACTACCTTATTAATTAACTAAGTCAATAATAACACAACAAAATGTTTAGAAGACGCACCATTAGCCTGTTTCAGACGCAGTCTTGAATTGTATGAACAACAAAACATAGAGGATTGTGGTTTTCTAAAATAATGCAGCAGTCCTGATTGTGAGCAAAACCTAAAGTTCTTTGCGATATATTTTTCTTTCACTTTCCGTCAATATATACGTGCATGACAATATATATAAGTTAATATTGTTTCTCGCCAATTCAAGAAATATAATTGTAAATACACGCGATATATATATATATATATATATATATATATATATATATACAAGCGTGTGTGTGTATCTATATATGACTGTACAATTTGTTTCCATAGATACCTCTAGATGTAGTGCTTGGGATGAAGACCACGATTCAGAAAATAACCTGGACACATCCGTTACTTTGTGGGAGAAAAACGACTGCCCGTTCATCGATTGTGCCATATTCTGCAACCAGGATCAGTCGTGCATGTCCTTCTTCTACCATGCCACACTTCAACTGTGCTTAGGAACTCAGTCATACAAACGTGGGCTCCCTTCTAGCAAAACAATGCAACAAGGATGCCAATACTACACTAGTAGGTTCATTGCAGTGAAATGTAATTACAATAACATCTATCTTAGCAATACAACGCTGATAGGTCCATTACAGATAAATGTAATTAAAATACTATCTATATTGGTAATACTACACTAGTAGCATCCTAGTAAGATCATTACAGTGAAATGTAATTAAAATAGCACATATATTTGCAATACTACACTGATAGGTTGATTACAGTGAAATGTAACTAAAGTATCATCTATGTTGGCAATAATACAATAGTAGGTTCATAAAAGTAAAATGTGGTTAAAATAGCATTCCTATTGGCAACACTACATTAATAGGTCCATTACGGTCAGATGTAATTAAAGGAATATCTATATTTGTAATACTAGTAGCTTCCTTACCGTCAAAAGTAATCAAAGTAACATCTTCATTCATCATTCTTCACTACCAGGTTCATTACAGGCAAATCGAACTTTGACGAACAAATGTATTGGCAATTATACAATAGTGGGTTCATTACAGCCAAATGTAATCAAAATAACGTCTCTGCTGGCAATGCCACACAAGTAGATTCATTATAGTCAAATGTAATTAAGATAATATACCTATTGGCAATACAATACTAGTGGGTTCATTACAGTCAAATATAATTAACATAATATCCCTGTTTGCAATAATATACTAGTAGGTTACTTACAGTCAAATATGAACGCTCCAGTGGCCTTGAGGTTAGAGCGTCCGCCTCGGATGCGGGAGGTCACGGGTTTAAACGCCGGCCGAATCATACCAAAGTCTTATACAAAAGGTACCAGCATCTGCCTTGCTAGGCGATCAGCATTAAAAGGTTCGTGATAGAATGACCTGATTGGGCGGGACATCATGTTACATGTCTGCGGCATGATGCCCCAATGTTCAACATCACTGTAAACTGCCACACTGCAGACATCAGCGATATGATTTAATTTTTTAAAATCTACGTTAAAAATCCAAATCACACACACACGCACAAAACACAAAGAGGTTTCTTTCAAAACGTTAACAAAGTGAAGTCAAATTTATGCATTTAACAGACAACAACACATTATTCTCGTTCTTGTTCCATTCGCAAAACAATTTTCGCAATCATTGCATAGTTTTCATCTTGAAGCGCAAAATAAAATTATACGGAATATTTTCATATGTTTTACTGACAGTTAACATTCAAGAAGTAACCCATTTTTATTTACTTACCTTCCTGATTTATAGGGAAACAAAACTGCGACGGAGACTATGTCCTCAACCAGTCATTGGGGCTGTGCTACAAATTACATGTAGAGGGTAAAACCTTTAACGACGCCATGGCTACATGTGAAGCGGAGGGAGCCAAGATGCTGGTCTTAAGAAATCAGAACGAAGTTAATTTCATAAACACAGGTATAGTATTTATCCATTGTAATCTTGAAAAGTGTGGTTTTTAACAAAGTATTGTATTAATTCAAAACATACACGCATAGATTCGATTTAAGACATGTAACTGTTCAACGCAATATTAAACCATTCGAGTCAAACAAACCAGCCTAATCACCAGTAAGCAAAGGACAATAGGTTAGGTCTTCGACAGCAAATTTTGCTTTGTACGTATATTTGAAAATCTCTGATTCTAAAAATATCACATAGCTACAAACAAGGCCAACTGAATAGATCCGCTCTGAATTTATACTATAATAATCAGATCCAGTTATTCATATTATTAACTATATAAACATGACGCAAAGCCGATAGTAGAATGATGAATTTCTACCCATTCATTAATCATAATGACATATGAAAATAACGATAAAGAGTATTAATAGTCCCTCTTTTCTAAATGAAATTGAAATGGTACACATTTTCATTGGAATCCTTTCTCTTTTCCATTCCCCTTACCCGCCTCGTCCGTAAGGGTAAATAAAAGCAAAAATCTGGAGTGAGAGAAATAAAACATTTTGCGCTGGATGAAAACATTAAAACTGAACGAGTACCAAGTAACTTACAGTAATCTGGTTCGTCGTAACTATATAGTTCCGCTTTCCTTTGGATCAATCTATAGTGTTCATAATATCAATGATATATAGTTTCATAGCCAGTCGACGCGAGGCCTATATGTTAAATTTGTCGGTCATGAGGCACACATACTGTGGCGTTTCTAATACTATCTTGTTGTTGTTTCTAAAACCTATTATAATATTATAAAAGTCGATAATTAATTATCAAATTTAAAAATGTCGAAATGGTCGCACGTGCTCCCGTCCTTCTGTGTGTGTGTGTGTGTGTGTGTGTGTGTGTGTGTGTGTGTGTGATTTGGATTTTTAATGTAGCTTTAACAATGTTTCAGTCATATCGCTACGATGTCTGCAGTGTTGCAATTTATAGTGATTTCTAGCACTGTGGCATCATTTTGCAGACATGTAACATGATGTCCCACACAGTCATATTAATCTGACACAAGACCGACGGGTCCTAACACTAACCTCTTAATGTTAAGCGCCTAGCGAGGCAGATGTTAGTACCATTTTTTAAATCTTTAGTTTGACTCGGATGGGGATTGCACCTGCGACTTCCTGCATCCGAGGCGGACTCTCTAACCTCTAGGTCATTGGAGCGGTCATCCCTCTCTCTCTCTCTCTCTCTCTCTCTCTGTATTATAGTACCTAGATACGGGCGAAAATCCATGAAAATGCGAGGGTTGAGGTTTATCGCAAATGCAGTAAGACGATGTCTCAGGACCTATGAATGATGGTAAAATTTTAGTCAAACTAATCAAACCGTCCAAAGGAGAGAGAGAGAGAGAGAGAGAGAGAGAGAGAGAGAGAGAGAGAGAGAGAGAAAGAGAATTATAGTCTTTAGAAATGATCATTAAAGCAGAATAATTACTTAGATGAACTGTCAATATATTCAAATATTTTAATTATCTCTTTTTGGTTTATCATTTTCCTTAGTTTCTATTCCACGCTAATTTTCATACGCCAGTACGTGAATGCCTGACAGTCAGGTTCAGTGTAAAAGAAGCTAACCGTGTTTGTAGCGCACAACTTTCTTCATAAAAACCAAATTTCATGTTTAAATCATGAGTGTTTCTTATACTGATTTAATAAATGCGAATACAAATATAAACTCAAAACGAAAATAATCAACTTATAGATTTGTATATGTGATTGTGAACAATAAGAACAATCGTAGACCTACATTTTTTTAGCAGACCCGCTCGCAAGGATGTGAAGAATTCATTCACTTGGTTAATGCACAGTGGCCCGGAGTATATCGTAACTCCATTCAAAGTACAATCATGTGTATTATTATGTGATATAAATAAAATATATGTATAGTATCTACGCTGTATCAATGATATATACCGCTCGTTGCATATATTTTTCATGAAACTGAAAATCGGCAAGCATCGTTTCCTTTTAATGAAAAATGTATACATCTCTTGGTATATCATTCATACAGCGTACATACTGTACATATATTATATATGTATATATTGATGGTATCAATAAGAGAGACAGAGAGTAAGAGCGTTTTGGCGACATATTTAATTTAATTGAAACATTATTTGTTATAACTTTGTGCATAAAACATGTCGCATACCATATATGTATTTTAAAACTCATTCTTTCAAGACTGGCTAATTAAAACTACTGATTCTTTCCATGGACTTAACACAAAATTCTCAAGATAGTCTAATATGATGTCGTGTCATTATTTTAAAGCCGACTATAAAATCGCCGTAGCTTTAGTTTCCCGT
The DNA here is from genome assembly GCA_028554795.2 of Sinohyriopsis cumingii. Classification (NCBI taxonomy): domain Eukaryota; kingdom Metazoa; phylum Mollusca; class Bivalvia; order Unionida; family Unionidae; genus Sinohyriopsis; species Sinohyriopsis cumingii. The sequence goes on along the minus strand of CM068835.1, from coordinate 105,248,640 downwards.
GTTGTTTAGTTCTCTGTATCATGATTTGCCTAATGATTGACATTTGCTGTTTCAAGCATTATGCTCCCAAAATTTTTGTCTTTCTATTTTAAAGGTTAGATAATGTTTTGTAATACAAAGCAATTACAATTAATCATATAATTCATATTGGTGTTATGACCGTATCTAAAATCTCGGCTTTCTAATAGATGCGACCTTGACCGAATAGACTTATTACGTACCTACTTCAAATCAAACCTTAACCTTGCCCTTGATTTCTAACCATGAAAGGATCAACATTACTCTCTCTCTCTCTCTCTCTCTCTCTCTCTCTCTCTCTATATATATATATATATATATATATATATATATATATATATATATATATATTGTACAAAAATATACGCCTTTAAGAAAATTTCCCTAATTGAATTATTTTATAAATTATAGTTATAAGCAGCAAAATGGGTGCCGGGACTTACGTATACATCGGTCTTCGGGCCATCGGTGTGAACAGAGTATGGAAGATGTTCAACGGACAAGACCAACCATATCTCCCATGGGGATACGGAGAACCCGATAACTTAACTGGCGATCAGAACTGTATGCTTATCATCAATGGAAACTTTTTTGATGACCCATGCAATCGTCTAAAACCTTTCTTTTGTCAAAGGTTCATAAACTAAATCCAGCAGAAAACAGGTTATATCCACTTAATGAATTGTTCTTAACTATAGTGGGAAATAAGACGTTGACACCTAACAGTATTATGGAAAATAGAATACACACACCTCAGTTCTTTAAATCATATGAATTCATACAATATTAGGAAATATATATGTAATTATAAACGTACGCATATATAAATACAATCTTTAACTGTTTTTCTAGGACCTTATAGTTGACAATCTTGCAATTTTAAACGCTTGAAGATGTGTATTTTAAATTAATATAATTTCTACAGCAATTTTACATACAATTGTTTTGTGTTTCTAATTGATATATTCGTATGTAATAGCGTGTATTCTATCTTATGTAAGAGAATTTGATGGTTAATGTTACAGTGTGTTGTTGTCTTGTTACAACGTGTTGTCTTTGTTACATCATGTATCGTAATAATGGAAACACAATTAACGTAAACATTTTTTAATTTGATTATGAAGGGTTAATTATCTAATTATTGTTTCTTCTTTCGAATTGCAAGCAGTCCCCAGTTTTTAAAATGAACAGTGTTGAATATTTTTCACCGACATTTAATATCAAAGCTAGTGCTTTTAAGCTTTTCTATGACACTGAATATCAAAGCAAATGACTTCATGCTGTTCCGTAAGACTGTATGTTACAGCTGGTGCCGTTCAGCTTAATTCGATTTTCATTTTAGCTGTCTTTACGCAAGACACTTTTGCAGGACAAATTGCTGAAGAAACTGACATCACAACGTCACACGCGAAAAGAAACTGTGTTTGGTTACTGAAATGTTTATGGTACATTGTTTCATTCAATTAAAGGATGAAAAGTTAAAGTGCTTTAAATGATATCATATAATACTTGGAGCATAACACAAATTATATCAGTTCAAACAGTATTGCAGCTTGTACCGTATGATACGTGAGTGACTTGGGATCTCGTGAGAATTGATGCATAGATGAGACGAACGAGATCAGGTGTCCTTCCACTATCAAGCGAGATGCAATGATATCATCCAGATCAAGTTTATATATATATATAGCGAGTGTTGTCACCTTTTAGGGATAGCATGGCAAGAGACGCTATAACAAAAGAATAAAACTAAATGCGTTTGTAAGTTAATAATTGTTTGCGACGTCTACGAAAAAAAATGCATTCCAGATGTATTATTTCATCATGAACCTAATATTTCTCTTACTTGGATATATATTAAATATTACATTAATACCGATGTATTTTCTTCAAAAATTATTCTTAAGCAAATTTCATCATTGAATTTGAAGTATTTGAAAAAACTTTCAAATAAATTTATATGTTTATTGACACTTTTACATACAATTACAGTTAATAACGTGTTCAAGAAAGCAATATATGCCAGAATTTAGTAACCTGTAAGTTATTTGTTAGCTATGCATTTATAAATGACCGTTAGGATTATTCTGAAATCAAGCCCCTGAATTTGAGTGTATGCATACGTCGAATACCATAGGCTTCTTTGGATTTCCTAACGTTTCTGTTAAATTGTGAGTTATACCTAATCCAAGTCTGGATTACATCCTTTAAGATATGCCCTGGAGAAGAAAAATGTTTTTCTACTGGGTTCCTTTCAAACTTTATTGGTTTGCCAGAGTGATCTGTGGAAATTCAATCTAATATTTACATTTCTGCGTTTCTCAAATTTGTGGGAGCTTCATACCCAACATGTGATCAGGATGATCACATTTTCTGTGCACGACTTGCATCCAAGGTTTCCACAAGACTGCGATTTCATTGATTCGATAGTTGCCTTAAATTTGCCCTTTCGTCGTGTCTCTTAAATTCCGAAGGTCTTCGAAATGCAACTACTGGCTTTAGCGGAAAGATCAATGTAAGCGGTTTACACGAGTCAGTTAATGTTTGTGAATGATGTGACCTGCTTGTGAGCTATCTACGTAGAACGTTGGTGACATACTTGAGCAGTCATTTTATATTTAAAATAACAAATGACCCATTGGACGAACGTACTTCCATTGCTATTGTATTGCAACGTAAACAAACTTGGTGATTTAATAGAAAAACAAAAAACGATTGTTTCGTCTACGTAGAACCTTCTGGATAGGATCTACTCAACCGTAATCAAAGGACTATAATTTTATTAATAATATTATTTAAGTAAAACTATTCATAAGATCAACACTTTAAGATAAAACCCGGTCCATCATTAGCACTCTCTAGTAATCAATGCGGTATTATAGAAACAACCACAATGTCGTCCCTTAATTAAATAATCTGCCTAATGCGTTTTCATCAATATACCGCCTACCATTCAGTTCAGATGATTGCAATGTATTGTGTTTTAACTGAGACATAGAGCATCCTAAGTTGTTTAGAATCGATCGGTTTAGCGTTAGAGCAATATTATAACACCAGTCGTAGTTTTGAGTTTTATATTTTTTCAATAAGTAACTCGGGAGATGCTGTTTTTATATCCTTTTAAAGAATGTTAAATATAAATTTAAATTTCTTTCACACCAACGTGGCAACAAGCAAATCTAGTATTAATGTTCTTCTTGGTATATTTTATAGCTATGTATATATGTCACTTCCGTATAACTTTAGTATCACTTCAGTATCACTTTATTATCACTCCCCTTCAGTATCACTTTCCTATCACTTCGGTATCACCTCAGTACCACTTTAGTAACACTTCAGTATCACTTTAGTCACTGGGTTTATTAAACGCTCTTTCGTACCGGAAATAAATACGTGATGTGTGAAAGCTATATTGTATTATTTTGTAAGTATCTGTGAAGTATGTTTAACATAAATTGTGTTGGCTTTCAATTGGTTTTACTTTAATCTTAAAAGATTTTGTGCAGGCCTAAGTCATTAAGTTTCAAAAGAACCAAGATTTCTTTCAAATGTTACAGTGTCATTAACAATTTAGGTAAGAAATACCGACAATTTCATTTGTAAACATTAATATTTCATAGTAATTGAAATAATTTCATAGTAATTGAATTAATATCATAGTAAAAGAATTATCTGTATAGTATGAATTAATTTCTGTCGTAACGGAATTTAATTTTTGTAATAATTCACAACATAATGTAATCATGCAGAGAAATTGTTTCACTCTGTTATTCTTAACAATAAAAACGCAATAATCATTGCTACTAAAAAAAATATTTTTTCAATTTCTAAAAACTGTTTTGCATGTATATTCACAACCAAAAATTGAAATACAGAACATATGGCCACGAGCATAATGCAATTGTATGTTCGTCATATACTTTGAATTCTGATATTCGTACTGAGCTTTTTAAAATGACGTATATTTCTGAAAGCATATAATTTTTATTTTCGCCTTTATTTTGTCACCTTTGATTTGATAGATTATTCAAGGGAATGTCAACGGATACTATTGAATATCCAAACAGAATATACCAAGGACAAATTCGCCGCGGAAATTTATATACAAGATGATGCCTATGACACCGAATCCATGTGGTGCATTATTATATTGAGAGAACACTGAGATTTAATATTCATTCACACTATAGGTTTGACAGACATATGATTCTTGTTTTGTGTATCTTGAACATTCGTTATATCTAAATTAAAATCTGAAATGATTCTGAAAATTACGTTGTCTATTTGAATGTTTTGAGGCTACAACTGTAAGTTGCCGCTGATGTTTGAAATGCAAATTTTGAATATTCATGAAACCTTTTCGTTAGATTCTCCTCCTTAAACAATTGTGATTTAAAAGTTCATTTGATCCTATTTTTAATGTCGTTAGAGAATGCACCAGTGCAGGAACTCTCTCCTTCTAAAAACATTGCCTATTTCAAACCACATTCGAAAACCCTTACAACCACTTCTCTCTGTCTCTCTCTCTCCCTCTCTCTCTCTCTCTCTCTCTCTCTCTCTCTCTCGTTTTCTGTATGTCTGTCTCTCTCTCGGTCTCAACAAACACTGCTGCAGGGTTCATAATGCAAATTCAATTATATGTATGGTTTGTCTACCTGATATCAATGGATATACGATGTGGAAGGTGGTAAGAAAATATTTGGACATGTCATTGTAATACAATATTTGTATAATTTTGTATTTGTACCCTTCCTACCCTCCGTGGGTCAAAGATGACGAACTCTCGTAGATGGCAATCACGTGGGCAATATAATTAACAAGCATTCTTGTATTTAAATCTAACGGTGCACTGGTAGAATTTACAACAGACAGACGGAGGGTAAGATGGTGTAAAGAAAACAAATATCTTTTTGCGTTAAGGAAACATGGAAATGTACATGACAGGCTACATCAATTCATTCTCTGACATGTATTAACGCACTTCGATCTTCAGGTCATTGTTACAACTATATAAACATTTGTGTTCAAGTATTGGTAATTTATTTCTATTTATTCGCTTATTTTTCTTCGAGGTCCTTAAGCCATGACACCAGATTGTGCTGCCTTCATGCTTGCCCCTTTAATCTTCAGGGCAAGGTCACTGTCACAGAATATTCACGCTAAGGTCATGATCAAGGTATCTTTTGTTTCTGTTTGTATGAGTCAATTATGCGATATGTTCAATGAATCTTTTGACCTTGCAATCCAGGTCACATGTCGTATATAAATGTTTTAATTGTGGTCTAAACATAAAGACCATGCTTTTCGTTTGCTTTTGTTATTTGTTGTTTTTTGTGGGGGGGGGGGGGGTGTTTTGAGGGGTTTTTAAGTTTGTTTAGTGTTAAGCTTAATATTATAGCTTATTTAGTCCATCAATGTAGAATGAAAAGTTTGCAATCAGTCATTGCGCTAGGGTACTTCGTGCTTATATCGGTGATTTTAGTGCAGTTTATACCTGTGCACGTTCTATTACGGAACAAATATCATAATCACGTTATCAGGAAAAAATATAATCCATCCTGGACATAGTACATTAAATGAGTAACTATGCAAAACAAACATCCTCTTAAGGCACAAATTTGACCTTTAATTTAGTTTTTCATTTCCTTTTATCTGCTTGAATCTGGTTTGAAAACGCTATGTTCACTTCACACAATAATTGTTTTAAAGAAATTGTTTTTATATAGAGAAACAGTTGCCATGGAGGAAGGAAGAAATAAAATAAATTCGTTTTCTGCCTTACTTTAAATGTTTTTCTTTCTTATGCTAAGGTCTTTTTCCATCTTTATATTCGAAATTTTCTGATAGTATTGCAAATATAATACATTTGTCGACTTGTATATAACTGTTTTCATGGTTTCTGCCTTTGGGATTTCAATAGAAGTATTTATTTAGTAATTGAAGCCGTAAGGGCTCGAGTTGAAATAATGGAAAAGAAATACAGGTCGCCCACTTTTCTGCCAATAAAAAGGGATTTTCCAAGCACATTCACGGTAAATATCTCCTTTTTAAATTTACACACCTTGCATTCAAATTGTAAATAGATGACATTTGGAAATTTCAAAAACGTATGAATTTGCTTTCAGCCATTCTGTAGCGTGGAGATGGGGTAATCGTTGTACAATTTAGACATATTTCTCACTCATCAGTCTAGCAAAGCAAACAAACGCGCACAAGCTTACATGTACACATGACTCCATACATAAACACCAACACAGCTACACATTCATAAATACATATATCACCTCACTCAAAACACTGGAAAGAAAGTAACTACTTATGATGGCAAATGAAACTTCGCTGCGATATATCTTGCAACAAACGATAGACACCGCTATGTAATGAATTTTATATGTACATTTCAACTTTGTATTTACAATGTAAAGAATATAATTACATGGACATCTTGAGACTTTTATCTTCTCCATACCGTATATTGGATTTTCAGATGTAGCTAAAATTATCGCAAAAAATAGAATTGCCCCTTCTGCGTTGATACTTTAACAATTGCTCCTCTTGAAGCAATTGTTATTCTGAAACTTCGAATGGTTATTATCAAAACTAAAATTGCATATTTGCATGAGACTAAGATAATTGACGCGTTATTTTTATAGTTTCATCTGTCACAGTAGCAAGCATAATTAAGAACTTCGTGCCTTACACAAGACAATAGAACTTACAAATAGACAGTAACGAAATGGAAACCGTTCAAGTAATGTATGCATGCACTTCTTAAGTTTACGATTTCATCAGTCTTACAAAATATGAAGATATAGTATTATGACAACAATTAATGAAACATACAATAACGAATCTCATGAAATAAATAACAAAACTATATTTTAAACATGATTTATAAATATTGTCAATGTATCCACATCATTGAGCGTAAGTACGTAAAGAGTTTGTTGGTCATGTTATGAACAGGCACATTGTAGATTATTACGCCATTTGTTACGATTTAACCAATCTTAATCCAGGCTAAAAGAGTTTCTTAAATATTTGAAATTATTAGACATACAATCGAGAACTGACGCAAAGTAAAGATACTATAATCCTTCAACTGTGTTACATCCAAATAGAATAAAAGTCAAACTAGTGCTTTATTCACCAGTAAGGACATATATTTCACACGTGTTCGAGTTTCCTTAAAAGTAGTTACGTTAAATCAAGCGAAAACATTTTTTCTATCATGTTTCGTTAATATTCCTTGAAGGAGATTTAACGTGGTACATTGAGCAACCAACAGCGGATAAAAGTCTGAAAGGGACTGCTACATGTAACTCATCTACATCCATGTATCCTCTCATCCTTCAGCTCAATCGATAAAATGAAGAAGCTGCAATGCGTTCTTGATAATAGTAACATGATTGAAGAAATTCTAGTCAGGGTGTAGTATGGGTGTTATAGCCATGGATCTTAATAATTTAGGAAAGACTAAGGACGTGCTAAAAGATGCAATAAACGAGGCAAAAGAGGAAAAGGTAGACCAGGAAGAAAAATAATAGATCAGAGTCTACAATGATAAGCAAATGAACGAAGAAGAAAATGAAATGAAGAAACAAACAGGAGGAAGATGAGATGGAGAAGAAGCAGGAAAATGGAAGTAAGAAGATGTGATGAAGAAGATGAGAAGTTGATGGAGGAGAAGAAGAGAAGAGAGAAAATAGAAGAAGAAGAAATCCAAAGGCTCTTTTCAGGAACAATCACCTGTCTCGACAATATTCAAATTCTCTCTTGCCTAATAACATAACAACAAAACGTGTATGTAAATTATGTGCTCGTTTATGTGATTTAAGGAACATACACCATTGCGCATGTCTAGAAATTCTATGCAGAAACTACAATAGTCATTCAATACTAACAAACTTGTATCTAGATGAAAATTAGCTACATTAGAAAGAGAGCCATAAAGAAACATTAAAAAGGCACACTTAGTGACACACTAGATACACACACTAGAAATACCAAACAATTACATACAGATACACAAGAGATACATTAATGTTAACGGAAGAATCCCCGTATCTTAACCCATCGCTATAACACGTAGCTATAAATAAATACTAGCATTTTACAAACGGAATTTCTACAAGTTGTAACTATAAAGATACACTAGTGTTTTTGTTTCCATTTATGACTTGTCTAGTGTGAGATTTAAATTATACACTAACACTAAGGCCCCTTGGATAGTATTTTTAAGGGGTGTTAAATGGTACAATTAATACGATGGATAGTATTTTTGTGGTGTAAGGGTTAGCGCAAAATGTCCTGCTCAGCATTCCTTTGGACCCCAGTAGCAAGGAAAAAAGGGGGATCCTGACTTCGCAGCAGCAAATAATCTTCATACTCCATGCCAAGGCATGCGTCCTGGTGAGGCCACTCCAGTCGTACTACTGAGTGAGGAAACAACATTGAAGTTGGCAGTCTATGGGTTATAAGTCATACCTGATTGGTGTAGGGAAGAGGTGCCACGGATCAGCGTCGACGATTAGAGGGATCATCGCATCACACTGGCCGACTTCCGCACGCCTCAAGCCGGGCATCCCCTGGTCAGCAAGGAGTTTACCCGCCAAAGTCTGCCTGCTCCAGTTGGTGTTTGGAGCATGTTGGTCAGCATGACAAGCTAAAGGACATTTAGAATCCAACAAAGTAGACTCCAACACTTCCTTTTGCAACCTGGAACATGCACACAATGTGCACCGGCATCTCTGCTGACCTCAGGGGAGGTGGACGACACCAGGAAGAAGGCCACCATCGATAGAGAGCTCGCCAGAATAAATGTCAGCATAGCTTCTTTGCAGGAAACCAGGCTCGCCTCTAGCGGCTCCCTCAGAGAGAAAAACAACACATTTTCCTGGAAGGGTCGAGAATCTGAGGCGCCGTGACAGCACAGAGTGGGCTTTGCCACCAAAATCAATCTCCAGGCCTCGATTGAGCCTCCTCAGTGGGCACCGAGCGTCTCTTGTTTATAAGCATTGCCACTGCTGTAGGTCCTCAGTGTCTATACCCCATCCTCATGTCTTCAGAAGACACATATGATCATTTACATGGCCACTAAACGAATAGATCAAAGGATGCCCCAAAGATGAACCATTATTCCTCCTCAGCGAATTTAATGCCAAAGTAGGTGCGGACCACGAGTCATGGCCTACCTGACTCGGACATCATGACACTAGAGGGACCAACGAAAAGGTTCAGAGACTGCTAGGGCTGTGAACCATCCATGACCTGTGGGTTACAAACTCCTTCTTCAAGTGTAAGCCACAGCACAACGTGTCATAGAAACACCCAATGTCTCATCGCTGGCACCGGCCCGACGTGGTCATCACCAGGCGTTTTCCTCTTAACAGCCTCCTCTCCACCAGACACTTCCAAAGTGCAGACTCGACTCTAACTAAGTCATCGTAAGCATCAGGGTGCGCATACGGCCACACACACTACACTGCTCAAAACAAGCAGGTCGTCCTCGCATCAACAAGTTGGAGGAGTATGTGCCGCCCTGGACCAGGCTCTCCAGGACCTGCCATAGCACGATGCTACAGCCAAGTGTAGCGCCATCAAGGGTGCCATCTAAAGCACAGCCAAGTGCACGTTTGGCAAGAAGAAGCGCCCCAGACAGGGCTGGTTCAGTGCCCACCTTTCAAGGATGGAACAAATAATCGAAAACAAACGAAAAGCCTTCATATCTTACAAAATATGACCCAATGAACGGACGCATGTTGCCCTCAGAAATGCCCGAAGTATTACCCAACGCATCATTTGAAATTGCGAGAGTCAGTACTTTCAGCAACTGTGCGAATAAATCCAGCGCCGTGCCGAGTCTGGAAATATCCAAGGTATGTAATGTGGCATGAAGAAGTCTGTAGGCGCTACCGTGAAAGGAATTGTGCTCCTGAAATCTCAGATGGGATAGAAGATGACAGACACTGAATATCAAATGTCCAGGTGATGGAGCATTACTCAGAGTATTCGCCCGAGAAACGTCAGTCACCGATATCGAACTTATCAGCATAACGAAACTGCCCACTATGGAGGAGCTCAACAAAGTGTCCACCTTAGAGACGCTCAGGTAGTGAGAGCATCCCTCCCGACGCTATCAAAAGTGGGAAACCAACATTCCTTCAGCCATTGAACGAGTTACTCTGACTCTGCTGTGAGAAAGGAGCAGTTCCCCAAGACATGCGCGGCACCACGATTGTGACCCTTTACAAAAGCAATGGCGGCCCAAGTAGCTGTAATAATTACAGAGGGATCTCGCTCTTGAGCATCGTTGGCAAAGTGTACGTTCACATCATACTCAACAGGCTGCAGCTGCTGACGGACAGTGTGTACCCGGAATCCCAGTGCGGTTTCAGAGCAGGCAGGTCGACATGAGCATAGAGCAAGGTCAGACACTTTGCATGATGTTCGTCGATCACGCCAATGCCTTTGACCTGGTAAGCAGGAAGGGCCTATTTATACTTATCAGTATGATCGGTTGCCTCCAGAATTCTTCAGCATGATAAACGCTTTCCACGCCAACATGAAGGGAACAGCCCTGTATGATGGTTCCTAATTAGACTCCTTTCCCATCAACAGTGGCGTGAAGCTTGTGTGCTGACGACAAACCTTTTCGGGATCTTCTTCTTCCTGCTCCTGTCCTAAGCCTTCGATTTGTCCACTGATGAACTATATCTGCAAACAAGGTCCAACGGGATGCTATTCAACCTGGCTCTGTGCTCATCAGGGAAATGCTTTTTGTTGATGAGTAGTGCACCCATTTGTCCGTATAGTATGTTTGTGTGATAGATTTATGTTGATAAATCGATGTATATGTATATGTCTCCAGCCATGTCTCTAACCCTGTCTCTATGTCTCTTTCTCTATTTGTCCCTTGTCCCTAAAGTGGTACATAATCAGGTTAGCGACTTGCAACACTGTTCCTAACGAATCCGTTCGATTGAGATCAGCTACTTGCATCAGTGTTGCCATTGTTTCCCCCGTGTCCAGTAACGTGATGTCATCCTATTCAATTCCCCTTGTCCCTAAATATTTCCATCTTTGTTCGATTCCTATCTAGTGTACCAGATAGTCCCACTATGTTTATTTTGCCATGTCTCTAGACAGTCCCACCCATTTTAAATTCCCTTTGTACGTAGACAGGCCTAGTCCCTCGTTGCTATTGTAAATTTCACTTGTCGGTGTACAGTCTCAATCCCTTGTCGCTAATTTCCATTGTCCCTAGACAGGCCCACCTATATTCAGTTCACTTTGTCTGTAGACAGGCCCAATCCATTGTCGTTGAACATTTCCTATGTTTAATTCCCCTTGTCCGAAGACAGGCCCAATATATTGTTGCTATGTTAAATTTCCCTTGTCCATAGACAGGCCCACCCATGTTAAATCCCCCTTGTCCGTAGACAGTCCCAATACATTGTCGCTATACATTCCAATTAATCTTGAGACTTAGGTATAATTTTAAAAAAAAAAACTAATTTAACATTATGGACACATTCTCGCCGTATCTTCCCATTATACTACTTCTGCATGGAGATCTTAGATTTGCAACCACATTTGACAGTTTCCAGTCATGGATATGTTCAAAAAGTCGGAACGTTTTAATAGCGTTAGAAGAATCAGTTCTTAAATACAAAAGGATATATGCAAGGCAATTCAATTAAAATCAAAATTAAACTGTCCTACGTGAAGATCTGACAGCGACAGCATAGAGGTCATTTACTGATGTACTTTGAATTCACTAATCGAAATGCAGCTCTCAGAAATTTTAAAGTGAACCAATTCGTGTAGCACTCATTGATGCTCTTCGAACGTACTTCTCAATCTCCCAAACCGGAAAATATAAGAATCATTCGCTGTTAAATTAGTGTGTATGGCAATATTTGAGTGATCGCTTGTATGGCTTCACTGCAGTTTGTATCTTCATGACATTTGTTAATTAAAGTACAAGCAAAATAATTTACCACACAATTCATATCAGAATGATTTATCATTTGCTTTTATTTTCATTGCATCATCACATTCTCTTTTTTTCTTAAACAGATTCGAACAAATTTCTCCACAGCAGATCTTTTTATAAACATCCTTATCTTCGGAACGTTACCACAATCACCTTCATCAATATCATCACAGTTATGTTTCATTTATTTTCTTTTTGTAACAGTCAGAACATTTTGTTTTACGGCAATTATGTGGAATCTTGCAGGTTTTGTGTTCTTAGGTTGCATTTGCATCATTCCTTCCACAGTCATGACAAGATGTGCATAAAGCTAATAATGAGCCATTGTTGTCTCTCGTTTTTCAACTCATAGGGATGTCCAGTTACATGATTCATTCCACAATTCTTTCAGTCTCTTTGGCATGATGTTTTACTTTTCAATACTAGATGCACCTACTAATTTTTGTAGGCCAGTACCACAATAATTATGGTCTTCTACAGCCAAAGGCCTGGCACCAAAGAAATTATGAAATGTTAGAACAGCTCACATTTGATAATTGCTTGCAAATGGAAGTATACGTGCTTGTGACACTGAAACAACAATAATTTCATTATGATTTATGATGATTGCTATAGGATTTTGTATTCCTCCGAATGCAATATAATTTCCAAGGTCTTGTCACTAATTTTTTAACACGGCGTATACTAAATGCAACTTTTCCAGTACTGCATAATACATTTTAAGATGATGGATTACAACTGTGCTGTGTAATGCTTATCATCAAAGAGAAGATGCAAAGTATACTCACGTCTAGTTAGTCGTTTGCTAAAAACATTCGTTAGGGACCAAGAATCGATTAACAATGATCTGGGGGCGGGGGGCAACCATATGTGAAGGCACACACCAAAGGTGGTCGACTTGTGGGGCATTCAACGTCACAAAAACAGTAACATCGCCTTCTAAAAGAAGGAATTTAAATTATATAGCTTTGCTGTATCACCATGGTAGGAAGAGAACATTGAAAAATACATTCTCGAGATTTCTAGAGCATCTGCTTTTGGATTTAAAGTCTCTTATATTCATAGTATTTTACTAAACCCACATTGATCAGAATATCTTTGTTACAATTACTATAGAAAGTGATTTCGAAACATTTTCAAATTTGAATATTTTAAGGGAGGGGTGTGATCAAATCTTCGTGACACTTTTATAACGAAGATCTGAGTTATTGTTAACGATTGGGGTGGGGAGAAAAAATAACGCCAAAATTGCGTGAGGTTATATATAGACGGCACCATAATCTCATAGTCCGAGATATAAGCTTCACTACAAAACTATGAGTGGTTGATAAGTTTTCTGGTCCTGTTGTTAAGGAACATTTCCATGCATTCGTCATTTTCCGACTGTGACATATCGTGTCAGTCCGTCACATCAGTGGCGTGTGGCAGCATAGCAATATGCAAATTTAAATCGCCCGTTTAATAAAGACTGCAACGAAGGAGTATAAGTTGCTTTTGTAGGTTCATTGATTCATTATAGATCTTATTGCAAAGGTTAGTAACTATAAAAGCCCTTAATGGAACATATATGTTATTTTAACTGTGTCGACACAAATACATTTGCTTATAAGTTTGGAAATGTCATTTGCAAACGTTTTGGCTAAGTATAAACACTTGGTAAAGACATTCAACATCGCCAGTGGCTTTATTACAATAGTATTTATAACAATTTATATGGCTTAAAGTAAGGGCCCATTCCAATCCAGGTGTCTCGTATTATTGTTATATTTGGGATCTGAGAACCTTTCTTAGCGTTTTGTATTTTCGACTTACACGTGTTTGTTGTTCTTATTTCCTCAGCACCGCCCTTTGCAAGTGTGTTAATGAAATGGGAGACATTCATTTTATGTATGTGTCACTCAGTGTCAAAACGAACCAAACGAGGCCAGTTTTAAGGGGGTACTGGTGCTAGTGAAATACTTACTTTTACCAGGAAAGGCTAAATAGAAAACCCGACCTAAACTAAAAATGTACACCTTTAAAACTACTGTTAATTTCAATAAAATAGAGTCTCGTGTCCGTCATCTGATAAATAATAAGAGCAAAGGATTAGTTTTGTCATGAAAATGACATCTAAAAAAACAGATTACTGTGCAGCTAGTTATTACGGCAATTATACCTCAGCTATTTTTAACCTGGGTTTTGTCAATTATTGCTTTTCTGGTTTATTATCCGCATTGTGTATATTGTCCTGTCTTTGCCTCGCTTACATAGGATGACAAAAACGTCTTCTTGCAGCTGAGCAAATACATTGATAATATTATCACCTTCTTTTGTCTCTGCGACATTTCTTAATATGTCTCGGTTATTCTGTCTCGATAGTTCTTTGCTTTGGACATGTGAGTTAACATGCGTTAGATAATCTCTGACATGATGTCTCAATACTCCACTACTGCGAAATGTTTTTATGCGGCGTAGCTCTGTGATTTTGACAATGGTTGCAATGCAGTCTTTGTAATACTCGTTTGTAATCAGCATATCGTTGTGTGCATGCAGCGTCAACACTTTTGTTGGCTGCGGTTGCGTTCCAAAAGTATCGTAGGTTAGTTTACGTTCGACAACTATTTTATATAATGCAGTTTATAGTATCATGTCAAAATAGGTTCAACAATGCTAAGACATCTTTCTTTCGAGAATCAAACGATTGTTATATGCATACAAAGCTTCCGTTGTTCTTCTCCTATACCGTCTGGGTTGTAGTGACGTTCTTCAGACAAATGTGGGAGCCCGACTTTTCAATATTCTTGGGTATCAAAAATGCTAGAAAATTGTATTTGGGTATTTCCGTTAATCCAAAAATCTTTATAGTCAATACTCAACGGCGTTGTCAAATAACTAATCAAATCTCTAAACAGTGATTTCCACGCTATTGCAGAAATTATGATAGGTCCATCCATGATGACTTCTTCAGAAACAAAATGGTTCAAAAGACATCTACCGTCTTATCCCGAGAAACTGTGAACTATCACTGAAGCGTATTAAGGACAGTTCCCTTGACGATTGACGTCATCTCCATTCTATTCATTCGTCAGTGTGGCCCAATATCCACTGAGTGAAATTTGAAAGAGTTTTAGATCCACGAAATATGTACTCATGTCCACCAAGGAGCACGCTAAAGATCCAAAAGTGATAAAATAAAGTTCCTAAATTTCTTCCTGGCAAAAGAGGTGAATAATTCAAACGTCAGAAATGTGAATCTCGGTGTATTGAGAACATTCTAAGCAAGAAAAGATGAAGTTCACACAGTGGTCCTGTTTCAGTTAGTTCTGGTGATCCGACAAGTTGTCCAGCTCGTTGTCTTATCTTTGAATACTGTGTTTATATAGTCTTTTGTCTATATTGTGTGCTGAACCTTTGTCCGTCTTTGAAAGCTATACTTCAGATTATGATCACTTTCTGAAAGTACGTTTCGAAACATTTGAGGCCAAGGCTAGGCTTATTTAATTAGGGTGAGTTTCTCCGTTGGATTGCTTCACATCCTGTTATAATATTGGTCCAATGAAAATGTGTATAATAGGGATTTCATAAACAAGTAACTCGTTCCTGTTTTGGGTAAATCTTTGGGAATCAGTTTGTGATCAGAGTTTACAGTTGTGTTGGTGATATCAGATACATTTTAAGAAGACATATGTGTATATTATATCATTGGAACTACTAAAGTGCTAATTCACTGTTGGACAAAAATATTATTTGGATTTTTGTGAACTCGTTTATAGATATTCTGGATTGTATTATTGTATAATATCAAGACATTCAAGACTCTTGGAAGTCATTCGAAAGATTCAATATTTTTTGGACTTTTGATAGGTCATTTCGGATTATTTGGATTTTAATTCACAATAATGTAAATGTCTTTTTAATTTTCATGTTGTATTGTATTGCAATAAATTGGTTATGGTATTACTTGAATTGTTGTTTTCACTTTTTTTGTTGCATATTGTAAGACAGGAGTTTTAAGAGAATGTAACGTGGTTTAGCCACCTAGACGAATATGCAAAACTTTTGATTCCTATTGAAGTTCACGCTCACTTTTTGGTTTTCTGAAGTATTGTATATGATGCTCATTGTAGCACGCATGACTCAGTTGTTCATTTGAAAGTGGAGCATTGAGTCATTTATTGTCCGTCGTGAATATATTGTTGTCACGGAATTTTGTATGATTTATATCAACATGTATATGTGATCAAAAATGTACTCGAGTTTCGTTGCTGCGTACAGCGTCACCCGAGGGTGGTTTATTTTTTTCGGCTTTAGTTATTTCGAAATACTGAGCGCAACTCAACCCATGCTTCATTTGCAAAATGGACTGCAGTGAAAACCTAAGTACCTAGCTGCGCATATCTGTCACAGATAGTATACATATAGAGCAAATTCTCTATAAACAAATTACACTACGACGAGTCTTGTCAGAAGGCTTACCTCTTTACGGGAGCAAATCTTCAGCTGTAGAGGTATTGAAATTTAAGATTCTATTCTTTATCAATATTCGTTTTATATGACAGAATTGTTTCATATATTAGATGTTTTAGAATTTATTCTAAATTCTGCAGGGAGTCAATACCTAGGTTATACAACGCCATGATATTAGAAATACTATAATCTAGATCGAGTTAGCTATTTGTTGTAACTGAACAGACAGATTGAATTTAATTATACGCTGCATGCATTGAACAATTAATGTAATGGGTAACGAATTCATGTGCACGCATACGCAACATATATCAATGCAGAAGTAATTAACCGTGTTATATGTAATACACGGTTTAGTTGTTATACTTTTAGCTGCCTTATATATGGTTTGGTGATGTGGAGTCACATAACTCTGTGTGGTTTCTTGTGACGTGTACGCTGTGTCTGGTGACGTTGGTTCGGAAGAGTGTACTGGTGTTCTCAATGTCAGGGACCAAGGCTTCGCGACTATCGGGTCTGTGTTGAATGTGAGGACTGTCTAGGTTTCCTTTAACAGACAGGGAGGGGTGGACCATGCGTGGGAGCTCTTTGACCATTGACTAGAACGGGTGGAATCGGAGATATAACGTTGACGTCAAATGGGCGCCACGATATATATATATTGCGTGTTCCATGTTATTGTATCTATGCAAGATTACATGCATTCACATTTCAATATAGACATATGTGCGATAGATTCATAATTTCATGCATTCCCATTTCAATATCGTTATATGAACGATAGATTCATAAATTCATACTCATTCCAATATCGCTTGATGAAATGATAAATTGATGAGTTGATAGATTAATGAAGAAATGAGTATTATATTGATAAGCGCATAAATCACATGGTTTGGTCACCCTTGGTGTTTAATAAGACCTTGTTTATATTGGGGTGTTAATCATATAATTTTATTTGTTGATCGGTGATAGGACGTTATTCACGATTGTTTAAAATTCCATTCGTTAAATTCATATTTGAGTTGTCTCGTTCAGTTACTTGTTTTTGATAGTTCCATGTTAGGAACTTTATAATTTTCCTTATCTTTCTGTTTATAATGGTGTCAGATTTGTTCATATTTACTTTGTGTTTCTAAATAAATATCTTATTAACGCAGTTGCTTTCGGTGTCTTCACTAATCCAGTCCCAACCCGGCTTCATTATGTGACAATTGTCTCGGATCTAAACAGCAGCTACATCCCTATGAGCAAAGAATGTGCTGATACAGTTTGTTGAACCCTTGGTCATATTTGTTGCAATAATATCAATATCGACGAAATGTTGGTAATGGTATTGAAATAATCCTGGTGATGATGTAAGTGAATATATTTCTGTCTGGAGAATTCGGTCCTCAAAACATGAGATTTCCATGAATAACGATAAGGATAAATGTTAAACTTAAACCGAGGGTCTATCATTTATTGCTTATATCATGACGTCCACATACGGTGGCTTTTGACATCTCTGCTTGTAGTATGCTCGCACAGTTCTTTGGAGTTGTGGTTCTCTCAAATGAAAGTCCATAATCTCTTTGTTTCTGGTGTATATGTCATCTGCATGAGCTCTAGCTACCATAATCGCGCTGAGAAACATATGTAGTTTAGATCGTTATCAACCTTGATGATCCTCGTTTGGCACGCAACAGATGATCGCCAGATAATAATAATAATAATAATAATAATAATAATAATAATAATAATAATAATAAAAATGAGAACTTTGTATAGCGCCTAGTCTTTAGAAGCTCTAAGCGCTTTACAACATTAAACAACACCTATAACATAAAATACATATATAATGATACGATTACAAACAAACAAACACCCTGAAATTAAAAAATATAAAAAACATGCTGAAAATATTTAATGTTGGAAACAATATTAGGTCTTTGAGTTTGTTCTTGCAGTTGAAATAAATGAGTTTAAAGAGCTCTCTTGAATGGGATCACTGAGTCTTTATGTCTAAGTTCAGTTGGCAATTCACTCCACGTTACTGGGCCCTGGTATGCAAAAGAACGTTGTCCATATGACCTGGTTTTCAAAGTGGGAATAATGAGTATACGATTGTCAGAAGAAGATTGTAAGTATCTTCCTGGTATGTACACATGGGTGAAGTCGGATATATATGTTGGACTGGAGTCAGTCAGTGAAACGTAGCACAGAGAACAAATTTTGTGTTTGATTCTGGATCGAATGGATAGCCAATGTAGGGTACAGAGCAGCGGGGAGGTGTGCTCTGATCGTGGTACTCTAAGTATGATCCGAGCAGCTGTATTTTGAACTTTCTGAAGTTTCTGGAGTAGATATTGAGATGAACCGGACAGAATTGAGTTACAATAGTCTAGTCTTGAAAGTACTAATGAACACACAAGTGTTTTAGTGGCATCAACCGAAAGATATTTGCGAATGGAGCTGATGCGTCTCAGCTCAAGATATGCAGCCTTGCATATGTTCATAACATGTTGGTGCAATATGAGAGTACAGCCCAGAGTAACACCTAGGTTTCGTACTGACTGTGTGAATTTAATGTTGGTGTTGCTGATATTTATTGTTTGAGGTAAAGGATATGAATGAGAAAGTCTTTGTGATGTGATCAGAATGGCCTCAGTTTTATCATCATTCATCTGCAGCTTATTTCATGTCATCCATGATTTCACATCAAAAATGCACCTCTTTACACCTTGGATGGTAGCATCAACTTCAATTCGGTGGCTACATTTGTATAGTTAGGTGTCATCAGCGTACAATTGGTGAGACACTATATGATGATCTATGACACTTGACAGCGGCTGAATGTATATAATGAAGAGAACAAGTCCAAGAACAGACCGATTGGAAAGCCACAACATGTATTAACTGGGCTGAGTGTATTCCATTTGCAGACACAATTTGTTTCCTGTTGACCAAGTAGGACTTGAACCACAGTAACACTGTATCATTATTGCCAAATACATGCTGGAGACGGTGAAGTAATATGTCATGGCCTATTGTGTCAAATGCTGCAGACAAATCAAGGAGGGTGAGGACTGTAATCTTTCCGCTATCCAAAGCAGAGAGAATTTCATAACTATTTTAGAAGAGTAGTTTCCGTACTGTGGCAAGGGCAATATACAGATTGTACATTGCTAAAATGACTGTTTGAATTAGTTGAAGGACTAATATGCTTTGCCTTGCCAAATATTTCAAATGCTATATAAGTTAATTAAAACAGTTAAACCACTTTATATGCTATTCGAAATACACACTGAGATAGTCTGATGCTAGACAATAACAATGCGATTGGTCTTTTGCTTACTGATCTACTTTATTCCCCTTAAGGTATATATGTAATAAATATTCGCCACGTTAATATATGTACAATATAAAGCTACCAAAAATGTCGTTTTATATAAAGAAAGCATATGTAGGCTTTTCTTGTTTGCCTTTCTTTCAATTTAAGTTACGTCTGGAAACAAATTGTTCCTTTAATTTATTCATATTGTCCATTATCCATGAATATCTGCATAATTTAAGACAGAGTCAAGATTACGTTTTTCAATATGTATATATTCTGAGCAAACGGCTTTGTTTCCTCCAGATAGCCGTTTGACTTCAAAACTGCTTCCCGTAACATTTTGCTTAATCTTGCATCATCCTGCCAAGTTATAAGAATATATTGACAGGTTACCTCCTTCCATTTCAAACGTGACATTACATTAAAACCTGTCATATTGTATTGAAATTTACAATGATTTAACCTTTGTCAAAAACTGATGTTGATGTGATTGATTTCATTTAACGGAGATTTTGTTTATCATATAAACTGTTTTCCAATTGATAATGTTGTCTCTTTTTATATAATAAATGTGAATTAGTTTGAAATTAATTTATAAAGGTATGGTCTCAAAAATTAACTGATCATAAATACAAAATCTCAGTTTACAGTCGGGTATAATTTCAATATTGGAAGTATGATCACGACAAATGTGTTAGGTTTTGAGGCGGCGAATTATATAAAACAATTTAAAGAGACAGAGAATCGTGCATATTCAATATAGAGCTGTTGAACATAAATATAACGGTACTTTGCGTTTTAAAGGAGGAGGGTTGGGGGAATTTCTAGGGACTGGTCAGTTTTATATCCTGATTTTAACGATGATTTGGTCACAGCTGTAGAACAAAAATAATAAAATAATTGATCCATTAACTTGGTATTGATCAATGCATATATTCGGCTGTCATCACTGTTTTTCCCAACAGATTTCAAACGTTGCCATCTTTAAGTTTAAAAGACCACGAACATTGACTCTCTTCCTAAATCAGTATTTTCGGGTCGTTTATGTGCATGGCTCTGTTTATTCTAGTCCTTGTCTATGAGATCTTACAAACTCTTCTTCGCTTCTTTTTACTGCCTATGATCTACCTTACAGTTTTGATGATGAAACCTAATTTTATGACTTACATTTCATTCCAAAAATGTCATTGTCTTGGTTTATTTTTCTCCTATAGTTACAATTTTAATGTCATGGAACAGTCGTCCCAAAAATGCATTGTCTTAAATCATATACCAGAAAGTGGTTACTCGCCAAGTTTCTTAATTTATGCATGCATGTAGGTTGCTCGTAAATACTCCGACAGCGGTTTTAATTGTTACTTAGAAGAGTATGAAATCACATGTCATCACTAAAGGCGTCAGTGACTGTCTGTCTCTCTTAATCTTCACAAGATTTGATATTGTCGTGAAAGTGATTTTAAAATGACAATGAGATGTCGTCAGAGCATATGTGTGGCTTAAAAAGTATAGTATAAATGACTAGTAATCTCAACCTAGCCGAGACACTTTACTAAATTCTGTACGTGGCTAATGAACTAATTTAGCTACGTACTTACATGATATTAATGTATGATCCGCCTTATACATATAAAACCTTTTATTGTCCGGTGATTCACACAATGTTTTCATTCTTGCATCATTTATCAATGTGTTCCGTCTCTCTGTCCATGTTTTACTTTCATTTATATTACTCCAAAACGGACAACTGATAATAATATGAATGCCAAATCTTCTGTATTAATTTCATTCTTACAATTATGATTGAACGATAGGAAGTAAAACATATACCTTGAGCCGTGTCGTTATGATTTATAACATTTACTAAATTGATATATCAACAACTGTCAAGAAAGCACTTCTGATCAATGTTCCACGTAAGACCACTATTTAATTAAATTGCTGTTTTATGCATTTCCATGGAATGGACACCAGCATAGATCATAACAGGTGTTTTTCAGAGCTCTCTGTTGTGGGGATTTGGATTCTAGGCAGTAATCTCTATATAACATATAAATTCATATCATAAGTTGTGTCAGCTGGGGAAGACAGTATACCAGCAGAACGTGTTCAAGCAGGATGAACCTCCATGATAAATGTCATCACAACAATCTGCAACAAAATCGGGCAAACAGGAGAATGACCCATCACATGGTCCTAAGAAACAGAATTTCCAGCCGTGCCAGAACTACCAAAAAATCAGCCTCATCAGTCAGATTAGCAAAGTTATGCTTAAGATCGTCGTCAATAGAATGGCACTCCAAGCAGAGCAAATCATTGCAGATGAACAAGCAGGACGTAGCTCTATAGAACGTATCTCAAGTATATGAATTCTATGTATAATGTTTTTGCAGCACCAACGGGACCTCTATCATGTTTTCATTGATTTCAAGAAGGCATTGGACAGGTTATGGCATGCATCCTTGTCGACCATCGTGCTGTATACAAAATTAACATCAAACGCATCAGACAGCACCATAGAAAGACTGTTTGACAAGGCGACTAGCTCGGTTCTCCTCAATGGCAAATATGAAATTGGCACAGAACCACACTCTGAGTTAGAAAAAGCATACCTTCTTTCACCCACTCTCTTCAACATCTACGTAGACTGGATTATGTCCGATACCATGGAAGACTATGAGGGCAGTGTCAGTTCTAATGACAGAACCGTCACCAACCGATGTCCATCACACAACTTCCTGTTTCAGCGTCCGCTTGATTTGAACGGTGGGTATTGGATGGTAAAGATTTGTGGGAAAATTGTAGTCATCTGTTCTTATAACAATTATCTATCATCAACTTTCTCCTTTGTATGTCTGTGTGTATGTGTTAGTGACCATCACATAATATTTCAGTCTCCCATTCCTCTTGATTGTATAGACAGGTGTTGAATGTTAAATATATATATGTGCCCATGACTATTGTCTATGTACTACATCTCAGCATCCATCGTCGTTATAAAGGTAAGTCTTGGCTTGTAATTCGATGTGATAATGACTATAACATAACTTTCCATTTGATCATCCCTTTTATTTCTAAGGCTGGTACAGGATGATAAAGATAGGTTTTGGATTCCTTTTATGGGTACTACTGCTAGTATCTTCCACCAACATTCTCACAATCGTCTTTTAATAAGTCTGGGTGTTTAATGATAAGGATACATCTGGTTGTTTCATAATATTTGTGTATGAATATTATCATTAGATGTTAACCATCACCAAATTATCCAGACTTTATAGGTACCTTATTTATCCGTTTGTATGTGTGAATGCTGGTCAGTAGGTATAAGCCTTGGTCAGTATGTATATTTGTTGGTCGGCAATTGTTTATGCTGGTTGTTCTAATTTTATATAATGTTCGTTTCTTCTTTTGTCTACAACTTTTAATTTTTTTAAATAGTTTACATCATTATCATTTTCAATTTTCGTCAATTTTCCTTTCGAATTCTTTTTCTTTTTCTTTTTTTTTCAGTACAGATTTACGTTTCAGGTTTTTATACTCTTTATTTCTCAATTTATCATTTCATGGTATTATTTATTATGTTCTTTTTAAATAAACTGAATGTATATTAAATGTTTTCTTTTTGATTTAAATTCAATTTGTTATTTTTCTTGTTAACTTAGGTTTGCTTAACTGTTTCTCTTATTTATATTGATCTGCTTTTCAATTTTAAAAATATCCCATTTAAATAGATTATATTGCTAAACTTTGTCTTGAGTTTTATATTGTTATAATTAAGTGGGATTGGGAAGATATATTGATCCATTAGATTTGAGTCATTTGTTTACATATTCGATTTCCCTTGTTTTGAGAATCCAGAAACATTTGTAATATTATAGCTTTTTTCAGGTCTCTGAAATATTCCGTTTCATAAATGCTTTATAATACTTGCAGTTTCAGCCATGATAATAAAATATTTATGTTTGTATTTATTTCTTGTGTAGAAGGGATATTGTTTTTATTTTTATTTTTTTGGTTGCGTTGTTTATTTGCTTTTTAGTCGTTAGGAGATTAGGAATTTTAGAAATACTTTTATTTTTGGAGTAATGACGACCACGCTGGATTTTAAAAGACTGAGTAAGATTGTGTGTTGGCAAGATCGGTGAGTCTTAATTAGGGTGTGTGGATGTTTTCAGCATATACTGCAGCCTTTCATAAAGATCATTTCTTAGTGACCCTCAACTATGCCCCATTTGTGAGCGTGGATCTGGTCACTAAAGCAATTTAATGGTTAGAATATATGAATGTAGTTCAGTAGGCGTAAGTGGTCGGTGGATGAATTTGTTGGTCAGTATTTTTGGGTAATTGTCAGAAACAATGCTGTGGATCACCATAGTGTTGTCACATTGTTAAATTTCCCTGCCTGAAATATTGATATACCCGTAATGTTAAATTACACTTGCTGCAATAGTAACCGACAATGATAAACAGATGAATGTTATTTACATCACGATCGCTGTCCAATGTTAAAATATTTGTCCCCATCATCACCAGATTCAAATAACTACTAAAGAGTCAGTCTTGTTTTGGTAAAAGAATAAAACAAGCTACTACTATTTAACTAAGTTTATTGTAAACACTTTTCAACTAAATGATTGATATGAATTATTATTTTTTGTAATGATTGTAGAGTTAGTAACTTTGAAAACAGTCTGGCATAGATTTGTATAAGATTTTCCCTAATGGCTGTATCGTCAATTCTGGCAAGATCATTTAATACTTAAAGTAAAGTCCCTGAGAGTAAAGTATTCAACTTGCATTATGTCCTGTATTGATCGATTTCCTCACCTTTGTTTTGATATGTATGATGTTCAAGGAAATGTCAATTAATAATATTTAATAACTGAACAGAATATAACAACAGCTAAATCGATCCGGACGTGTGATATGCAGATTGATACTTATGGCAACGAACCACTGTGGAGCATTGTTATCTTGATGGAATAATACGATTTAATTTTTCATTAACACCGTCGGTTTGACATGCAATTCTTATTTCGTTAATCTCGAAAGTTAGTTATATCTAAATTAAAACCTAAAATAATTCACTCTGATATGTCTGATATTTGCAGGCTACAGCTATAAGCTGCCGTTCATATTTGAAACGAAAGTTTTGCATATTGATGACGTTGTATTGTGAGATTATTTAGAAAGGCTGGTGTTTCAAATTTATTTATATGTAAGATGTGATTTCGTTGAACAAGACACCAATACAGGAACCATCGGCGTTTGAAACTACAACGCTTTTCATGGCACATTAAATAACCCGTAAAACAGCTTCTCTCTCTCTCTCTCCCTCTCTCTCTCTCTCTCTCTCTCTCTCTCTCTCTCGGAAGTCAATGTTGTATGGGTCTTAACATAACCATCCATCTACATGAAATCTATGGATGTGTCAGTTTGACTGAAAAATATTTTAACATGTAATTGTAACACAATTGTAGTAAATTTTAAAAATAAAGTTTTAACACCCTCCAAAATTCCATATGAACACAAGCATGGGTCAGTGATGACATCCTCTTACAGACGGCAATCACTGAGGTAATATAACTACCGAGATTTCTTGAATTCACACGTAGCGGGGGTGGGGTGGTCATATTAGGAATTCGGTGATACATCAAAACAATTAACAACGTTTGAGCTTCAGCTCAACATTATGGACATAAAAAATTTGTGTTCAGGTACTAGATATTTTCTATTTACATGCTTGTATTTCCTCAACCCCTTGAGGCCATGAAAATAGATTAAGTTGCGCTCATTCTATCCCCTTTAATCTTTAGGTCAAGGTCACTTTCAAAGAGTAAATTTCATTAAGGGGATTGTCGAAAATATAATTTCGGTATATTTGGATGTGATAATTCTTCAACATGCTCGGGCAAATCTTTGGCCGTAACTCCAGATAAAATGCTAAATTGCAATGTTTTAGTCGTGGCTTAGACATACAAACTCAAGTCGTTTTGTTTAGGTTTGAACCGAAAATGCTTTATTAATTAGTCCGTCATTGTAGGCTAGCAATAAACTACATTTGTTTCTGTTGTACTTTAGATCTTTCCATATTGTTAGCTAACGTGATTTTCCTTCTTGATACTCGAATGTTGCTGATTGAAATACAAATACGGGTATATTCTGCCGCTTGTTTGTAACTATATTGAATAAAGCTTTAAGTGATAAACTGACAGTCATTTTTGTAAGTACAGTACGCCCGATAATCAGTCATTACAGTGAGACATCGCGTCACGTTTACGGTAAATTTTGCTTTAAACACTTGAAGGACCGATATTTCAAAAACGGATAAATATGCTTATATATATTTAGTAGCTGAGAGATGGGATACATTTTTGTAGAATTTAGACATTTGCGACTCCTGTTCTGACAAAAGCGCATAGAGAAACGCATACATACAAATATAGATGCAATCATGAATACAAACACCCACACATAGGCATAAGCACAAATACACACACCTCAATGGAAACACTAAAAAGAATTAAAGCACATTCTTTGGTGGCAAATTGACAGATTTCTCACAAGAAACTTCTCATCAATCAATATTTGCTGTAACAAATAACACCCATGCACTTGTACGTAACAAATTTTGAATCACGTTTCCAAGTTTATACTTACAATTTTACAATTTCCTAGGAACTATTTGAAGATTTCTTTACTGTGGTTTTAAAATGACGTTTGGTAGCTTAATTAATGGAAAAAGAAGATTTGCTTTTTGTGTGATGAAACTTTGAAATACTTCCACATATAAAAAAAAACAAAGTACATATTGGTATCAGCCCAGGAATATGTAATTTTATAATTTCAACCTAACTTGTATAATCAAGAACTGAACTTCATGTCTTACAGTGTTCCAAGATAATGATGCTTTCACGCTACATGAACGGCCGAAGGGAAACTGCAACACTTCATGTATAGTATATCATGGAATTTCAAGCATAAAGACTCTGTCAATCCTATCAAATATGAAGTTATATTCTCAACAATACAAATATTGAAAGAAATAATAAAAATGAGAAAAGAACTTACGGTTTTACGAATCAAATCCAAAATTGATCCAAGCGGTAAAAAAATAGAAATCCTAGTAATAAAAAGTCCTAAATGAATGAGTTGGAATCCCGATGAAATCCAAAATGGAAGACGCTGACGTATACTGGGGTAAGCCTTGTACTGATGTCAATAGTTCTTTGTTGAATCACAGGAAATAATATTGCTGGGGGAATTCTGATTTTTGATAACTGTTTTTTGTCCGAAAATACATTTAGAGCACTAGTATTTCCAGGGGAAAATATTCTCTTGGAATCCAAAATAATTTGAAGTAAAATATAATAATTTAACGCCAACATTGGTCACAACATAAAACACTTTGACTTCTCAATGAAAACCATTATTTCTCAAAATATCAATAATAAATCTAGCTATAAGGCAAACATAATGCCAGGGTGTGGGTCAATCCTTTGGAAAAACCAGAGTTTGTAACAATTAATGCATGTTATTTTACACGTAGACAAGATATGGCCTTGATTCTATTTACAAATCTTTCTCTGAGAACTAATGAAAAAACTATATAAAAAAGTTGTTTACGAGAAAATATCACTTGTTCGTAATCAAATTTAGGAAATAGGTAAGTAGTAGATAACAGTTTTCTTGTATTAGTTGTTTACTTTAAAATTTAAAAAATCAGTGAAAACATTACTTTATTCCAGTAAATAAAGTTACTTTAAAATAGTATGAAATAGAATTAAAAAAATTAAAATTAACAAACAATTAAACTAAATCAAATATAAATTAAATTAAATATACATACCATCATTCCATGAAAAGCAAATACGAATCATTTATTTCTCACCAATTTCCATCTCTAATACATTGAGATAGGAAGAGAGGTATTTATTAATTTTATGTTTTATTAATTGTCGCTGCGTTTCAACACATTCATAGGAAATTATGAAAACCCATTAAAGCCTCGGTGCGACCATATATTCAGTTAGGCATGAACATGGTGCAAGTATTGGCTTGATGTTTGTTTGGCTTTTTCGATTCCGTCTGTCTCAAATATCTGAGTGACAAAAGCAAACTATATTTACAATAATGCTGCATCGCGTCCTGCATTATAAATGTTCTTTTATAATACATTGGACATAAACTATATGGACATTTACACATATTTTACAACTCAGTTTATATTCGGTATCTCAGAATGTTAATGTATCGTAATTAATGTCTGAAATAATTGATATCAAAAAGCAATCAGGGAATTATGGAGGCGGGTTCAAATATTCTTCACAGTTAACTATTTAAAGACCATTTTCATAACACTAAAATATCTCATTTTTGCATAAAACGGTATCAGACGTATTTGCATAATCAAGTTGTATGCAAAACAGAGACTGGATAAGTCTGTAACTTTGAGAATTATGTGGAGAAAATCTAAGTATATTTTTATGACGCCTGTATCGGGTCATGTCTGATGTAGTTCTATGATTTGTGCTCTTCAAATCAATACATTTCATTTGCTTTCCTACAGAATGATTGAACATTAAGTTGTTTATGATTTTATATAAATAAACACAAACAAAATTATTTATATTTTATTATTTATATTGTTAATATATTTATATTTTATTATTTATATTATTAATATATTTATATTTTATTATTTATATACATACAAACCTAATAAAATTCTGATGAAACGTTTAATCAGCCATATAGCGAGACAAAAGGTCACAGATCCCTCTGATGATGTACAACAATACAGTTCAACAACGATTATGCACGTCGAAACATACCTGGTACACGATAAAGGTTTATACAAGTTTGACACATGTAATGAATTGCTCATTTTCTGACTGTGTATTCAAGACAAACAGGGAACTCCATGCAATCATTAAATTATGTTGCTAAAATTATTATGGATTCCAATTTCTGCACTATTATTACTCAAGTTGACAAATGCTATTGAACCATTGTCCAGAAACAAACGAATGTTCGTTCAATAGTATTCTCCCTAGTCTGAGAGTCACTGTTTTCTTTATTTCATTTCATAATTTGAAAGGTTTTCAGCACTAGTGAGAAACTGTTTGGCACCATTATTGATTTGACAATGGTTTTGGACAATGTTAATAGATGTCAACCCTGGTTTTAATTGCTGAACAAAAATGGTATTGATGCTAAAATGTTCAAGGTGTTGAGATTTGTTTATTCCTGCATTAAATGTAATGTAGATCAAACTATTCAATTCTTTTCAGTGTCAGTGATGTGAGAATCTATTAAATCAAGGATATAGTCCCTAGCAAATAACTAAACAATGTTTAGACGTCTTAATCGTTCCGAATCGTTTCACACAAGCGACTATGTAGCTCATGCACACGTTAATGGATATGACAGAAGAACAGAATGAAAAATCACAGGCAAAGTCGATTTCGAATATTGTGTCGCAAGGTGATTATTACCTCCCTGAATACCTGTCTAAATTTCCCATTATAGAAAATATAAAATGATTATAATGATTGTTATTAAACAGCACATTATCATCATTCAAAATTCATCAATAGATTTCTTTCCTCTGACGGAGTTCCAATAAAGTCCCGATAATAGGCCATCCACATTGTTACAATTACTTTCAAAGGCAATATTTATAATGTCTGTATTGTCAATAATGCAAACGACTGCATACACTGGTAATGTCCCTGAAGGCTAACACAACATTATAAACAAATTGTGTTTCGTCGTTGAGGGTCTCTTTTGTCACCAATGATTTTATTGAAGTGTCCGAGTTCAACGAAATCGATACAATTTAATAATTGATATAGAAAATAAATTTGCAAGGTCATTATAATGACACGGAATCCTTGCGGAAATTCCGCATTTTTATAACGATACTACTGTTATTAACGTTCTAAAATCAGTAGTGTTGACAGCCAAGAAAAACCTTTCAACTGCATGATTTAACAATTGATAGCGACAGGGGTGGGTTTGTGTATGATTGTATATACCTCTCTGTAATCATAGAAAAGAGGAATCAATATTATTTTCTTAACAAATCCTGTATATAATTCTTCTTAAAAGTAAGTTTTTCACCTAGTTTCACTATCAAATTGTATGTAAAATATAAATTTAAAACGTAGCAAACACTTGGATATAAGGTTGCTACAACCACGTACGTTCATTAGTTTAATCCTGAATTGTTGAAGATAGAAAGTATTCATACAAAAAGAGTTTACACAAGCTGTAATAATGACACCAGAGTCATTCTAGTTGAAACTGCCTGGAAAGGCTTGTCAGCTCATTATATACAGTAGTTGCAAAATCAGTATTGTGAAATCATTTGTACCATGTGTACGATACCTTTAGGCTATCACAGCCGTAAATACAATTTATTTGTATTCGGTTTCTAGTGATTAGGAGATTTTACAATATTTAGATGTATAAGAAATTAAATTCTTAAGTTAATAATATGTCAGATTCAAAAAAAGGTGTTGGTAATGCTGTATTTCATTGTTAGCATTACAACATGTACCTTGTTAATCCCATTTTTGCATACATTTTAACAAAGTATATTATTTATTCATGGCCGAATATAGAACTTACGAGCTTCTTCTCTCAACAAACGCAAAAGTGATCGCAAATAAATTTGTTTAATGCTAACAGTACAAAGTCTCAAACTTTTTCTTCTCTACACTTTGTTTATAGTGCCTTTAAATGACTAAAACACCTATCAAAGAAAAGTCCCAAACAAAAGCCAAAACTATTTAGGTGAAAACAATATTAAATGACACGGTAACTATTTACTATTGTATAAACATGCGAGTGAAGACAAGATATAGGATTGAAGATAACATAGAGACAACACAAACAATA
The DNA here is from genome assembly GCA_028554795.2 of Sinohyriopsis cumingii. NCBI lineage: Eukaryota > Metazoa > Mollusca > Bivalvia > Unionida > Unionidae > Sinohyriopsis > Sinohyriopsis cumingii. The sequence goes on along the minus strand of CM068835.1, from coordinate 105,217,957 downwards.
AACACAAACCCGATGAAGATACAAACATTTACATCACAAACAAATTCTACTGGAATAGAAGTTTAATTAAAGTAGAAGTAGTTATGTAAATTTGTTTTTTTAATAACTTTTTTAGGTTTGTATTATTCTTCTTGTCTCTACTTTGTGTTTGCATTAAAAACAAATTCAACTAAGGTCGAAAGCGCTAAGGCTAGTGAGAAACTACTTGTGAAACGCTTTTGTCTGTTTATTGCACGCACACACGCACACACACACCACACACATACCTACACACACACCTAATCACACACACACAAACACATCATTACAATCACGTAATGCTACTATTGTGATCTAACAGATTTGATTACAATCCACTACGGGGCCCCGAGTGGCCGAGTGGTCTAAAGAACTCTTCGTTACGAGTCACTGGCATCTACCGTCTGACTACGTTGGATCAAGTCTCGGATTCAGCTAATGTAGGTATGTGAGACAGCTTGCCAGCAGCTTCTCGAGGGTAGGTGGTTCTCTCCGGGGATTTATTTCCCTAGTTTTCCCTTTACCATTAATACGCGCCGCCATGTATCGTATTGCTGTAAAATGGCATTAAACCCTACAACAACAACAATAACAACAACGTTTGATTAAAGTAGAAGTAGTTATGTAATTTTTATATAACCTTTTCAGGTTTGTATTATTCTTCTTTTCTCTAGGTCGTCTTTGCTTTGAAAACAAATTCAAATAAGGTCGAAAGCGCTCAGGCTTTCATTGCAATCACGTCATAACTTAATAAGTGATTACTTAATAAGCATTAGGAAATATACATCACAATATATCAAACGCATTCAACTTGTTTTCTGCAGCTTACTCATCACGTATAAAGCAACAGTTGAACACAGTTCATGCTAGTTTGATACACAATAGAAACAATGTCATTTCTATAAACCAATTAGTCACATTCATCCTCCACCAACAACATATTCGTTTCCAAGAGAAATATCATTCGCCAGTCAATGATTAATTATGAAGTGTGTCATATTTCAAGCAGTATATCTGCTTTTGCATTATTTAAACTAGACTAACTCATCTCTCAGATATCAGATACTCTTTACCTTTTATTGCAGTCGTTGGAAAAAGTTTAAAGGGGCAGTGTGAAATTCTGAACGATAACTATTTTGCCTTGTTAACATTCTTCGGCCTTATAATGTTTCCTTCCATGACACCGACTGGAACGTACAGTCTCTATGCCATGGTTTTATTTGCATTGACCTTTGGCTCATTTGCTCAAGGTAAGTGTTTACTTCCTATAAAATTGTCTGTTTTTTTAAATTTCAAACAGACTTTTACGTGGGTGTCTCCAGTAACGAAGTTCGGGAGGATAGTCAAGATTTACAAATTGTTACTCTATTACATAAATGTTCATTTCCATGGCTATATATAAATTGTAATTTCAGTCTTACTATTTTATTGTATATGTTGTATATGTTGGGTGATTTTTTTATTTGTGATTTTAAATACGGTCATCCTTACAGAGTAAACGCATTTGAACGCAAAATGAAGAGACTTTGTGATATTACATAAGCATTTCTTTCTGTTCTGTTTTTCTTAGACCGTTATCGATGAATATATTTCATGTATCTATCCTAATATATTCATCTCATTACTTAAAATACCTAATTCTATTGTATAACATGTCCTCTCTATATATTGTATATATTACATTTTAAATAAAGGACTGCTGCTTGACCACTGGATTTCAAATATCTGCATATAGTAATGTTGAAGCGAATAAATCGGAGTTATATCTTTTGTAACCTAGGTTTTACCTCCATGTACGCTTCAGTTAAAGCGACATGTGTTTAATATAAGTGAATAAATTAGATTCAATTGCCAAGAATTAATGTACATTATTATTAAGCAGTTTCCAGCATTCTAAACATCTTCCAACTTTTTCACAGTTATATCAAGCATTTTCTGTAGCTGTTCCGTGACTATTCTAATATCTCTCATAGGTTATGAATGAGCTTCAAACGATAATGTAAAAATACTTCATTGACAGATCTAGTTTATGTAACTATAATTGTAATGCCTGTTAATCAAACCTTCATCCTCTTGTTCGCATAATCTACCTTAATGGAATTTTCTTCCAATTTCAGTTAATGGTCTTTCATCCATAATCTTTAAATGTTGAATTGTCCCGTATCACGTTTTTAATGGTCTTTAATTCCATGACCCTTTAATGTAGAAGTGACTGGAATCTTAATGCATTCGAAGAGGTAACATAGGTTAAAACTCGAGATTCATCTTGGGAAATCAGTTTGGGTACATGGCAGGCTCCAAATATGAAATGGCTAAATTGCTATATCGACATATAACGACCAAGCGCGTTGTCTCAATTATCTCTGTTCCCCACGGTTGAATCAGATTACGGTTAAATGCGAATCAGCCTTTAATCACTGCACCCCTCATTAAGTAGCAATCATTGTCGACCTCAACTCTTGGGCAAGTGGTTCCAACATCTAGACGCTTTTCTCAATACGTCACATAGTCCAGTTAGAAAGATTTGATTTAATGTACGCTAAATATTGCAATTAAAATATATATTTATTCTTCGACAGCAATCTCATTGATAATAAAGAAAGAAAATTGCTAATGAATAGTAGGTGCATAATCAATAGCTGGTCATCAGTCCTTATATATACGCAGCAACGCAATGTTGTTTTAGTTGATTTAAGTTATAATTTAAATGAGACATATTTTCCTTGTTCAACATATTGTTAGTTTAATGAAATATTAGGACATTTCTAATATTGTGAATTTTACGAAACGCGGCCGTGTTGGTTTGTGGCGTCAAACGAGCATTTTGAATCACTTGGGTCTATAGGTTAAATTATTTAAGCTTTAATGCTCTAACATCCTGTCCAATGGCATGTTTGTATCAAATTTTGCAAGAAACTCAACAACGCGTGGGACAATGACCAGGAAAACAGTATGAACAACATTTACTTGCCGTGTACATATGTTTGAGAACATCTTCTTAGTATTTAAGCGCCATTGATTTCATCATTTAAATATTTCAAAGATGGTTATTTTACTACTGAATCATCTTCCTGTTATGCTATTTGTGACATACTGACTAGATGAAATAGGTCCACACAAAGTAAACTAAATATCAATTTAAAAAAATGTCGCTTTCCGTGAGAAATGTTATCTTTTAGTCGTTCTTAAATTTTATAATATCATGCGTACAATATTTCGTTATAAACATACGTTTTGTTTGATAAGTTAATTCAATATATTATACTTTAAAGAACTATTATGTTGTTTATATATTTAGACTCGATATTTGGATATTTAATTAATCCACAGGATCACACCAATAAATACTTACTGAACTGCTTAAATTTCACTGATATTACTAAAATGAGACCGAAGCAAGTACAGTTTCTAATTCAAAATTTATTAGTCGTTAATATCGACAGAAAATAAAAAGAAATGTATTTCTCAAACAAACTCACAGGAGGTTGAAAGGTTGTATTTTCCCCTGCATATGTTTCATTGTCATATCTAGATCCCACAATTTACTTCTAAGGAACCAACTTTCAGTTTTTATGTCATGTGCCTCTCTGCCATTATGTGCAGGGAACTTGCTTCGTCGGATTCCAGGGATGATTGATGAAATTGTTTGCATACATCCGCGACTGAAGTAACTCGAGCACTTTCGTATTTCTCATAATACTGATTGAAGAAAGTATGAAAATCGTTGTCTCTCTTGGGTTATAATTCAGTCATTTTCTCCATTTTCTAGACCATTTTGTGTACTTTCCTAGTCTCTAATCTTGATCATATTTGCAATCGCGCTGTCTTTTTGTCATCATCTACTGTATATTGAATGAGTGGCACCGCACTTGTAAATTGTTCCGGAAGTTTAAATTGTCACCACACAATATATTTAATGTTTACTAAGTACACTGTTTGGCATAATAATGGATTCTACGTTGAGCGGAAGCGAACATTTCTTGTAAGAGGCAGCAAAGTCACACATGGACCCGGAAAATGTGAGCGGCAATTTATGTTTTTTCCTCTGGCACTGAAGCTTCCTCCTTTTCACCATTTTCACTTTCTTGGGACACTCTGTAGACTATCGTCCTTTTATCCTGAGATTAATAAGAGAAAACAGTACCTGTTCACAAGAGATACAGACAGCTTCTAAAACACAGTATACAGGTCAGGAAACAATTATGGCTTCAAACACCATTTATGCCAATGTCAGATACAATTGTGTTTGCATTGCTCGATCACATTTCGTGCATATTACCATAGACAGTACTCATAATAAAATGGCCAATTGATAAGGTCAGTTGGTGTACTGAAATGAAGAGTAGAGAAAAAAATATGTAGCAAACTGAAGAACCAAATTTGCATTCATTGATGCAGAATATTATCGCATGAACATTTCTGCCAATGTTTCTCAGTCGACAATGGAAAGTTGCTTTAATTGAAAGATTTTAAACCTAGGAGTAAGAAAACCAAACGAAAAATAATATTACAAATTGTGATCCCTACATGGTTTCACACAGGATTTTCAACAATAGAGACGTTGCGCTTGTATGGAAAAAGAATCAAATCCTTGTATCCCTGTTCCTAAGTGTATTTTTCTTCTTTCCATCCTGTTTTTTCCTTTTCACTCCACGTGTGATAATGTATAAGTATTTTTGTTTCTATTTGGTTTTTTATTTTAGCAGTAGAAAATTGGTTTATCTTATCAGCGACATGTTATAGCTATGTATACAAAATATTAGGACTTACAACTATACGGAAATGCAGACCAAACAATTGAAACTTTAACAAATATTCGTATGCTGTTCCGACTATATGTCCAAATGCATATTCAGATATGCTGAGCTCTATTGCGTTACTTTGTAATACGTTTGACATGTTTATATTGAATTTCTTCTCAGTCAAAACTGCTTCATCAGTTAACTAAATCATAAGAGATGAAAAAGTTTAGAATACGCACCATTTCATCGTCTGCATCTTGCCAATGTAGTCACGTGCAGAAACAATCTTGAAATTTATGAAACCAAAACATACAAGATTGTGGTCAAGAAATAGAATTGGAAATACACACACACACACACACACACACACACACACATATATATATATATATATATATATATATATATATATATATATATATATATATATATATATATATATATATATATATCTATATGGCTGTACAATTTTTTTCCATAGATGTCTCTAGATGTAGTACTTGGGATCAAGACAACGATTCCGAGAATAACCTGGACTCATCTGTTACCATGTGGGAGAAATACGACTGCCCGCTCATCGATTGTGCCATGTTGTGCAACCAGGATCAGTCTTGTATTTCATTTTTCTACCATCCCTCACAGCAACTGTGTTTAGGAACGCAGTCTTACAAACGTGGGCTCCCTTCTAGTATTTCAATACAACAAGGATGGCAATATTACACTGGTAGGTTCATAGAAATGTAATTACAATAACATATCTTATGAAAATACTTCACTAGTATGTTCATTACAGTCAAATATAATTAATATAACATTTATTTTGTTAATGCTACACTAGTAGGTTAATTGCAGTGAAATGTATTTACAATACCATCTCTATTATCAATACTAAAATGATAGGTCAATTACAGTAAAATGTAACTATAATAATATCGGTATTGGTAATAATGCACTAGTACCTACCTTGCAGTTAAAGGTTATCAAATTAGCATTTTTACTGACAATATTACACTACCATATTCATTACAGTCAAATCGAACTTTTAAACAAAATGTATTTGCAATTCCACACTAGCGGGTCAAACAGCCAAAAGTAATTAAAATAACGTCTCTATATCTCTGTATGCATTACTATACTAGTAGATTCCTTACGGTCAAGTGCGACTGCTCTGGTGGCCTAGTGGTTAGAGCGTCCGGCTCGGATGCGGAAGGTCGCGGGTTCCATCCCCGGCCGAGTCATACCAAAGACTTGTAAAAATGGTTATGACAGCTGTTTCGCTAGGCGCTCAACATTAAGAGGTTAGTGTTAGGACTAGTCAGCCGGTTGTCAGGATAAAGAGACTGGATGGGACATCATTCTATATGTCAGAGGCATGATGTCCCAGTGCTATACATAACTATAAAATGACACACTCCAGACATCGTAGCGGTATGACTGTATAACCGTTAAAGCTACGTTAAAATTATTGAAAAAGCACACACACAGTGAAGTGTAACGGAAATAGCAGTAATATTTGCATTGCTACACTAGCAGGTTCGATACAGTCAAATGTAATGGAAATATCGAATATATTGGCATTGTTACACGAGTAGGTTACTTACTGTCAAATATAACTGAAATATGATATGCATTAGTATTGCTACACATGTAGTTCCTTACAGACAAAATTAACGGAACTATCATCTATATTAGCACTGCTAGACTAGTAGATTCCAAATGCATATATGTAAGATTATTATACATGAATAAGAAGTATATATCCTAACACAACTCACATATAACCAACGATATACATCAAGACGGCGAGAAGGTTGAAGTTGATGTACCTTACTCACTCGAACCATGATGGAAATCAAATGGATGCATTTAAATGAGTACGGCACATTATTCCCTTTCTTGTTCCATGTCACAGACTTGTTTTCGCAATCATTACGTAGCTTTCCTCTTCAAGCGAAAATAATAAGATACGGAATACTTTCATATGTTTTATAGAACCACAACACTGCGACGGAGAATATATCTTCAACCAGTCATTAGGGTTGTGCTACAAATTACATGTAGAAGGTAAAACATTTAATGACGCCATGGATGCATGTGAAGCGGAAGGAGCCAAGATGCTGGTCTTAAGAAATCAAAATGAAATTGACTTCATAAACACAGGTATAGTATTTAGCCATCGTAATATTGCAAAGTGCTGTCTCTAACAATGTGTTGTATTAATTCAGAACATACAGGCAAAGATTCGATTTAAAACAGGTAAATCATGAAAGGAATATTAAACCATTCGATACAAACAAAACAACCTAATCGACATTAAACGTTTTCTTCAAAAAAACTCCAAACATTTATCATGCAAGTCATGTATATGTATATATATATATATATATATATATATATATATATATATATATATATATATATGTCTGTGTGTGTGTGTGTGTGTAATTATAAATATATCCATAAATGAATACACTCTTTAACTGTTTTTCTAGGACATTATATTTGACCAGTTTGCAATTTTAAATGCGTGAAGAGGTGCATTTGAAATTCATATCTTGTCTTCAACCATACACACAATTGTTTTGTGTTTCTAGTTCGTAATGTCATATGTTATGATATTATTGTCTTATGCTAGTGCGTGTATTCTCTTATTTAACTGCATTTGATGGCTTATCCTACAGCGTGTGTTCTCTTATGTTACACCATGCCTTGTCTTTGTTACATCATTTATTGTAACAAAAGAAACTGAATAACGTAAAGATTGTTTATTGCATTATAAAAGGTTAATTATTCAATGCATGCTTCTGATTTCAAATTATAAGCTGTCCCCAATGTTTAAAATGAATTGTGTTGAATATTTCAAACCGAAATACACCAGATAATTACAGGTATCGTGTTTATAAAAGACTCAAAGATAGTACAAGAAAATTACCTTAATTGTTAACATCAATAAGTAATTATTATTTCATTGCGATACTTGTCTTCTCACAATTTTGGTACACACGTAACGCTTGCTCTCTACATTTATTTGAAAATCTCAAATTCTAAAAATATCACATTGCTACAAACAGTGACATGATGAAATGAATGGAAGCGCTCTGAATTTATAATATAACAATAAGATATAGTTTTTCATATCATCATAACGTTACATAACGACAGATAGATAGATAGATAGAGATTGAATAAAGCATGTATATTTTCTGATCGTCTGTTACATTATATATATATATATATATATATATATATATATATATATATATATATATATATATATATATATATATATATATATAAAGCATTGCATGGTATTTAAAGTGTTGGTATAAAGCGAATTGATATACCAATACTACTCGTATATCAAATTCGGATCAGCCCATGGCGCAGTTATACGAATATATAAACATTATTTCAACTGCAGGCCTATAAATCAATGATGATTTTCTCCTCATTCATTAATTATAAATTACATATGAAAATAACTATAAAATGTATTAGTATTCCTTTTTTCTAAAAGAAATTAAAATGGTACATACTTTTATTGGAATCCTTTTTGTTTTCCATTCCCCACTCTCGTATCATGGCTAAGGGACAAAATAAGTACAAATCTGGAGTCAGTAAGAGAAACATATTGCGCTTGACGAGAACATTATAACTAACCTTGTAACATGTTACTTACAGTAATCTGGTTCGTCGTAACGGTATGTTTACGCATTCCTTGTGTTCTATCTACAATGTTTATAATATCAATGATCCATACTTGCAACATCCAGTCGATACTAGGCCTATGTGTAAATTTGTCGGTTACGAGGCACACATACTGTAGCGTATATAATGTTTCGTTGTTGTTGTTTCTTAAACCTATTATCATATTCTAACAATCGATAATTCATTATTAAATATGAAAATGTCCAATGGTCTCCCTCGGCTTACCCCCCTTCTCTCTCTCTCTCTCTCTCTCTCTCTCTCTCTCTCTCTCTCTCTCTCTGGATTATCGTAGCCAGATATGGGCGAACATCCATGAATATAGTAGCGTAGGGGATTTTCTACACTTTCGTCTTTATAAATGCTAAATAAAGTAAAATAATGACTTCGGTGAACTGTCAATATATTGACATATTTTAATTACCTCTTGTTGGTTCGTCATTTCCCATGATTTCTATTCCACGCTAAGTTCCATACGCCAGTACGCGACTGCACAACAGTTCAGTTTCCTCGTACAAGAAGCTAACAGTGTTTGTAGTGCACTACATTCTACTTAAAACCCATAATTCATGTTTTAATCATGAGTGTATCTTATATTGATTTCATTAGTTTGAAAAAAAATTGAAATTCAAAAAGAAAACAATCAACTTATCAATTAGCATTTGTGATTGTGAACAACAAGAAAAATGGTAGAACTACATTTTGTAGCGGACACACTCGAAGGGATGTAAGGAGTTCATTCAATCGGTCAATACACAGTTGCCTGGAGCATATCGTAACTCCATTCAAAGTAAATATATGTGTATTTGTATGTGATATCAATAAAATATATGTATAGTATGTACGCTGTATCAATGATAAACTACTCGTTGTATACATTTTTCATTAAAAGAAAACTCGGCAAGCCTCCTTTCCTTTTAGTACAATGTTTATACATCTTGTGGTAAATCATTGATACAGCATACATACTATACATATATTCTATATATATTTATTGATGGTATCAATAAGAAAGACAGATATACAGAGCGTCATGGAGAGATATTCAATTTAATTAAAATAATATGAAAATTACAAAAAAATATTTATTGCAAATTTTAATCAATACTAAATGTAATAAAGAATTGTTTTGTTAGGAATTTACCAGCAAGTGTCCGTCTGATTCAAAATTGTGTTTATCTGTTAAACCTCAAACATACGAAACCTTTTTCCAAATTTTCTGGTCATTTATAAATTATTATACTTAATTACCCTTTCTGTCATTTTAGTTCTCGGCAACACTAATTTCTAAAGTATGTCATTAATTTAATACGTAATAATAACGGCTACAAGTTTGGGATTAAATTCATATATATTACAAATTGTGACTTTGCCAAAAATTTGCAACTAAAGTTTTATCAATAAATTGAATCAAATGTTTTTACACGGATGACGACACAAATCTGTTATGTTGAAATCGAGATCATTCTATGTCCAAATATTAAACATTTCAATGCAGTCTTCAGTTATTGTAAAACTTGCAATTAATTCTTATTTTAGTAAACTATCAGTAATAATTTTATGTTTTTAGACATCACTGTTTAATTCATAAAGTCACAATAGTCTGGTTATTTATTTTGATAACAGAAATATTTTAATTGTCTAAACACCTTAAATTGTTATCATTTAACATACATTTGCACAAAAAACATGTGGTATACCTTAGTCGTACCTGCTTATTTTAAAATTCATTCTTTCAAGACTAATTCAAACTAATGGTTCGTTCCGTAGTCTTCACACACACTTCTAAAGATAGTCTAATATGCTCTCGTGTCCTTACTGTAAAGCCAACTATAAAATCGCCACAGCGTAGGTTTCCTGCGTTATTTAGTTCTCTGAATATATATATATATATATATATATATATATATATATATATATATATATATATATATATATATATATATATATATATATATGTATATAGTTTGTACGAAAATATACGTCAATTATTTTCTCTAATTGAAGTAATTTATAAATTATAGTTATAAGCAGCAAGATTGGTGCCGGGACTTACGTATACATCGGTCTTCGGGCAATCGGTGTGAACAGAGCATGGAAGAGGTTCAACGGACAAGACGAAACATATCTCCCATGGAAAAACGGAGAACCTAATAACGCAACTGGCGACCAGAACTGTGTGATTATCATCAATGTAAACTATTATGATGACCCATGTGATCGTTTAAAACCTTTCTTTTGTCAAAGGTTCATTAAGTAATTGCAGCAGAAAAGAGTGAATACCCACTAATGAATTGCTGGTGTCTCTAGTGGGAAATAAGAGGTTGACACCTCGCAGTATTCTGTGAAATAAAATACACACAATGCTTCATATCGCTCACTTAAATTCATACAATGATAGGAAATATTTAATTATAAATTTAACCATTTACGAATATACTTTTTAACTGTTTTTCTATGACATTATATTTGGCAAGTTTGCAATTTTAAATGTGTGAAGAGGTGCATATTAAATTAAAATATTTTCATCAACCATTCTGCACACAATTGTTTGGTATTTCTAATTCGTATTGTCATATGGTATGATATTAATGTCTTATGTTAGTGCGTGTATTCTCATATTTAACTGCATTTGATGGCTTATCCTACAGCGTGTGTTGTCTTATGTTACACCATGTGTTGTCTTTGTTAAATCATTTATTGTAATAAAGGAAACAAACTAACGTAAAGATTGTTTATTGCATTATGAAGGGATGCTTATTCAATGCATGCTTCTGATTTTAAAGTATAAGCTGTCCCCAATGTTTAAAATGAATTGTGTTGAATATTTCACACCGAAATGTTTAAAATTAATTGTGTTGAATATTTTACACCTAAATTATATATCAAAGCAAGTGCCTTTAAGCTTTTTTATGACACTGTATATCAAGGCAAGTGACTTCATGCTTTTCCATAAGACTGTATATTTTAGCTGATGCCATTCAGATTAATTCGATTTTCATTTTAGCTGGCTTTATGCAAGACACTAGTGGATAAAAAAATCGCCGAAGAAACTGATCTAACAACATCACACATGAAAACGCCTGTGTTTGGTTACTGAAATGTTTGTGTGGAACTCTGCTCAATTGAGCCAGTCGACAAGAGGACGTAAAGTGAACGTTTTTTAAGTTCTATCATATAATACTTGGTCCATTGAACAAATAATAGTAGTTCAAACAGCATTCAAGAAATGTACACGAATGTATAAACAATATCTGTATTTTGTGAAGTACCTTGGTCTGCATACTTGTAGCTTGTCCAGTATGAATCGCTAATGACGTGTGATCTCACGAGACTAGATGCCTAGATGAGACGAATGAGAGCCGATGTCCCCCCACTATCAAGCGATTTGCAATACTAGCATCCAGATCAAGTTTATATATATATATATATATATATATATATATATATATATATATATATATATAACCTTTTGGTGTTAACAGGGTAAGAGAGGCTATAACAACTGTTCCCAACTAAAGGCGTTTGTAAGTCAATAATTGTTTGCAGCGTCTCTAAAATTTTGCATTCCGAATGTAATATTTCATCCCGGACCTAATGTTTAGCTGAGCTGGATTTATGTTAAATATTACATGAATATCGAAGTCTTCTCTTAATAAATTATTCTAGAGCACAATTTCATCATTGAGTTTTGAAGTATTTAATAAACGCATTTTAATTACTTTATATAGATCTTTTAACACTTTTACATAAAATTCGTTCGTGAAAGCAATAAATGCCAGAATTTGGTAACCTGTAATTTATTTGTTAGCTATGCATTTATAAATGGCAGTTTGGATTATTCCTGAAACAGTCCTCTGCATTGAACTGTCATTTTATTTTATTTTTTAAAATGACTCATTGGACAGTCTTACTTTCAATGTTACTTTATTGCAACTTAAACTTGGTGATTTAATAGCAAAACAAAAACTTTTGTTTCTTTTACCTGGAACCTTCTGGATAGGATCTACTCAACTACTTAAATATTATAATTTTATTAATAATATTAATTAAGTAATACTATTAAAAAGATCAACAATTTAAAATAAAATCCAGACCATCATAATCACTAGTAAATCGTGATTTATTTCTAGTAACAACCTCGACGTCGTCCCTTAATTAAGTATTCTGCCTAATGTGGTTTCATCAATATACCGCTTAGCATTGAGTTCAAGTGCTAGGAATGTATTGTCTTTTAACTGAGGCTGGTAGAAGATATAGATCATGCTGACTAAGTTGTTTGGGATATTTTTTTAGTGTAGAGCAATATTTAACACCAGTCTTTGCTTTGAGTTCTTTTCTTTTTTGAATAAGTAACTCGACATGCTGATTTTATATCCTCTTTCATTCTTCTACACCTAACGACGCAGGAACAGAATTTACAATGGACAGACTAACGTACAGATGGTGTAAAGAAAACAAGTATTTTTTGGATTAAGGAAACACGTAGATATACATGACTGTCGCAGGATAGAAACCGAGTGGGTTTTTGACTAAATGAATAAGACAAACACATTGTGAGAAAGATGGAAATTTATGAAATGAATTAATAAAGAAAAATATATGATGTAAACATACAATGATTCTCTCACGCTGTCAACATACGATTGACTCAAATCACTCTACACAACATTCACACATTGAAAATAAACCAAAAATATTAAATCAATATGAAGTACAGATCCAAGAAACCTCATGGACTGCAGATATGCTTCAAACAGTATTTTACACTATAAGAGAGATTCACATAATCTCGAATATGAACTCTATTAAGATTCAAAATATTCTTATGAACACAACTAAGATTCAAAATAATCTTATGAACACAACTAAGATTCAAAATAATTTTATGAACACAACTAAGATTCAAAAAATCTTATGAATATAAAAATGCAATGGAACAAAAATTGATCCAAACGTATGCTTCTAGACCATTTGTACAGTCGCACGATTCCTTAGGTTGGCCCACACTCTTATCGGCAGCTCGCATCCTTTATGGATCCACCACATGTACAGTCATCCGTATACACACGTACAGACATCATACAGCACCCTTTTTAATTTGCTACGTCTACGTCCGTGGCACAGACATAGGTACATACATACATACGTATCAACAGCACGCAGCCTTACATACTCTGTAAACTCTAGACAGCTCTAAACAACTTTCAGACAGCTCTAGTCATATTCACAGTCACATTGACAATCACACTTCACAGCGACAGACACAATCAGCTACAATAAAACCAAATTGTTCATAATAATAGTTTCTGTATAACCTCTAGATATATGATAATACTTTAACCTCTAATAGTGACTTGTAATTCACAGTTCAAATCAGCGTTGTAATAAATGCATTATTACGCGATAAGACATTACAAACCGAATAAGCTTCGCATATCAAATGAAAAATGTAAATTTAACACTTACCTCTATGGCTGGAGAACAATGGAGAGCTTACACTCCTTGACGTGATCCAAAACGACCGGTGTCGGTTTTAGAAATTGATCTTACTTAAAGCCATAGGAGAGTGAGCAGAAGTCAGGGTAAAATACCCGTGCATATCATGTTAGTAATGTTACTTCGTCACAAGTAATTTCTGGCGAGGTACATGTTAATACAGTCGCTTACCTGGAAAAACACGTATTCACCTTAGATAACGTTGTACGTATGTACATATGTACAACGAGAAATAGTCGAATAGTTCTAAGGCAAAACCAAGTTATTTCTTTGCCTAATTCTGTGACAATGACAAACTAGAGTAATTAATTCTCTGACACGCATTATCGCACTTCGGTCTTCAGGTCAGTGTTACAGCCATAGAACTATTTGTTTCAAGTATTGGCCATTTCTTACTATTTATTTGCTTATATTTCGTCGAGCTCCTAAAGCCATGACAACCGATTATTCTGCCCTCATTCATGCTCCTTTAGAGTTCGGGGCATTGAAAATTCGCACTAAGGCCATGGTCAACGTATATTTGGCTTCTGTTTGTACGAGTAAAATTATGCGACATGCCCGAGGAATCTTTTGACTTTGAATCCAGGTCACATGTTGTATAGAAATGCTTTAATTGTGGTCTAGACATGCAGACCCTTTTTTCGTTTGTTTTTGGCTTTTGTTGGTTTTTTTTGGGGGGGGGAGGGGGCGTGGGGGTTTGGGTTATTTTTAGTTTGTTTAGTGTTAATCTTAATATTATAGCTAATTTAGCCCATGAGTGTAGTCCGGAAACTTCGCAATCTGTCATTTACGCTAGGGTACAGTGTGCTTTTATAGGATGTTATTGCTATTTGTACCAGTGCACGTTCTAATGATAATGTTGCTCACTAATGTATTTATTATGGAATACATATCATTAGCACCTTTTCGCGACACAAATATAATCTATCTCGGACATAGTACATTAAATGGTTAAATATGCAAACCAAACATCATAGTAAAGCACAAATTTGACCTTTTCATTTAGTTTTTATTTTAATTTATTTGTTTTATTCCACGTTCGAAAACGATATGTTCACATGATACAATAATTATTCAAAAAATTGTTGTTTTTATGTAGAGAAACAGTTGCAATGGAAGAAGGAAGCAATAAAATGCACTAGTTTTTTCCATACTTGAAATGTTTCTATTTCTTTCAATACGGTCTGTCTCCTAAATATTCGAATGTTTCAGATTGTATTGCAAATGCAAGTACATTCGTCCACTTGTGTATAACTGTTTTCATGGTTTCTGCCACTTATTTAGTAAATGAAGCCTTAATTCAGTAATTTAAAAAATACAATTGACCCACGTTTCTGCCAATACAATGGGATTATCAAGGCATAGTCCACGGTGAATATCTCCTTATTTAAACTTACAAATCTTGTATTTAATTCGAAAGAGATGACATTCTGAAACTTCGAAAAAGTGTGAAGATGCTCCTAGCCATTCTGTAGCATGGATATGGGGTAATCGTTGTACAAATTAGACATATTTCGCACTCATCAGCCTAGAAAAGCACACAACAGCGCACAAGCTTACATATACGCATGACTGCATAAATAAACACCAACACACCTACATATGCATAAATACATCCATCGCCGCACTCGAAACACTGGAAAGAATTAAAGCAACTTCTTATGTCTGCAAATGAATCTTCTCTACGATATTTGTTTTAACAAACGATAGACAACGCTATGCAATGAATTTTATATGAATATTCAAACTTTGTATTTACAATATAAATAGCATTGTTACTACGAAAACTTTGGACTTTTATTTTCTCCATACCTTATGTTGAACTGTTAGATTTATCTAAAATTATGGCAACAATTATAACTGCCCCTTTTGCGTTGATACTTAAAACAATTGTTATTGTGAAACTTAAAACAGTTATCAGAAATAAAATTACATATTTGTATGAGACCAATATAATTGACGCGTTATTTTTATAGTTGTCACAGTAACAAGCATAATTACAAACTTAATTGTCTTACACAAGACCACAGAACTTACAAATCAGCAGTAACGAAACGAAAACCGTTCAAGTAATGTATTCAAGCACCTCTTCAAGTTTACGATCTCGTCAGTCTCAACAAAATATTTAGTTATGGTCTTTTCAATACAAATATTGAAAGATACAACAACGAATCTCATTTAAAAAAATAGAACTATATTTTACCAACGCATATAAATACTATCAATGTATCTATATAAGTGAGCATGAATACGTAAATATTTCCTTTTGTCATATTATTAGCAAATTCTAGATTATTGAGCCACTTGATACGATATGACCAAATTTATTCATATTTACAAGGGATTCATAAAATGTTGCAATTATTAGACGTACAGCCAAGAACTGAAGCAAAGTAAAGTCAATATAATCTTTCAACTTTGTTGCATCCAGATGGAATAAAAGTTAAACTGGTGTTTTATTGACCATGTAAGGATATATATTTCATAATGGTTCGAGTTTCTTTAAAAGTGGTTAAGTTAATTCAACCGGAACCATTTTTTCTATCACACTTAATATTCTATGTAGGTGATTTAACGAGCAAACAACAGCGGACAAAAGGGTGAACATTTTAATTAAAAAGGACTGCTACATGCAACTCATCTACATACATGTATCCGCCTATCCTTCAGCTTTACCGCTCCAGTGGCGTAGTGGTTACAGCGTGTGACTCGGATGCGGGAGGTCGTGGCTTCAATCCCTGGTCGAGTCAGACCAAAGACTTACAAAAATGGTACTAATAGTTGCCTCGCTTGGTGCTTGGTGCTCAGCATTAAGAGGACAGTGTTAGGACTGGTCGGCCTGGTGTCAGAATAATGTGACTTTGTGGGACATTGTGCAACGTGTCTGCGGCATGATGTCCCAAAGATAGACATCACTGTAAACTGTCACACTGCATACATCGTAGCGATATGACTTTGTAGCGATATGACTTTGTGATCGTAAAAAGTAATATAATCTCATCATCGCACAATCTGAGGAATCTTTATGATACAAGACACGTGACTAAAACTCTTGTAATTATTATAACTAACATACTAAAGTCAAAATGCTCTTGCAGTTGAACAACTAAACATTGTTGTTTTATTGGCAGTTCAGCTCAAGTTCTTTCTACTTAATAGTGCATAAATGTCATTTTAGGAGTCTTGTTCCCAAAATGTGCAAACTGATCATAAAACTTTGAACAATGGCTTTTAGTTTAATGCTATGAATTTTGATGCATATAGAATGGCTAATCAATATTCGTTTCCCCAGTTCAAATGAATGGTGTATCAATAATCGTTTGCCCAGTTCAAAACACTGGCATAGCAAAAGTCATTTGAACATTTCAAACAAATATCATATCAATATTCATTCGTCCATTTCAAAACAATACCATATCAATATTAATTTGCCCATATTCAAAACAATTGTCTATCAATATTCATTGGATAAGTTCAAATCCAATGGCTTACCACTACTCATTT
The DNA here is from genome assembly GCA_028554795.2 of Sinohyriopsis cumingii. NCBI lineage: Eukaryota > Metazoa > Mollusca > Bivalvia > Unionida > Unionidae > Sinohyriopsis > Sinohyriopsis cumingii. The sequence continues at coordinate 105,200,489 of CM068835.1, read as the reverse complement.
ACCCTGTACAAAACAATGACATATTATTATTCATTTGTTCAGAAACAATGTCATATAAATATTCATTTGCCCAGTTCAATAACAATGTTATATAAACCTTCATTTGCCAGGATCGAAACAATATTAATTTGCACATTTAAAAACAATGGCTTATAAATGGGATATCAGTATTAATATGCCCAGTTCAAAACAATGACATATCAATATGCATTTGCCAAATTCAAAATTAAACTCTTTTAATGTGATTGCAAAGTTTGTTCTCCTACAAAATAAAACAAAATAAAGAAATAATAAAGTGTCATTACATAATGAGTTTTTGTGTCCAAACTACTAGAAGAAGCTGGTAAAAATATGTGCGCAGTTCCCAAGCATGGCCTAAGTCCAATACAAAAGAGTTCATAAATTACCCAACCCATCCAAAACCCCTCCCCAAAAAAAACATTGTTTTAAGTATTTTGGATATTTTCTTATTCGAACTTGTCATCTAGCTATTAATAAAGAACATGCTTCCAAAATTTAATTTGTCGACTGTAAGTGGTTTATGAGTGCAAACCTCTAGAGTATTATGGTTAGACTATGTTGGCAGGGATGATAATATTGGCTTAGGTACTATGAAAAACAATTTAGTTTGCACTGATATGCGATTGCCCTGGTGGTATAGAAAATATCGCCCAATGTAGTAGAACATAACTGAACATCATCTGGAGACTGAGTTTCACTCAAATATCGGTTCTGATAATTGTACTTCGCACGATGAATTATGTACATCAGATTCCATGTACTTAAACACAGTAAATCAAAAATCTCTTACAGTAATAAAAGTTCGGTACACAATTCAGTAATATCGTTTTGAAAATAACATTTATGTTTTATTCTCGATGCAGCCTGAGAGATAAAATATATCCTGTTTAGACCATGCTATGGCTATATTGGATTTGCCAGCGCCCTTAAGTCTATTACAAGAAGGTCAACTTTCATGGCCTCAGTAACGTCAGTCTCAAGTAAATATACACATCTCTCAATTCAATCCTTGAGGTTTTTTATTTAATGTTCATTTTTTAGTACTTCTCATCACCCGTGTAAAGTAGCACGACGTACCTGACTTCTATTTCCTTTATTGCGATTCTAAACTAATTTTTAAACGGACGGTAAATACATAAATTACCAAAACAGACATAATAATATTTATCTGAAGAAGCAATGGTACTTCGATTTTCCTATCGACTATTTATTCCATTGAAACGTAACACTATTTAAAGCAGCCAAATTGAACTACTTTAAAGATTGAGATTCATTAATAGCATTGGATAGAATTATATTTCACCCAAACATTTTGGTGTATCATTTTGTGCATAATAAAGCAAAAATACTAAGCAAAATATAAGCCAGTTAGCTCCTTGTCTGGCCCACTTTTTAAACTCTCAAGCGTACTGTTTTAATCATTGCGAGTCGTAACATGTTTTGCAGATTTTGTACGTATCTATCATAATCAGGACAGAATGAATACAGATAATGCAAGTATTCATAGTAGTACTACGCTTTTATTCTAACTGCAGCTGATGTCGTTTCGTTGCATTTGACGCTTGATTGACGTAAGTGCAATCAGGCATACTATTTTTTTCAAAGTTTCTCTTGGACAGAGTTTTTGATATTTTGTAGATAGGATTTAGTTCTAAGCATTGGGTATCTCAACCTTATGCGTAGAACATTATGATACTTTTTATATTCGAACCGGAATTACAACTGATGTGGACACGTTATTGGTCCTCGTGCATAAATGCGCTTGAGTGCATTTGCGACACGTGCAGAATCTTTTGACCTCAACTGCTCAGCTTCGTGTTATCTCTTCGTAACATCGACAATGGCCAGCGCGTAATTTTAGATGAGGCCCTTGACATGATCATGTTAAAGAAACAACAAATCAGCCTGACGGACCTCATTAGGTGTTTGCATATCAAACCAACCACGTAAAATCTTTCTTGATGGCAAGTAAATGTGTCACAACGCTTGTTTAACCAACGATGTTCGCGCAATGACATGAGTGACCATTGCCGCACATGCTAACTTCTCCACGGCAGCTACATATATCCAGTACCCACTAGGATTGTGGAATAATTTTGATAGTATGATAGTATCCATCTTTTTGTGTACATTGTTTGTTTATATCGGTATCATTTACGATTAATGTTTGGACTTTTCTCTACCTCCGAGTGGACTTAGTCCGCCGATTGCAATCTTGGAATTCACACCTCGTTTGACGAACCATCTTGCGATTCATTCTTCCGCACCTGGTGCTGCAGTTGCAATCAAGTAATGAATAAGATCCTAGTCGGCGCTTTGACGTCAGTAGATGACGCTTATTAGCATGTACGTAAATTCAGCATGATCTGCTGCTGTTTCACCAGGTTTGGTTGGTTGTTAGAATCAAGTCGTATATCCAGCCGTGTAACGGACCCACGGTAATTGTAACCTGGAATATGACTTTCACTGGGATATTTACTCCATGGTGTTCCCGGTAACTTTCTTCATGCAGCATCTATATCACCACTGACTTTTATTTACGCCCTACCCTGCGTGATGGCGTCCACCAATGGAAATGGATGTTGCCCAAAGCATGCACTTCTTTGCTCTATACTGAACACAAAATCAAGGTTGTTGCTAGTCCGTTACGTGTTTGTACTCGCGCTGGATTTGTGGTACGTGCGTTTTCCCGACATAGTACAAATCATGAAAATAGGACTTTATTTATACTGTATTATTCAATGTAATAACGAAATTGGAAGTTCGCAGATGTTTTCACCGTCGTTTAATTATCTGCACAGGCAACACCTAAACCATACAAGCTTGGTGATGAACTGTATTTCAAAATTTCGTTCGTGCACTGAGCACTGACCGTGCTCGATCAGGAATATCTTAATCGTTGTCGAATACGATTTTATGATAGCTAAAGTGAGAACGGTTGACCTTCATTGCACAGTCTACTGATGACAAACCATGTTATATATCTAAAATGCTTTCAAAAAGTGTTCAGTCACAAAAACGGCAAAAGGCATATTCTACTTCGTGTTGACGATTTGGATGCAAGCGAGAACAATCTTGTAGTGTACAATGATGTGATTCTTGAATATAAAGTAAATTCCGTGCACATATTTTCACGAGGTCGACGCAATCGCCACGGATGTCCATTTAACTCAACGATTCGCATGTATGTCTAAAGTAATTCGTGATAACTGTAAAATGTTGATGACATTTCGTAGAATTGATGTGCGTGGTCTTGTAAACATTTGTTGGTGTTGGTGTGCCTCTGACATTTTGTGGGATGAATTTGTAACATCTTGACGAGGATCGCTAATGATCCGAATAGTTTTCTAACCATTGATATGACTGGAATTTATAGGGGTAAATGTCGCACAGATTTGGACACTTCCGTGTCTTACATGTCAATTTATCAATCGTAACAATCGCATAAAATGTCTGCCAGTGATTTTATAGTATTTATGGAAAGCGACGCTGTGGAAGTGTTCGTGAACACCAGGATGTTATCGAAAGCCGCCAACAAGTTAAAGACATGTTACGGTCACGACAAAAAGCGGAGATCTTACAATGGGGTTTGAACAAACATTTGCTCCGCTGATAAAGAAATTAAAGAAATTGCCGCACGTGCCGAGAATATCAAAAAGACATTAATATCAACAATGAAACAGGTGGCGACGCATACTAGAACATAAGAATAATTGTGTCCAGTTCGTAAGATATATGACTACATCAAATCTTAACAAATCCAAAAATGTTGTTCTTAGCAGACAGACTAGAAATAATATATGGTGATAATGTCATCAAAGCCACTTAATATATTCATGAACTTTGAATAGTAGAAAATGGTATTCATGGAGTTTACTGGAAAGACACACTACCGGCACACGGTTGGCTTAGTTTTATATAAAAGTATAATGCATTAGCGAGCGGTAGAGCTGAAAAAGGTGAAGCTTTATGGATAACAACGTTGACACTATTCGTTCCTCAGCAAGCGACAACAACAAACGTCAATTACCACCAACATAATCAAAACAACAACCAAAATAAAAACCTTCTTCACCCACACCAGAACAACAATAAACATGGCAGATCAAAAAAGTGTTGATACAAACTTCCTCTTTAATTTATTAATATATCTTGTCATTTACTTAATTATTTCTTCAATTTTTCTTTATATCGTTTTATAAATTGTTAGAGCTATTCAGATGAGTTGAATGAACTTTCCAACCGGTTACAAGTTACAATGACGCTTTTTGTCAATATATTTCGATGCTTTCCATCATATGTGTCTTATAATGGCCAAAGATTGAATTTATCTGTATAAATCTTATCTCTTACAACAAAGATCTTACTTGCCAAATTGTTCATTGTTGTCAGAAGGCTTGTAAGACTTTAAAATAAGGATCGGGCATACACTTTCCAAATTATTTTTTAGTATTATAGAAACATGATTAAATAGCAAAAGAGAGTATTATGCCAAGTAGTTCAAAACATGAAGACTGAAATAACAATTGATAGGCGATTCATCTAATAAATACCAAAATGAAACTTAATATTTCAGCAATGTGTTGGAGCTACACAACGTAAACATTTTCATCAAATTATATTCTAAAATATATATATTTATAACATCTAAGTAAATAAGCAAATGTTTATTATGAACTAGTGAACCCACACGCAAGAAAGAAAGAACAAAGAGATACGGGAAGCACATGCGAGTCAAGGTGACTGCTCTGATACGTGAAGCAAAAGCGATACGATGTACATTTTTACTGATATGAGTGTTCTCTTTTTTATCGTATGACTAACGTATACGATAAACATTGCGCAATAATCTAATATTACATACGACATCATTTAATGCGGTAACTGCGGCAATGCAATGTTATTGAACGGCAAATAATACAACCATGGTCACCGCTAGCTGCGTTCGTAGCGGCAAAAAGTTTATTATTTGCTCAGATAAATGATTTTGTATTCCATACCTGGTTAGAGATTCATGTCCCGTTAGCATGAAATCTGGTATTATATATATATATAGATATAGATTTTTTAAAATGTTAAAGAAACATTTTAAATTAATTTTTAATGCAGTTTTCGCAAATTAGTAAAACTCAAATCATTTCCTAAATAATAACAAACATGGTTTGGGGTTGTATTTGCTCGCTAATGTGCGTCCTGTTTTGCAAACAAATAAGAGGACCTGAGAAATGTTGGAATTTAAACGATCTTTGAAGAAATAAAATACTGAAATTAATCAACCTTTTGTATCGTGCCATAATATTTCTTGGTGCGATCCACTTTCATGAATAGAACATCTTCGCTATTAGCTCGAAATACTTGCATGTTTGTTTAGAATTCTTTAAACTTAACAATTTTCCTGTTCATCTACTCCTACATGCATCGTGTGTCATGTATCAATGTGAACATCGGTGATGTACAGCTTAAGCAGTTGGCAAAATAATGAGAATACAATCAGAAGCCAGAACAGTTTAGTTTTGTTGACAGCAAATTTAAGTATGTGTTCTAGGATAGAATTATTATAATATTTATCAATGTACTTAACATGCAAGCGAGCGCGCATGTGGGCATTAATCTGTGGCTATCCATAGTGTTCATGAGGTTTCGTTCCATCTATCAGAGAAGATGCTATTTACATGATGTTGTTTAGGATTTTTGCATATAGAATATATACGTGTGTGTGTGAGTGAGTGTTGTGTGTATGTTATCCATATTAACGAACATTTTCTTTGTAATATCGCCGGACTTTAATATTTTCTGGTGAATTAGAAGATTGACCATCATTTAAAAATATTTGAAGCTCATTTAACTTGTTTTCAGAGCTTACTCAACACATCTACCGCAAAATTATAAAATGATCTCATGCTAATTCGAGTGACAAGACATAACGTAATTAATAGAAGCCTGTGAAAAACATTCATCCGCCACCATAGCGTTTGTGTTTAGAAGGGAAATGTTGTTCAGTTATCGATCAATAATGCTAACGATGAATCCTGCCATATGTCAAGCAGTATATCTGTTTTTGCATTATTTAAACTAGTCCAAGTCACCTCTCTGATATCAGATCATTTTGACTATTTACTGCATTCATTATGCAAAGGGTAATTGGACAGTTAGAATTGTGGAACCATTCAAATAGTTTACCTTTCTATAGTCTCATCATCATTCTTTCCTTGAAAATGACAAGAATATACAGTCTATATGCCTGCGTCTAATTGTTTTCCACAGTTGGCTCATTTGCTCAGGGTAATTATTTTCATGATATAAAATACAAGTATATTAAACTTCAAAGACAGAATTTCGTGTGGATGTCTCCAATATGGAAGATGGTGAAGGCAGTATAGTTTTATTTAATTGTATCTCAACTATATATAAATAGTAACAGTTAAAGTATTAACTTCAATCATCATAATTGGTTTTAAATTTGATATGATTGTTTCCCACCTTTTTAAATGCGATCATCTTAACAAAGAAGTACACTTGTATTTCGAAAGTTAGAGACTTTGTGACACTATTTCATATATCATAATTCATTTTTGACATAAAGAGTGTCGTCTTACAGCTTAAAATCCCTTAACTTTAATATTTAACATACCTTTCATATAATGCATATATATGAATTTTTGAAATATATCACTTGTACTTGACTAAGATTTTAATGACTTTTTGTCAATTTATTTCGAGGTTTTCAAACATGTGTATTATAATGTGCAAGCTAAAAGATTTGATTTTTCTGTGTAGATCGAATATCATACACTGATAACCTTCTATGCAGAATTGTTGATTTTCGTCGTTGTGAGAAGCCTTCAAAGACTTCAAAATTTGCAACAACATTAGAGTTCCCAAATTATGCTAATACCATTATGCAACTGTATACTTGTCATAGTGGTGTAACGTCAAGGCCTTTATTAGCGTAGCACAGCAAGCGGTTTCTGTAGAACATTAGGATTTTCATTGTTAATACATTTATCTTTTACTGAGCATGTTCGAGTCTACTTACAAACATTATTGCGTCTGATCATTATGCCATCTTGAAAAGTTTGATTCTTTCGATATATTACAATTCTGTTAAAATTACCCTATTTTAAATCATCTACCGATTCTCTAGAATTTCTGGCAAACGTGCAAAAATTTCACATATTAATGGCCTTTAATCCAAGACTGGAAAATACTGCATTGAAATATTGAAATATCTGGTTTCAGTAAAGACAAACTTCCTGGCTGTTGATAAACCGATGCATCTTATTGTTAGTGTAATGCGTCTTAATGATTTTCATCCACCATCATTTAATGCCGAAGCGTCTAGTATTATTTTAACATGAAGTGTTTTTTCCAGCATATCAATAAATGAGAAAGATTTATTAGCGTAATATGTATTAAAGATAACACTTCAAACAGTTTACATTTATTTATCTAGTAATCTATTTATTTATCTATTTCAACAATTTTGATGTCTTCTTTACTTCTGCAGTGTTGCTTGTTTGCATTTGTTTTCGCTTTTGGTTTGTGCTTGTTTGGGGGGTTGGGATGATTGCATGGGTCATACTTAGATACACTGTTTGTGCGCGAGCTGATATGTTCATACATACTGCGAGGATAATCTACGAAATAATTTTGTGTGGCAAATTCTGCATAGATTCTTAGAAATACAAGAAATATTCTGAAGAATTCGTCATCGTAGTTAGGATTGTTTCTCTAAAACGTTACTTTAGGAATCAAACCGGTCTGAACTGCTTTCTGTTTCCTAAAACAATTTGATTGATTGCTGAAAAGTATGTGCATTATACTTGCTTACCAACGCGACAAGGAGCAATATATACCAGCCTATCTCTCTACTCGTGTACATACATACATACATACATACATACATACATACATACAAAGCTGAATGTGGTGAAAGCAACTAGACTGGCTGCCTTTCAAACGATATTTTGCAAGGGGCGTCTCATATACAATTGTTGCAAACAATCGATGGATAAATAGAGTGATACATATCTGTAATACATTTCCAAGCTATTCTTCAAATTTATATTTACAAATTATTAATTTAGTGGAACAAAACTAAAACTGTATTTTGCAGGCCACCCATTGATTATTTTAAGCAGAATCCATGATAACTATATTTACATAAAACAAAAAAAATGATTTATGTTGTTCCTAAACCTCGATATACTGATATCTAACCCAGATCTCAGAAAACGGCACATTTCTAAAACATCCAAGCAGTACAAAACAAAATAAAATAGGACGATAATGTAGCTGTTCTTTTCTTCCTTTCATTAGTAACAGAGGCATGTTTTGTCATCAATTAAACATAATCATGAAAATCGAATACACGCTGCATGAACATCTGTAGCGAAGACTGTAAACGTGGTTTAGTGTGTAAACATTTATCCTTTATGATCTCATGAATTCTGTAAAACATAAAGTTCAGTCACAACTATTAAAATTAACACTAATGAATTTCAAGACATAATGTAAAGAACAAAATTACAATCATTGCTTAGAAATATTTGCGAAACATGCACAAAAGGCGCATGAATACATAAAGACTCCTTCTCTTTTTTGTATAAATAAAGAACTTCTTGCTCACTAAATTATGTGAACTTAACTGTACAAAGGTTTTAGTAAATATTTGCAATTAGTAGCTGCACACCAAAAAACATGTGCATGGCACAGGAAGTAGACATTCTCCATCCGTTCAATGTTGTTGTTATGTCCAGAGATGGGTAGGACAAAATTTAGACGCATTCCGAAGTCTTGATCTACCTTTTAAGTACTTTCACTTCAATCAGTTCAGGATGTTCCAGAAAAGTTGATCAATTAATTAGGTGCTAATATTTTCCTTAAGGGTAACAGTGTCGACTGTTGAAGAAGAAAAGAACAAAGTGTACTAAACAGAGGAAAGGAATTATTTGCCACACCAGCACACACACACACACACACACACACACACATCGCGGAAAATATCTCATTTTCTGACCAGTGAGATTTGCGAAGCTGCGGCGACTTCAAGAACTTAAACATGGATGCGAGATTAGTCAGATGTGGAGACTTTACTTAAAGTTTTTAGAAGAAGATAATGATTTGGTGAATAGCGAGCGAATATTAGAGGATAGAAAAAATGTTGTGTGTGGGGAGGCGGAAGACAGTGTTGGTGATGAATAATTATTGCTCTGCGCAGAGTTCAAGCAATAGAAAGGCTATTGCTGTTACAGCGGCCAACGCCATACTCTCTAATGGCCCCTTCCCAGAAGAAACACACCAGCGGGACGGCACGATGTCTAGGTGGCTGGCATGATGGACTCCCAATTAATGGGTTTCTTGTGGGAACCAACCCGGGTCAGCTGCTGTCGTATGTCTCTTCGTTTGCATTGGTAATATACATTCTTCCATGTGATGATATGCTATTAGACACCAATCAATAGAATAATGCAAAAGTTCCCCAAAAAGACATGAATTAATATTCATTATCCTGTGGACGCTTCCGAAATTGACAATCATGAGTTTCTTTGTTAACATGTGCTTATACCTTGAACTAAGAAAAATAATTATATCGAAAATTAAATTGTTCTCTGCAAATATACACGAACCAGAGCAAAGTTCAGCACAGAAAAAATTATTTAATCTTCAAGTTATTATGGTCAGTCTTCAGGAATACCAATTTCGTGTGAGACATTGATTTATTCCAGATATATAATCGTTCAGATAAATGATAAAAATATCATGATCAACAGTAAGGTCAGAGTGAATGAACAGCCGGATAATTTATTTATGGATAATCAATGTTTTAATGTACCAATTAAGAATCAGAAGTTTTTGATTGTGTCGAGTGAATAATGGATATATTTCATCCACTGGGTGAAAATCGTTGATTTAATCACTCACGAGGTCGTATATATTGGTGAGTTACTTAGAACAAGTAATTTGTACTTTCATTATCAATCGTATTGGGTAGCAAAGGTGTGTAATATAATGCTGTAGCAGATTTCGTACTGTATCACGTGCGATAACATCAGCTGTTTATGCCTGCTGTGTTTTAGTCGCATGGAACATTGCATCAGTAAGAAATTATCTTTCTTAATTCAAGGCACAAACGCACATTACAGAAGAAAAGGAAACAACGAAATACAAAGAGGGATTCGAATCTGAAAATCCTACATGAAAGAGTGCTATATTACCATTCGATCACGTAGTTGACAATAAGGTGGATGAAATTCTTGTGTTATAATACTATCGAAGTATATTGATTGTAGTCGAAAAGCTATTTTTATAATTTGCTCTAGTAAATTAATACAAAATTTATCTTGGAATATCCAGAAATTCACAGAGTAGCAATAAACAAAGAAAGTAGCCAGATGATACATGGATCATAGTACGAACCAAATAGATAGCTTTAGTGTTCCAGGTGTGCTTTCAGAAAACAGTGTTATTAGACACAATATACTAGGATAATATGTGTCAAGTCTCATAAAACTGTTGGTTCTTTAGGCTATTGTCACAACTCCCATAGATATGTATCATGTTATTAGACACAATATACTTTATAATACGTACCAAGTCCCATAAAACTGTTGTTTCTTTAGGCTATTGTCACAACTCCGATAGATACGCATGATGTTATTAGAAACAATATACTAGGATAATACGTGTCAAGTCTCATAAAACGGTTGGTTCTTTAGGTTATTAACACAACTCTCATTGATATGTATGATGTTATTAGACACAGTACACAAGGATAATATGTGTTAAGTCTCATAAAACGGTTAGTTCTTTAGGCTATTATCACAACTATACATATGTATGATGTCATTTGACACAATATACTAGGATAATACGTGTCAAGTCTCATGGAAATTTTAGTTATTTAGGCTTATGTAACAACTTTCAAAGATGCGCATAATGTTATTAACAGAGTATACTAAGACAATATGTGGCAAGTCGCATAGACATGTTGTGTTGGTTCAGTTGGCGATTGTAACAACTCCCATTGATATCTATAATTTTAGTAGGCACGGGATAATATGTGTCATGTCCCATATACATGTTTTTTTCTATACGCTATTGTAACAATTCCCATACATATGCACAACGCTATTCCATACATATACTCAGATAATATGCGTCAAATCAAATACATTCAGGCTATTGAAACAACTCCAGTGTATATGTATTTAGAAACAATATATTACGATATGAGTAATGTCATATATGCATGTTCTATATTTAGGCTGCTGTGACAAAAACTATAGGAATACATATAGTTGTCATGTTTTAAGCATAATTTTACATTCATCCTCTTTCTAAAAATATGTGCAAACCATTTTTGAGACAAATGAAAAACAATTTAATTTTAATAGAAAATACTTTTATATTATATAATTGTAAATATTAAAAAGTGCATACCTTCACGGCCTGTCTATTTTAGGATGTCAACTATTTAAGATTTTAAATAAAATGCAATGAAATCACCAAGGTACATGAAAATGATTTACAACATGGTCTGAAATATTTAACATAATTATCTTTGTTAATATCGTGAGTTTCCACAGGGATTCGGTGTTCCAAAAATCAATTTGTGAATCTAATTTCTATACCACTTGTGCGCACAGCATGTCCTTGTAGGTCATTCGGTCGTATCAACTCACATTTCATTGAACTCCACAAGTGATTCTGATAGATCAGTAGAGACTAGATTTCATTGAATGACGGAATATTTATTTATGATGTATGCGTTCGTGGATATTGTTAAAAAATATTAAAGGTTTTCAAAGTACTAAAAATGCAGTCATTAACGAAATAACCCTTTGCAATTTGTTTTCAAATTAACGTTGAAAAAATATGAAAATATCAGTGTCCTGAGTTCCTAGTTCCTAAGAAAGATTATGCATTGTCTGGTTTTCTAAAAAGCTATAGCGTTAACATGGTATGGTTACTAAAACTGAACTCAAGAAACCAGTCTATCCCAAACAATTTTCGGCAGTTTTATGTCAATTACTTCCATGCGTTAAAAGGTAAGACGTTCCGTACATTGTAATTAAAAAGAACGAGGAAGCTCCAGTGACATTCGTAAATTATTTATTTAATTTACTTAGATTCAAAATACAACATACAATCTCGTCTGTGATAATTTTTAATGATAACAATAATAACAATAAAATATAAAACCTCCTCTGAAATATTTACTAATGATTATGATTCAATATAAAACATCGACTGTGATAATTACTTATGATCTTATTAAAATGTAGAAGAATTTCTGTGATAATTACTAATGATAATAATACAAATAAAAACCTCGTCTGTGACAATTACTAATGATAATAATAAAATAAACAAACCTCGCTTGTGATAATTACTATAGATAATAATACAATATAAAGATAAACTTTGTCTGTGATAACGATGTAATAAAATAGACCTTGCCTGTGATAATTACGAATGATAACAATTCAACATAAAATGTCGTTATGATAATTACTAATCATAAAAACACAATATAAAACCTCGTATCTGATAATTATGAATAATCATTGTAATAAAAATGGGGTTTCTCTGGAATGTTATGAATGTTCTCATCATGGGAATCATTAATCTGGAGACTAAAATTTTGTGAGTTAAATTGGGGTGTAGAGGGGGTTGTCATAAAAAGACCACGTTCGTGAAAGTTTGAGATAAAATATTGATTGAGGTATCTAACTAAACACATCCACCACCTGACAGCTTGGTTTATTAAATGCAAAAGAGCAGCTACATACCTTGCGAAGAAAACTCAACTCGCTTTAAGTAACAACAGGTAGAGTAATCTTCCTTTGCGAGACCTCGTTAGTGTCACTCTTCATTCGGGGCTTACCGTGGAATCGCATGTTTCCGGAATAAAAGAGATAAATTGTCAAATACATGAATGTATTAAAAGAAAATGGTCCGTAAAAGTTACAATAATTTTAACATCCGTTACAAAAGTAAATCTTTGATTAACAACAAATAAAATATTGATAGACAAAATGTTTATGGAATAAAATATATCAAACGAACTTTAAAGGTTCGAAAAGGAAAATTTGCGGTGAAATACCACCTGTTTCAAACAATGAATAGCTATATAAGAACTATGTTGCGGCGGTTAAAACGGTACTGTGTATCCTTGTATGGATGAACTCCTTTCTGTATGTTGTCTCTCTCTCTCTCTCTCTCTCTCTCTCTCTCTCTGTGATAGCTCTTCATTTATATTATGTTTCTCATATTACTTTCTTTACTGTGGGAAAACAACTTTCTAATCAGTCGAGCAACACACATCAAACTTATCACATATGAATTCCTCGATCTTGAGATTCTAATCGGACTGCGTTTGATCAAAGGTTTAATCTGACTCTGATCAAAGGCCTAACCTGACTCAGTTTGATCAAAGGTCTAATCTGACTTTGTTTGATCATAGGTATAATGGGATTCAGTTTGATCAAAGATCTAATCGGACTCACTTTGATCAAAGGTCTAATCGGACTCAGATTGATTAAAGGTCTAATCTGACTCAGTTTGATCAAAGGTCCAATCTGACTCAGATTGATCAAAGGTCTAATCTGACTCAGATTGATCAAAGGTCTAATCGGACTCATTTTGATCAAAGGTCTAATCGGACTCTGTTTGGTAAAAATTCCAAAATAATAGTGTTATGTATATTTAATTTGCATTATTTGTTTATTTTTTTTTTCTTTTAAGTTTTATATATTTTATGAGATACAGTGGGTTATGTAGGATTGTATCTGGTAGCTGACCTTGTCCCAAATAAAGTTCATTGTGTACCTGATAAAAATCATTGTTTTTTTTTATGTAAGCAACCAATACATAGTTAATATGATTTCTATGAGTATGGGTTTAATAATAGGGTCCTTAAACATACGTGTATTGGTCAGAGTCAAAGACAATATATTTACCATGTTCTTTATTACAATTTAAGTAACAGACCTTCTAATTATAACTCAGTCTCTATCTTTTAAACATTTGAAACCTTCTAGAACGAAATTTTCCATTAGGAAATATTTTGTTTTAGGAAATGCTAATTGTGACCAGAGGTCATGTAGAGGACTATAAGATCTTGTTACACGAAAAATTAGTTATTCGTGTTGTACGATCTGAGCAAAACCAGTAGTAAATCGAATAAATAGTTTTCGATCAAGCACAAGTATTGAGTTAACTGAAAGTGAAATTTATATAAACCTGTTATTTATAATAGGCTCCTATTATTGACATGACTTTAGTGTCCGTATTGGCATGAACCTATTGTCCGTATTGACATGACTCTAGTGTCCGTATTGACATGACTCTAGTGTCCGTATTGACATGATTCTAGTGTCCATATTGACATGAATCTAGTTTCCGTATTGACATGACTCTAGTGTCCGTATTGACATGAATCTAGTGTCCGTATTGACATACCTCTATCCTTTCATCTCCTAGAATAGCTGTAAGGTCGTTTCTTGTCAAACCGTTCATATTCCATATAACGCCATGTGGGCTACAACAACAACATTTACAGTTCGTATGCTGTCGTTCACAAGTTTATTTTGTATCTTCGACTTAGCTAAAAGGAACTTTGGTTTTCAATTAAATGTTAGTGGATACGTTGTACTAAAATAAACAAAATCAATATCATTTATTGACATAAAAAATGTTATCTGTTATTTTAAAAATGTCATTGTTCTGTCGTATATGCGTTTTGTATTTTTTCAATTCAGTTTGCGATATATCACACCATACAAACTAAGGACGAAAAGAAAACCTTTTCTAGGAAAATGTCATGTATTAAAATCAAATATATATTAAAATAGAATGAATTTTGTTATCAACGCTATCCATCGCATATTATATTGGTACATTTTACGTTTCTGTCCTAATTTGTATAGATTTAAGAAGAAAAAAGTTATCAAAATTGTATTGTTCATGGCACAAAAGAACAAATTTTTAATTAGTATCTCCACACACAAGATGCAGTGTCCAAATGTACGCATTTCGCAAACTAGAAAAGATGAATGATGCCACACTCTTTAAATCATTTTTATGATTCTGTCTGATATATCATGGTATTTTCGTATATATTTGGTTTATTACGTTGTTCTTTCGTTCTGTTTGCATCTTTCTTAAGTATATATTTGTCACCTTATGTTAATAATATATGCACTGAACTGTACACCTACACAAACCTCTTTTAGTTTTTATAATTATAATTGTATAAGTTGTATGTTTAGTTTAGTCGCAGTCGTCAGCCTGATGATAAGAATGTTCATAGTCCGCA
The DNA here is from genome assembly GCA_028554795.2 of Sinohyriopsis cumingii. NCBI lineage: Eukaryota > Metazoa > Mollusca > Bivalvia > Unionida > Unionidae > Sinohyriopsis > Sinohyriopsis cumingii. Next base: position 105,185,146 of record CM068835.1, on the reverse strand, counting down.
TGATGTACATCAACAATGCAACGCTGCGTTAAAAGAAAAGCGTTATAAATTGTAACATGCATTAACGGAGTTCATCAGCATCATTGTATAAGGGAGGTAATCCAGTTTGAGAGTTGCTATACACCTCGCGATAGTTGCTACGCTGTTATGTTCAAAGTTTCTGATGAGCATATTCAGTTTCCTTAAATTGAAAAGCGTGTGGATCAAGTGACAATCCAGAAGAAAACGTTTTCATGGCAATTTCTGCTTGATTTCATATGACGGATGTTTAAAGTTCCGAAAGAAACAAAATCAATTTGGAGAATGCCGAGATGAAGGGACAAATGGAGCAGCTGCAAAAGTCACCGGCACAAAGGAAACCCAAATCCGAATCTAATTCAATAGACGAAAACTGGAACTTGTTCGAACTGGCAAATATATTACAACTTAAAGTATAATTTCACTGACCTTCTATTTTGTTGTCTCACTACTTGTATACTGTATATATGCAGTAACCTAGTTGTAGCACAGGGTATCGTTATAAAGAATATTTAGAGTATCCGTCCTTGAATCAAAAGAATGGGGGTTCTAACCTGTAGCAATATAACACAAGCGAAGACACCAGTCCGCACCCCTTGGTAGTTCCAACACTGTAGTTTATCCTATTTATGTCTAGAAGTGCCGTTTTGCATTCGGATAATCTTGAATTTCACCACTCACAGAAAGGTAAAATCCGAACAACCTCGAGTACGCAGTAAATATCGTTAATGTACATTGTGATGCGTTTTAATTTTGGTGGCAAAAACAAATACTGATTTTGGTAAATTTGGTACTGATTGCTGGATACATTGTTGCACAGCGCATTGTTAACTCCTGAAACATACTTCTTGTTGAACTACAGACTTGAGATTGTTCGGATCTTACCGTTCCGTCAATGGTTAATCCAAGACTATCTGAATGCAAAACGGCACTTCTAGACGGTATTTGTCCAGACGTCAAAACTGGCGAACAATTATTGCATTTTCTCCATTATGTCACAAACTGAACAAAGTGTGTCGAGCTGTTTTGAAAATTAAACTATTGTTGATTACGACTGGCTTAAGTTAGAAATTAGTAGACGCAATTATGATAAACTAGCAGTGTTGGAACTACCTAGGGGTGCAGACTGTTGTCTTCCCTTGTGTTATATTGTTACAGGTTAGAGACCCATCCCTTGATTCATGGACGGATACTCCAAATTGTCTTTGTAACGCACCCTTGTGGTTGGAGCATGTTCATCGAATTATTTTGTTTGTTATTTGCTCTAATAAAAGTAGATTATCAGTGAGATGTGTTGGGTTTCAAAGGTTGTCATCGCCGGGGGCGGTTGTGAGAGATAAGCACCCAATTCCCTTGGAAATCTCCCAATGGCTTGCGTCTGATAGAGCCTTTGACAACCAAATCCAGCTCCAGGCCTTCACGAGTGGCGGAACCTGTTTAAACTGACTGGAGAAGGGATGACAGGCGAGCTTCTGGCGCCTCAAAACCAGATGCTTCGGGCAGATGGGGCTCGTTAACCTTGGGTGGTCGCAAATGTAGGAGAAGGTAAACTCCGATTTCAAACCTTCACTGCCTTGCGACTATACCCTCTCAAGGGAAAGGCTAAGGGAGTAAACCGCAACAGAAAATCTGGAGTCGCAGTCCCTAAGGCGACTGGCATTGATTTCAGTGTCATCTCGGCAACTTCTGCGACGCAGCTGGTGCCACGACGTATCGGCTTGTCCTTTCCCTTGGATCCATCAGCTGCGTGGAGAGGGGGGATCAGCTGCATGGGCAACAGTTGATTCTCCATATCACCCTGCCCAGGCTTGCGCCCTGGAGAGGACACTCCAGCTTCGCTCCATAGCGTCGACACAACACGGGAAGCAGCAGTTTACCGGTTATAAGTCACCGCTCGATTGGCGTAGAGCCAGACGCCAGGGGTTGCTTCTGACGGTGGGAGAGACCAACATGTTTCAATGGACAGCTACCGCCCGCCTCAAACTGGGCAGCCCCCAGCCAATAAAGTGCCGTCCCGCCACAGTTCGCCTGCCTTGCTGGGTGCGTAAGGCTTAAGGTACGCGAGTACCTGACAAGCGGACTGCAACTACTGCACCAAGAAATAATAAAGTAAAAATAAAAAAGAAGACTTCAATCCTCAAGCTAGGTACCTGGAATGTCCGGACCATGCTGACTGGGCTTTCAGATGATCTCCAGACAATCAGTGATGTTCGTAAGATTTCAGTCATCAATGACGAACTTGCAAGGCTCCAGGTCGACATCGCCTCACTACAGGAGACACGACTACCAAATTATTGGTCCCTCAGAGAAAAGAACTACACGTCCTTCTGGCAAGGAAAGAGTGCAGATGAAGCCAGAGAGTTTGGAAATGAAAGTCTGCTATCCCTCCGCCTCCACACCACAAACGGGCCTGTCAACCTAATCAGTGTTTATGCTCCCACACTAACATCCGCCACAGATACCAAGGATGAGTTTTATGATGAGTTAAACTCGCTTATCGACAAAATTCCCAAGGAAGAGAACTTGATTTTGCTGGGCGACTTCAATGCTAGGGTGGGTGCCGATCATGACTCTTGGCCCTCCTGCCTTGGCAAGTTTGGCGTTGGGAAGATGAATGAGAATGGGCAGCGCCTTCTAGAGATGTGCTCGTACCACGAACTCAGCATCACCAATTCATTCTTTCAGACAAAGCCACAGCACAAAGTGTCTTGGAGGCATCCCCGGTCTAAACACTGGCACCAGCTGGACTTGATCATTACAAGACGGTCAGCCATGAAAGGTGTGCTTCATACCCGTACCTTCCACAGTGCTGACTGCGACACCGACCACTCGCTGGTGTGCTGCAAAATGAAGCTTCAGCCAAAGAAGATCCACCGCTCTAGGCAAGAGGGTCAACCACGCATTGATGTGAGCAAGACATCATATCCAGACAAGGCTGAAGAATTCACATATGCTCTTTCCAAGACGTTTGACTCAGAACCCCCCAACGGCAGTGCCAAAGAAAGATAGGATTACATCAGAGAGACTGTATACAACACAGCCACACGGATCTTTGGCAAGAAGCAATCAAAGAACAATGACTGGTTTGAGGCTTACTCTGCCACACTCATGCCAGCCATAGAAGAGCGTCGCAGTGCTCACCTGCAATACAAGCAATCCCCCTGTCAGAAGACACTACAGGCATACAGGTCTACCAGACGCAAAGCGCAGAGATTAGCACGGCAGTGTGCCAATGAATACTGGCTTCAGCTCTGTCAGAGAATCCAGTCAGCTGTAGATATTGGTAACATCAGAGGCATGTACGATGGCATAAAGATAGCAATGGGTCCCACGAAGAAACTGACAGCACCACTGAAGTTTGCCACAGGCGATACCATCCACAACAAGGGCAAGCAGATGGAGCGTTGGGTGGAATACTACTCCGAATTGTACTCCAAAGAGAACCACGTGAACAATGATGCCCTCAACGTCATTGAAAACCTCCCTCTCATGGCCGACCTGGACGAGAAACCTACTGTAGACGAACTAAAGAAGGCCTTATAGAAACTGTCCCTAGGTAAAGCCCCAGGGAAGGATGGCATCACAGCAGAACTCATCAAGTGTGGATGTAGCGTGCTTCTCACACACCTGCACGACCTCCTCTGCCAGTGCTGGGACGAGAGGGCAGTGCCTCAGGACGTGAGAGATGCTAACATCATAACCCTGTACAAGAACAAGGGCGACATAAGCGACTGCAACAACTACAGGGGCATATCACTTCTCAGCATCGTGGGTAAAGTTTTCGCACAGGTGATCCTGAACAGACTGCAGACGCTTCCTGACAGAGTTTACCCAGAGTCGCAGTGCGGGTTCCGCGCAGAGAGGTCCACAATCGACATGATCTTCTCTGTCAGGCAACTGCAGGAAAAATGCAGAGATCAATACAGACCCCTCATCCTGGCCTTTATAGACCTCACCAAGGCATTCGATCTGGTCAGCAGAGACGGACTCTTCACAATCCTGGCGAAAATTGGGTACCCTCCAAAGTTGCTAAGCATCATCCAGTCCTTCCACTATGACATGAAAGGCACAGTGCAGGACGATGGCTCAACATCCGACCCCTTTGACATCCGCAGTGGAGTTAAACAGGGCTGTGTCCTTGCCCTCACGCTCTTCGGCATCTTCTTCGCAGTCCTGCTCAAGCACGCCTTTGGGACGTCCACAGAAGGGATTTACCCTGCACACACGATCAGACGGCAGACTGTTCAACCTGGCACGACTGAAGGCAAAGAGCAAAGTGCATGAAGTAACCATCAGGGACATGCACTTCGCAGACGATGCTGCTCTAGCCACCAACACAGAAGCTGAGCTTCAGCGCCTGATGGCCCGCTTTGCTAAAGCATGTGATGAGTCTGGGTTAACCATAAGCCTAAAGAAAACAAACGTGATGGTTCAGGACTAGGACCCCCCAAGCATCATCATCAACATCTACGAACTTGAGGTGGTGAGTCAGTTCATGTATCTCGGCTCTACCATCACCAACAACCTCTTGCTCGATGCTGAGCTCAACAAGCGAATCGGAAAGGCATCAACAACTCTCTCAAGGTTGTCGCAGAGAGTGTGGAACAACAGCATGCTGACCATGAACACTAAAATCACCGTGTACCGTGCATGCGTGCTAAGCACTCTCATGTATGACAGTGAAACCTGGATTCTGTACGCCTCACAAGAGAAAAGACTGAGCGCCTTTCACATGCGATGCCTCCGACGCATACTCGGGATCACCTGGAGCGATCGAGTAACAAACAACGAGGTGCTCGAGCGTGCCAAGATTCCCAGCATGATCACACTCCTCCGCCAACGCCGCATCAGATGGCTGGGCCATGTACGTCGGATGGTTGACGGACGGATCCCCAAAGACATTCTTTATTCGGAACTCGCCTCTGGCAAAAGGTCGATCGGACAGCCACATCTCCGCTTCAAGGATGTCTGTAAGCATGACATGAAAGCCCTTGATATTGATGTCAACACCTGGGAAGAGCTCGCTCTAGACAGATCAGGCTGGCGACATGCTCTGATCACTGGTCTGAAAGCCGGAGAGGACAAGCAACGTTTGCTAGCTGATGAAAGAGGATCGCAGAGGAAGAAGAAGCAGCTTCAACCAACACCTGACACAACCTTCAAGTCCAGCAAGTGCAGCAGGGACTGAGACTCCCTCATTGGACTACTTAGCCACAGCAGACGCTGCACAACCACCAACCGGGACATCTCTCATGGGCGCAGTTCCATCGTCTCTCGAGACTAACGGATGCCAACACACATCAGTGATGTGTGTGTGTGTGTGTGTGTGTGTACCTTGAATATAAATAAGCATGTAATGGAGGGCCACAAGGAGGATTGTTATTATTATTGGAACATCCAACCCCAGACCGCCTGTTGCTCGCAGGAGAACTCGAGGGATAAAAATATACTGAACATTAATCCCATAGCCGAAATTCAGGTTACAGTTGTCAGATCATACCAGGAGCTGGAGCGGAATTGAGCTTAGTAAATTGCCTGGTACGGACACACCAAATAATTCCCCTTTTGTACAAGACTATCCATTTGCCTGGTCACAAATTATGTATTTCCTTAGCCAAGTGAACGTTATACCTTTACATGTCTCTTTGCTCCACGTACGAATGCATCTAAAAATAATCAAATCAAAAAGGAGCTTATTGATCTTGCTCTCCTGCTATTATCCAGACGGGGAACAAATCAATATTTGCATTTAGCTTCGGGTGAAACTGTCTTAAATGAGAAATCCTGTATAATAAAATAACCTCAAGAGTACAGGTAAATTTAGCAAGCACAGGACATATTGACATTAAAAGATCAGTGAAGCAAAGCTGCCCACTATCCATGCTATCATATGTAATAGCATTAGAAATTATAAGTATAAAAATACGACTAAATAAAAAGATAGAAGGCATTAAAGTTCCAAATATTAAACATGAGGTAAAAATGCTACAACATGCAGACGATTGCACAAACTTTATTAAAGATCCTAATTCCTTTAAACATCTTGAGAGGGAATTTCAAAACTTTGGGAAAGCTTCAGGATCCAAACTAAAGCATGACAAAACAGAAATTTTAAAGATAGGAAACCGGTGGGGGAACTATCCCGTGTTTCCACCACAGCAAGTCAAAGACAGAGTTAAAGCATTAGGTATATACTTGGAGAAAGATGAAGAAAAGGAAAATTACAAACAAATGAAAACAAATAATAAAGGAGAATGTGAAAATCTGGGCGCTTACGCCATTATGCCTCATGGAACGGGCCCAAGTGGCCAAAACATACATGTACCCAAACAGTAACCACATTTTAAAATCAATTGATATAAAAAAATGAAATACTTCACAAGATTGATAACGAAATCATCAACTATGTATGGAACTTTAAAACACATTATGCTAATAAAGAAACTATATCTAGAGCAAAGGAGAGAGGGAGGCTAGCAATACCTAGCCCAATACTAATTAAATGTGCAAACATACTAAACAGATTTAAAAGATTGCATGCAGGGCCGAAAATACCATGGGAAGGCTATACGTTTATTGGTTTCTGTTTTTCATGAGGAATAAGAAGGAAATTTATCGGAACAATAGATTAACAAAAAGATTAGAGGTACCTAGGAAACTCAGGAGTATCAAAGAACTTTTACAGAAATATAGGGACAACACGGGATTATGGGACAGAGATTAAAAACTAACCTATAAATGGATAGAAAAGGTAATAACTAGTAAAATTAGATGCAAGGTAGAGCTAGAAAATATTCATGTAAACTGGGATAGACCATTGGGGCACTGGACCAAACTAGGTTCCCTAAAAATCCAAAGCCTATTCTTCTAATACATGCATAATGCATGGTTGACAGGAGAGGTTGCAGTGAGACGGCGTATGTTCAGAGTACCGCCACTTTTAGTAAACACCATACAATAATTTAATATGAAAAAAGGAAATTCAAAGAGTAAGAATAACAGCGGAAATAAGTAAAAAAAGATATATATAAAATATAGAACATCTTGTATTTAGACGGCATATTTGACAAGAAAACACTCTATTTGATTACAGATTATATAATTGAGACAATGAAAGAATGCGGACAAATCATTGTGATTGGGAGAGACTGAATGCTGGGGGCGAGAAGGGGGAGGGGAGGGGGCCACGGTATAACACCCCTTAAGGATGGAACCGGAAACGGACCTTGGCACCCCAACTCACCCACAGCCTTAGACCTTAGTACTCGGGAAAAAAAATCCAAACTCATAAAATGCCCTAAGTAAATTCTATTAAGAATGATAACTATTCACAAAAATAAAGGAAAAATATATATAAACAGAGGGAAAGGACAGGGGACCTATATGGGGAAAGTACGAGTCGAGGACGCCATGGGGCTAAGTCATAAGACGCTACGCGAAGTGGACAGGCCCATGGAAGAGCTTGGAAATACACCCCATATAGGAAGCTATGCATACACACAGAAATAAAGCGGTGTTATACATATAAGTTAATAGGGCTATTACTTACTTTCACTATACTATCCTTTATAGACTACACATCTCCCACTGTATAGTCTCGAACCACCCTTGTGGGTTTGACTCCAATAAAATCAATTTCGGCCATTTTGTTTCCTAAATAAAGTAGACTCGTCCTGCTTGAGAGAGGAGAAATATATACAAATAAATGAAATATGGACCCTAGCTCGAGCACAGTCAGTCTTATTCTAATTTATGCGAGAAACGACACCAATGATCACACACATGAGACACTAGGCCCATTTTTATTAAAATATTTACACCGTCTACTGGCCAAAATTCAAAATTGAAAATACGTTTAAAGTAAATCATTAGGGACTAAATCCAATGATCATATAATATAACAACTGGGATTTTGAATTTGATTAATGGATGCTGTCCCCACACAATATAGCATACAAATAAAGCCTACATGGGACATAGGCGACCTCTAGCAAAGGTCAACTACATAACAAGGGAAGGAATTCCGAGAAAGGTGATTAACCCTATAGAACCACTAGGGAACTTTGGAAATACCCCAACCAAAATATTTCTAAAATAAACCTTTCATTCAAAATTCTTTTAATAAAATTAAACAACCAACACACTTTTGGGGGATACAAAAATACATAAAACAACCTTTATTTTTTTTGGACAGGTGGGGGCGGGGGCATCTGTCTGGTGCCCCCCACCCTCCAAAAATAAGTTTCAAGACAGCTCGCTATCCTAACACATATTGGATTGGATACTGATTGATGTATAAGTAGTCCTACATATTATCAAACAATGCAACTAATGTCGTAAAATCAAAACGGTGCCACACCGTTGTTTAAATCGTTACATGAAGACTGGTTTCATCAGGGTACAACCACTCCAAACTTCTAGACTTTCAATAAACGGTCTAGCCAATGGTATTACAAATGGAAATTCTGGCATGGGTGTGTGGGACAACACCACGAATTTACATGCAAAGAATTTAAGTAATCCTGTCATTAGTCAAGGACATTTATATTTTTACAAACAAGTTCATTATATAATGAAAATGTTCCACAACCGTTGCCCATTATACGCCTAAACACTGCTCAGATGAATTATTAACAGTTTAACTCAAGGTCGTTCGCTGGGCTACAATATTTCTCAACTTCTCCGAGATTCGATAGATTTAAATACTGCTTAGGAGGCGCTTGAGATTTTAAAAGAAAACATTCGAAAATAACAAATTGCAGGAAGAGTTGCCAGACAATTTCTGTAACTCTACCACCCACCCCCACCCCACCCCGTAGCAGACTTTGAGATGCTACCAAGGAGAAAAAAAATGAGTTATACATTCCCAGACCGATGGTGTACTTTAGATTGGATGGTACAACCGAGCTGGTTCAGAATCTAAGTCAAGGAGAAAGGCTTACAAACTATTATTTTAAATCAGCCTTTCGTCTTTTGTCTGTCTGTCCTGGGGATTCTGTGCTGTTTGGATTCAAAATAGATGATAGATACTACTGTGATAAATATTTCCATGTTTGTCCATTGACTAGTTGCGCACGTTTCATAATATTTTCAACATGTATTCATTAGCAAGTGGAACAGCGATGTGGCCATAATAACATGCAACATTTACTTTGACTTTAGTTTGGGGGCAAATCTATAACAAATTCAATATCTGGTTACTATGTGTATATTCCAGGACACATATAGCAAGATAGGTCTTCTCCTGGCACAATATGTTCAAATGAAGTCGTTGTTCTTTGTTGGGATACCTTACAGGTGCAGTAAAGTGTACCAACTGAGAACTTTCAGTTGTGAAAAAAAATCGAATTGGCGCTGAGAAAGCGGAGGTCGATAGTAAAGGATTTTTAAACATATTTGGTTCCCATAACTTCACTTGTCAGTTTCAGTCGCAGACAGATTGATGCTACCAAAATATCTCAACCTAGGACTAGAGTAACATAGGACATACTACCTCTCAGCATTCATCGAATTTATAAAGGTAAGTCTTGGATTATAATTATATGCAATGATTATAACATAACATAACATTATCCTTTTTGTTCTATTGTACAATAAAAATAGGTTTTGGATTGCATTTATGTGTATCACTGCTATTATATTCCAACTACCTTCTCTGAATAGTTTTATTTTAATAAGGCTGGGTGTTTAATGATAGACACACATCTTGCATAGTTTGCAGCTGTGTATGTTTAATGATCGTTGTCTATCAATAGCATCATTAGATGTTAACCCTCATCAATTTGTCCCTACTTTATAGGTACCTTAGTATATTAGTGCTGGTCAGTAGGTGTAAGGCATGGTCTTTAACTATATGTGTTGGTCGGCAAGTGTTTATGCTGTTAGTTTTTAATTTTCTATAATGTTCATTTCTTCTTTTGTCTACAATTTTTAAATCTTCTAATTATTTTAAATCATTATCATTTTCAATTTTCGTCAATTTTGTTTACGAATTGTTTTAAATTTATTTTGTTTCTTTCATAGTTGTTTTGTTTCTTCATGACCTTTAGACATCACCTCTACTTTTAAGATTTCTTTGCAACATTCGGCTGTTTTACGTTTTAGGGTTTTATACTCTCCATTTCTCAATTCATCATTTCACGGTATTACTTACTACCTTCTTTTTAAATTAACTAAATGTATGTTACATGATTTCGTGTTTGTTTTAAATTCAGTTTTGATTGTTATTTTCCTTGTTAACCTAGATTTGCTTAATTGTTGCGATTGTTTATATTAATCTGCTAAATTTTATCTTTTGTTTTTATATTGTTATGATTTAATGGGATTGGATAGTGGTAATTATCCCTTTAATTTGAGTCATCTGTTTAAAAGTTTGATTTTCTCAGTTTTGAGATTCCAGAATTACATTTAGTCTCGGCAATATCTTGAAATATTCTAGATTTTTACGTCTCTACAATATTCCGTTTCCTAAATGTTTTACTATACACGTAGTTTCAGCCATATTAATACAATATTTATGTTGTTATTTTATTATTATGAGAAAGATATAATTTTGTTTTTTTTTTGCTTTTTTCTTTCGTTTTATTACGTTGTTTAGTTTGCTATAAATTCTGTACGAGTTAAGGAATTTTAGAATTACTTTTTTTTCGGAGTAATGACATCCACGCTCGATTTTGTAAGACTGAGTAAGAGAGTGTGTTGGCAAGATCAGTGAATGTTGATTAGGGTGTGTGGATGTTTTCAGTATATGCCCGATCCTTTCACAAAGTCTATTTGTTAGTGACCCTCGTCGATGCCACATTTTGGTCAGTGTAAGGTGGATCTGGTCAGTTAAGCATCATAATGGTCAGAATGTATGAGTGTATTTCAGTAGGCGTGAGTGGTCAGTGGGTGTATTGGTTGGACAGTATATGTGGGTAATAGTCAGAAATAATGGAGTGAATTGTAAATGTGTTAGATCACAATAGTGGAACACGATGTTAAATTTCCATTCCTGAAATACTGATCCAATCGTAATGTTAAATTACACTTGCTGCCATAGTGACCGACAATGATAATCAAATTTAGTTTTATTTAAATTAAAATCTTAAATAATCGACTCTGATAAGTCACGTGATCTGTTGGATGTGAGCTGACTACAACGATAAAGTGCCGTCCATATTTGCAATGAAACTTTTGCATATTTATGAAGTTTTATTGTGAGATTATTTATAAACGCTGGTGTTTTAAAGTAATTTGTATGTAAGTTTTGACGTAGTTAAAGAAGATACCAATGCAGGATCTATCGGCGTTTTATACCACCACGCTTTTCACTGCACATTATATAATCCGTACAACAGCTTCTTTCTCTCTCTATCTCTCTATCTATCGCACAATTTCAATCTCTGAAGTAAGTGCTGTATGGGTCTTATTACAATATACCATCTACATAATATCTATGGATATGTCAGGTTTTGTCACAAATATTTGAACATGTAATTGTAGCATACTTGGGGTACAATTTAAAATGTTTTATCACCCTCCCACATTCCATGTGACCACAGTCATGGATTAAGGATGACATGCTCTTACAGATGGTAATCAAAGGGGTAATGTAACTGCATAGCTTTCTTGAATTTACACGTGGCAGGGGTGTGTGATTAAAGAAAACAAACATCAAGGTATTGATCTTCAGCTCAATATTACATAGAACATTTGATTTCAAGTACTGAATATTTCTCTATTTATTTGATTGTATTTCGTCAACCTCTTGAACCCATGAAAACATATCAAGTTGCATGCATTCTATTCCCTTTAATCTTCAGGTCAAAGTCACTCTCATAAAACAAATTCAAAGTAAAAAATATAACTTGTTTATCTTTGGATGAGATAATTCTTCAACAGGCTCACGCAAAGTTCAAGTCAACTGCTAAATAGCACTTCGTTAGTCCTGGCGTTGATAAAGCAGTTCAAGTCTTTATGTTTAGTTTTACATTGAAAATACTAGTTTTAGTCTGCCATTGTAGTCTAGCAACTGTTGCACGTAGTGATGTGATGTGATGTGATTTTGATTTTTAACGTAGCTTTAACAATTTTTCAGTCATATCGCTACGATGTCTGCAATGTGGCAGTTTATAGTGATGTCTAGCACTGGGGCATCATGCCGCAGACATGTAGCATGTTGTCCCACCCAGTCACATTATCCTGACACCGGGCCGACCAGTCCTAACACTAACCCCTTAATGCTGAGCGCCAAGCGAGGCATCTGTTAGTACCATTTTTGTAAGTCTTTGGTATGACTCGGCCGGGGATCGAACCCACGACCTCCCGCGTCCGAGGCGGACACTCTAACCACTAGGCCACCGGAGCGGATTCTCTTGCACGTAGACAAGTACGCTAATTTGGTCATATTGCTATATGAACACGTGCACTTTCAAATGAAACGTTTGATAATAGATGTCTGGTTTATTATGAACAACACAACCGTTATCATCTTTTGGGGGAAAAATCTGTCAATAAGGAAAAGAGACAAATCTGATTTTGTATTGTATATTTCTTTATCTCATTTATATTACATGCTTCATAAACGAGTGTTCACACTATAAGAAAGTTATTTACCAGAAATTATTGTTCGCGTCTGTAGAAAGGCGGCTGCCATGGAGGATCAACGCAGTAAAGTAAATTCGTTTCTGCTGTACTATAGATCCTTCACTATTTTTAAATAACGTGTTTTTCCATCTTTATACTCGAATTATTCTGATTGAAATGCAAATACGGTTAGATTATTCAAGTTGTTTGTAACTGTTTTGAACAAAAGCGTCAAGAGATAGACTGACATTCATTTCTATAAGTGCAATTCGCCCTATAATCTGCCAATACAATGAGAAACTGCGGCATATTTACTATAAACATCTCTAAATTTGAAATCACATAAATTTACATTACAAACTTGAAGGGCAGACATTTCAACGTTTGAGAAACGTATGAATAACACTTCTATACATTTCGATGCGGTGAGATGGGTTAAACATTTGTATAATTTAGACATTCGCAACTTCTATTCTAACGCAAACACACAGGCACACCCACACATACATATATAGATGCAAAAATGCATACAAACAATCATACATAGAGATAAGCAGAAATATACACATCAACTCATTTGAAACGCTAAAAAGAATTAAAGCATATACTTTGGAGACAAATCAACTGGTTTGTCACAAGAAACTTCTCATGAATATTTGCTGTTAGAAACGATACTCAGGCACATGAATGTATCGAATTTAGAATCAAGCTTCCAGGTTTATATTTACAATTTAAGACTTTCCTAGGAACAATTTGAATACTTCTTCACTGAGTTTTTATCATGACGTGTGGTAGCTTAATTAATGGAAAAAGAAGAATATCCTCTTTTGCTGGTGAAACTTCAAAATACTACCACATGTCAACAAAAAAGTACATATTTGTATGAGATCGAGAAACTGTAATTTTCTTACTTCTATCTACCGTATATTATCAAGAATTCAACTTCATGTCTAACAGGATTCCTAACCTCATGAACCTACACACTGCGTGAATGAACGGCCGAAGGGTAACTGCAACCCTTCAGGTATAGTATATCATTCAATATCAAGCTTAACGACTCCGTCAATCTTATAAAATATGAAGTTATATTCTTATCAATACAAATATTGAAAGAAATAATAAAAGTGAGAAAAAGAACTTTAAGTTTCACGAAGCAAATAAAAAATAATCCAACAATTACAAAATATAAGTCCTAGAACTACAGAGTCCTAAATAAAACTGAATTTGAATCCGGATCAAATCCAAGATGGAGGGCCATGACGTATACTGGGTCAGCATGGGCACACATACCTGGCACACGATAAAGGTTTATACAAGTTTGACACTGGTAGTGACCTATTCATTTCCTGACTGTCTACTCAAAACACAAACAAAGACCGCCATGCAATCAATAAATTATGTTGCTACAATTATTATCGATTCTAATTTCTGCACTAGTATTACTCTAGCTGAGGTGAGAAATGCTATTGAACTATTGTCCAAAACCAAAGTAATATTCGTTTGATATTATTACCCCTAGTCAGAGAGTTACTGGTGTTTTTATTTCAATTCATAATTTCAAAGGTTTTAAGCACTTGTGATAAACTGGTTTGTTCTGTTATTGATTTGACAATGGTTTTGGATAAAGTTAATAGATCTTAACACTGGTTTAAATTGATGAGAAAGGTGGTATTAATGTTAAAATGGTCAAGGTGCTGCAATGTATTTATTCTTGCATTAATACAATGAACAAGTGTTTCTATCCTCTGACTTATAAATTGGAGTCAAGAAGAATTATCTTTTTATCGCTATTTATATATATTTCTTTTATTTATGACATTGACACAAAATATAAATTATGACGTTGTGTCTTTATTTGCAATGAATGAAACAATGTTTTAGTATGTACGGAATCAAATCATGCATTATAGTTTATGCTAAGTTATTTGAACGTTTACTGGGAGAATATAAAGATTATGTTTATTTAATGTAGATTCTTTTCACTGTCAGTGATGTGAGAACGCATTAAATTAAGCAAATAGTCCCTAGCGAATAACTCATTAATGTATAGAAGTCTTAATCGTCCCGAATGATTTTATACGAGCGACTCTGTAGTTCATGCACACGTTAATGGATATGGCAGAAGAACAGAATGAAAAAGAAAACAAAAACACATGCAAAATCGATTTCGGAAATTGAGTCGCAAGGTGATTATTGCCTCGCTGAATCCCAGTGTAAACACCAAATTATAGCAAATATAAAATTATTATTTTTTTAGACAGTATCAGAAACACAAAGGATTGTTCTTAACCAACGCATTATACAATTTCAAGATTCATCCGTAGATTTATTTTATCTCGCTTTGCAGCGGATTCCTCATAAAGCCCCGATAATAGGCCTTCCACAGTAATGACTCAATCTTTTTCTGTGGTAAACCACTGTCAAAGTCTGTATTATCAATAATGCGAACGACTGCATACCTTTGAATAGTCCCAGAAGGCTAACACAACAATATACACAAACTCTGTTCCGTCGTTGAAGGTCTCTTCTATCACCTATGATTTTATGGAATAATTTAATAATTCGTCAAGAAAATTAATTTTCAAGGTGATTATAATGGCGCGGAATCCTTGCGGGAATTCTGCATTTTAATAAAGATGCTACTGGAAATAATGTTTCAAAATAAATAGTGCTGCTAACCAAGAAAAAGATTCAAGTGAATAATTTAACAAATTATTCATTTTAGCGGCATGGATGGGTTCCTGGATAATTCTATATAGCTCTCTGTAGTAATGGAAAAGAGTAGTCGGCAATATTCTTTTCTTAAACAAAACAGTATATAATAAAAAGTCTCTCTCCTGATTCTTCTTTAGCTCTTGTTTATAGTGCCTTTATATGACTTAATTTCTATAAGACCTGTCGCAGAAAACTCCCAAACAAGAGCCAGATCTATTCAGGTGAAAAAGATATTAAATGATACGATAAATATTTATCATTTGATGCACATGCGACTGAAGACGATATATGCGATTGAAGAGAAAATAGAGCCATGACAAATAATAAACACAAACCCGTTGAAGCTACAAACGATTACATACCAATTTCTACTGTAATCAAAGTTTGATTAAAGTAGAAGTAGTTATGTAAACGTTTGTATTTTGAACGCTTTTATTTGTATATCATTTGTTTTGTCTCTAAGTTGTGTCTGGAATTGACAACAATTCAATCAGGATCAAAAGCGCCCAGGCTGGTTGTGTCTAGAGTGATAAGACTAGTGAGAAACTAGCATTGCACCGTCTCTTGTCTGTTTATTGCACACACAAACACACGCACAAACACACACACATACACACACACACACACACACACACATATATATATATATATATATATATATATATATATATATATATATATATATATATATATATATATATATATATATATATATATATATGGAATCACGTCATTTCTTAACAAGTAATTAATGAATAAAATGCTGGAAAAATACTTCACAATATATCAGACGCATTTAAATTGTTTTCCGCCGCTTACTCAG
The DNA here is from genome assembly GCA_028554795.2 of Sinohyriopsis cumingii. Classification (NCBI taxonomy): domain Eukaryota; kingdom Metazoa; phylum Mollusca; class Bivalvia; order Unionida; family Unionidae; genus Sinohyriopsis; species Sinohyriopsis cumingii. Next base: position 105,169,023 of record CM068835.1, on the reverse strand, counting down.
CGCGTATAAAGCAATAGTCAAACACGGTTCATGCTAATTTGATACATATTAAAAATAAGGTCATTTCTAGAAACCAATTAGAAACATTTCTCCTCCACAAACAAAGCATGCTTTTCCAAGAGAAATATCATTCGCCAGTCAATGATTAATTATGAAGCGTGCCATATTTCAAGCAGTATGTCTGCTTTTGCATTATTTAAACTAGACTATATCAACTCTCACATATCAGATTGACCATTCATTGCAATCGTTGGAGAAAGTTTAAAGGGGCAGTGTGAAGTTCTGAACGATAAATATTTTGACTTGTTACCATTATTCGGCCTTCTCATGTTTCCTTCCATGAAACTGACTGGAATGTACAGTCTCTATGCCGTGGTTTTATTTGCATTGACCGTGGGCTCATGTGCTCAAGGTAAGTATTTACTTCCTGTAAAAATTCTGTGCATGTTAATTTCATGCAGACTTTTGCGCGGGTGTCTCCAGGACCGAAAACGGGAGGGGGGCAATGCAGAGTTGCAAATTGTGACTCAATTACATAAATGTTCATTTCAATGGCTATAAATAAAATGTAATTTCAGTTTTCCTATTTTCTTATAAGGCTGGATGATTCCTCATTTGTGATTTTAAATACGATCATCCTAACAAAGTAAACGCATTTGAACGCGTCACATGGAAAATGAAGGGACTTTGTAATGTTACACAAGAAAGTCGTTTCTGGTCTGTTTTTCTTAGATCATTGTCCATGTGTAAACTTCATGTGTCTATCCTAATATATTTCTGACTTGAAGAGGGGACGCATCGTATAACATAAAGTACTGAAATGTATTTTCTTTATCTTTTGTTCAAAGATTGTCTTGACACCACTGTCAGTTGTGCTCTGGATTTCAAATATCTGCAATATTAATATTGACTCTAAAATATTGAATTTATATGTAGAGATTCTATATTTTGCAAGAAAAGAGTAAGCTGAGATTTTGTGTCTCTATTTTTGCTGTCAGAAAATATGGAAAAGTTAATATTATCAACGGGACTAAACTTTAAAAGACCTATACTGTTAAGTGTTATGTAGCTGTAGACTGAAGTCATTAGTATTACATCATTTATTAACTTTTAACTGCACATCACAAAAGTCTCTGCAAAACATAGGTTTTCTAAAATAGTTATTGCCACATGTACGGTTCAGTTACAGAGACTTGTGTTTAATATAAATGAATACATTAGATTTAATTGACAAGCATTATTTTACCATTGTATCATTAGGCTGTCTTCAGCATTCTAAATCTTCCGACATTAAACTTCCAGAAGAATTTATAAGCGCGGCGGCACGAAAACAATATACAATAGATGACGACAAAATGACAGCACGATTGCAAATATGGTCAAAAGATGAGGCTAGAAAAGTACAAAAAATACAAAATCAACAAAATGGTCATAATAACAGTCTCTCGTGGGTCATAATTCAGTCATCTTCATCATTTTCTAGACAATATTTTGTATTTTCACAGCCACTTCTTTTGATCATATTTGCAATCGCGCTGTCTTTTTGTCATCATCTACTGTATATTGTTTTTGTGCCGCCTCACTTGTAAATTCTTCAGGAAGTTTGAATTGTCACTGCACAATATATATTTAATATTTATTAAGTACATTTTCTGAGCATAATTATGGATTCTACGTTTATCTGACGAACGCGTGAAGCTAATCGATCTTGTAAGTATGTGTCAGCAAAGACATACATGGATTCGGAAAAGATGACTGGTAATTTATGTTTTTTCTTCTGGCATTGAAGCTTCATCCATTTCCGCATTTTCACTTTCTGGGAACACTCTATAGACTATTGTCCTCTTAGCTTTACATTAATCAGCGACAACTATACATGTTTACAATAGATCTAGACATGTTCTAAAAAGGGTCTTCAGGTTTGGAAACAATTATGGACTTAACTACATCAACCACAACTGCTTTACTCCATTTATACATTCAAGCTATTGTCTTGGTAATGATAGCAGCCGCCAAAGAGAAAGCTAACTGGTATAAACAAGAATAACCATTCAATGTAAGATTCACAACTTTAATGTCCTATACTTTTGCCTTTGTCACACTCAAACAGAAAATATTTCTCCCTTCCTCCTCTCTTGAAATTGAACCTAAAGCGACAAGTATTTTACACCGAGCATGGATGCGAACAACATTTATGCCAATATCAGTTACAGTTGTGTTTGCATAGTTCAATCACATTTCGTGCATCGTACCATAGACAGTATTCGTAATGAAATCACCATTTGATACGGTAATGGAATCAAGAGTAGAACAAAATATCTGTAGCAAGCCGAAGAACCAAATTTACATTACGTGACGCAGAATATTTTCTTAAACACATTTCAGCCAATGTTTCACAATCAACAATAACACGTTGCTTTAAATGAAAGATTTTAAACCTAGGAGGAAAAAGCAAACAAATAATATATTACTAATTCTCAATCCTACATGGCTTCACACGGGATGTTCAACAATCGATATGTTGCGCTTGTAAAAGCAAGCAAATGTACGTATCCCTTTTCCTAAATGTATTTGTCTTCTTTCTATCCTGTTTGTTTATTTTCCTTTCACGTGTGATAATGTATAAATATATTTGAATATGTCGTTGGTTTCTCTTGTCGTCTTTTTTAAATTCGTTTCACTTTTATTATTTAATTTTTTAATTTTTTCTTTAGCAGTGGCAAATCGTTTTATTTTATATGCGGTATGTATAGTATGATAAGCTATGTGTATAAAAATTAGGGACTATTAGGAAATACAAAATAAACAATTGAAACTTTAACAAATATTCGCATGCTGTTTCTACTATATGTCTAACTGCACATTCAGATATACTGAGCGTTTTCGAATTACTTTAGTATGTGTATATTGCTATTTTTCTCAGTTAAAATTTAAACTGCCTTATTAATTAAGTCAATAATAACACAACAAAATGTTTAGAAGACGCACCATTAGCCTATTTCAGACGCAGTCTTGAATTGTATGAACAACAAAACATAGAGGATTGTGGTTTTCTAAAATAATGCAGCAGTCCTGATTGTGAGCAAAACCTAAAGTTCTTTGCGATATATTTTTCTTTCACTTTCCGTCAACATATACGTGCATGAGAATATATATAAGTTAATATTGTTTCTCGCCAATTCAAGAAATAGAATTGTAAATACACGCGATATATATATATATATATATATATATATATATATATATATATATATATATATATATATATATATATATATATATATATATATATATAAGCGTGTGTGTGTATCTATATATGACTGTACAATTTGTTTCCATAGATACCTCTAGATGTAGTGCTTGGGATGAAGACCACGATTCAGAAAATAACCTGGACACATCCGTTACTTTGTGGGAGAAAAACGACTGCCCGTTCATCGATTGTGCCATATTGTGCAACCAGGATCAGTCGTGCATGTCCTTCTTCTACCATGCCACATTGCAACTGTGCTTAGGAACGCAGTCATACAAACGTGGGCTCCCTTCTAGTAAAACAATGCAACAAGGATGGCAATACTACACTAGTAGGTTCATTGCAGTGAAATGTAATTACAATAACATCTATCTTAGCAATACAACGCTGATAGGTCCATTACAGATAAATGTAATTAAAATACTATCTCTATTGATAATACTACACTAGTAGCATCCTAGTAAGATCATTACAGTGAAATGTAATTAAAATAGCACATATATTTGCAATACTACACTGATAGGTTGATTACAGTGAAATGTAACTAAAGTATCATCTATGTTGGCAATAATACAATAGTAGGTTCATAAAAGTAAAATGTGGTTAAAATAGCATTCCTATTGGCAACACTACATTAATAGGTCCATTACGGTCAAATGTAATTAAAGGAATATCTATATTTGTAATACTAGTAGCTTCCTTACCGTCAAAAGTAATCAAAGAAACATCTTCATTCATCATTCTTCACTACCAAGTTCATTACAGGCAAATCGAACTTTGACGAACAAATGTATTGGCAACTATACAATAGTGGGTTCATTACAGCCAAATGTAATCAAAATAACGTCTCTGCTGGCAATGCCACACAAGTAGATTCATTATAGTCAAATGTAATTAAGATAATATACCTATTGGCAATACAATACTAGTGGGTTCATTACAGTCAAATATAATTAACATAATTTCCCTGTTTGCAATAATATACTAGTAGGTTACTTACAGTCAAATATGAACGCTCCAGTGGCCTTGAGGTTAGAGCGTCCGCCTCGGATGCGGGAGGTCACGGGTTTAAACGCCGGCCGAATCATACCAAAGTCTTATACAAAAGGTACCAGCATCTGCCTTGCTAGGCGATCAGCATTAAAAGGTTCGTGATAGAATGACCTGATTGGGCGGGACATCATGTTACATGTCTGCGGCATGATGCCCCAATGTTCAACATCACTGTAAACTGCCACACTGCAGACATCAGCGATATGATTTAATTTTTTAAAATCTACGTTAAAAATCCAAATCACACACACACGCACAAAACACAAAGAGGTTTCTTTCAAAACGTTAACAAAGTGAAGTCAAATTTATGCATTTAACAGACAACAACACATTATTCTCGTTTTTGTTCCATTCGCAAAACAATTTTCGCAATCATTGCATAGTTTTCATCTTGAAGCGCAAAATAAAATTATACGGAATATTTTCATATGGTTTACTGACAGTTAACATTCAAGAAGTAACCCATTTTTATTTACTTACCTTCCTGATTTATAGGGAAACAAAACTGCGACGGAGACTATGTCCTCAACCAGTCATTGGGGTTGTGCTACAAATTACATGTAGAGGGTAAAACCTTTAACGACGCCATGGCTACATGTGAAGCGGAGGGAGCCAAGATGCTGGTCTTAAGAAATCAGAACGAAGTTAATTTCATAAACACAGGTATAGTATTTATGCATTGTAATCTTGAAAAGTGTGGTTTTTAACAAAGTATTGTATTAATTCAAAACATACACGTATAGATTCGATTTAAGACATGTAACTGTTCAACGCAATATTAAACCATTCGAGTCAAACAAACCAGCCTAATCACCAGTAAGCAAAGGACAATAGGTTAGGTCTTCGACAGCAAATTTTGCTTTGTACGTATATTTGAAAATCTCTGACTCTAAAAATATCACATAGCTACAAGCAAGGCCAACTGAATAGATCCGCTCTGAATTTATACTATAACAATCAGATCCAGTTATTCATATTATTAACTATATAAACATGACGCAAAGCCTATAGTAGAATGATGAATTTCTACCCATTCATTAATCATAATGACATATGAAAATAACGATAAAAAGTATTAATAGTCCCTCTTTTCTAAATGAAATTGAAATGGTACACATTTTCATTGGAATCCTTTCTCTTTTCCATTCCCCTTACCAGCCCCGTCCGTAAGGGTAAATAAAAGCAAAAATCTGGAGTGAGAGAAATAAAACATTTTGCGCTGGATGAAAACATTAAAACTGAACGAGTACGAAGTAACTTACAGTAATCTGGTTCGTCGTAACTATATAGTTCCGCTTTCCTTTGGATCAATCTATAGTGTTCATAATATCAATGATATATAGTTTCATAGCCAGTCGACGCGAGGCCTATATGTTAAATTTGTCGGTCATGAGGCACACATACTGTGGCGTTTCTAATACTATCTTGTTGTTGTTTCTAAAACCTATTATAATATTATAAAAGTCGATAATTAATTATCAAATTTAAAAATGTCGAAATGGTCGCACATGCCCCCGTCCTTCTCTCTGTGTGTGTGTATGTGTGATTTGGATTTTTAATGTAGCTTTAACAATGTTTCAGTCATATCGCTACGATGTCTGCAGTGTTGCAATTTATAGTGATTTCTAGCACTGTGGCATCATTTTGCAGACATGTAACATGATATCCCACACAGTCATATTAATCTGACACAAGATCGACGGGTCCTAACACTAACCTCTTAATGTTAAGCGCCTAGCGAGGCAGATGTTAGTACCATTTTTTTAAATCTTTAGTTTGACTCGGATGGGGATTGCACCTGCGACTTCCTGCATCCGAGGCGGACTCTCTAACCTCTAGGTCATTGGAGCGGTCATCCCTCTCTCTCTCTCTATCTCTCTCTCTCTCTCTCTCTCTCTCTTTGTATTATAGTAGCTAGATACGGGCGAAAATCCATGAAAATGCGAGGGTTGAGGTTTATCGCAAATGCAGTAAGACGATGTCTCAGGACCTATGAATGATGGTAAAATTTTAGTCAAACTAATCAAACCGTCCAAAGGAGAGAGAGAGAGAGAGAGAGAGAGAGAGAGAGAGAGAGAGAGAATTATAGTCTTTAGAAATGATCATTAAAGCAGAATAATTACTTAGATGAACTGTCAATATATTCAAATATTTTAATTATCTCTTTTTGGTTTATCATTTTCCTTAGTTTCTATTCCACGCTAATTTTCATACGCCAGTACGTGAATGCCTGACAGTCAGGTTCAGTGTAAAAGAAGCTAACCGTGTTTGTAGCGCACAACTTTCTTCATAAAAACCAAATTTCATGTTTAAATCATGAGTGTTTCTTATACTGATTTAATAAATGCGAATACAAATATAAACTCAAAACGAAAATAATCAACTTATAGATTTGTATATGTGATTGTGAACAATAAGAACAATCGTAGACCTACATTTTTTAACAGACCCGCTCGCAAGGATGTGAAGAATTCATTCACTTGGTTAATGCACAGTGGCCCGGAGTATATCGTAACTCCATTCAAAGTACAATCATGTGTATTATTATGTGATATAAATAAAATATATGTATAGTATCTGCGCTGTATCAATGATATATACCGCTCGTTGCATACATTTTTCATGAAACTGAAAATCGGCAAGCATCGTTTCCTTTTAATGAAAAATTTATACATCTCTTGGTATATCATTCATACAGCGTACATACTGTACATATATTATATATGTATATATTGATGGTATCAATAAGAGAGACAGAGAGTAAGAGCGTTTTGGCGACATATTTAATTTAATTGAAACATTATTTGTTATAACTTTGTGCATAAAACATGTCGCATACCATATATGTATTTTAAAACTCATTCTTTCAAGACTGGCTAATTAAAACTACTGATTCTTTCCATAGACTTAACACAAAATTCTCAAGATAGTCTAATATGATGTCGTGTCATTATTTTAAAGCCGACTATAAAATCGCCGTAGCTTTAGTTTCCCGTGTTGTTTAGTTCTCTGTATCATGATTTGCCTAATGATTGACATTTGCTGTTTCAAGCATTATGCTCCCAAAATTTTTGTCTTTCTATTTTAAAGGTTAGATAATGTTTTGTAATACAAGGCAATTACAATTAATCATATAATTCATACTGGTGTTATGACCGTATCTAAAATCTCGGCTTTCTAATAGATGCGACCTTGACCGAATAGACTTATTACGTACCTACTTCAAATCAAACCTTAACCTTGCCCTTGATTTCTAACCATGAAAGGATCAACATTACTCTCTCTCTCTCTCTCTCTCTCTCTCTATATATATATATATATATATATATATATATATATATATATATATATATATATATATATATATATATATATATATATTGTACAAAAATATACGCCTTTAAGAAAATTTCCCTAATTGAATTATTTTATAAATTATAGTTATAAGCAGCAAAATGGGTGCCGGGACTTACGTATACATCGGTCTTCGGGCCATCGGTGTGAACAGAGTATGGAAGATGTTCAACGGACAAGACCAACCATATCTCCCATGGGGATACGGAGAACCCGATAACTTAACTGGCGATCAGAACTGTATGCTTATCATCAATGCAAACTTTTTTGATGACCCATGCAATCGTCTAAAACCTTTCTTTTGTCAAAGGTTCATAAACTAAATCCAGCAGAAAACAGGTTATATCCACTTAATGAATTGTTCTTAACTATAGTGGGAAATAAGACGTTGACACCTAACAGTATTATGGAAAATAGAATACACACACCTCAGTTCTTTAAATCATATGAATTCATACAATATTAGGAAATATATATGTAATTACAAACGTACGCATATATAAATACAATCATTAACTGTTTTTCCAGGACCTTATAGTTGACAATCTTGCAATTTTAAACGCTTGAAGATGTGTATTTTAAATTAATATAATTTCTACAGCAATTTTACATACAATTGTTTTGTGTTTCTAATTGATATATTCGTATGTAATAGCGTGTATTCTCTCTTATGTAAGAGAATTTGATGGTTAATGTTACAGTGTGTTGTTGTCTTGTTACAACATGTGTTGTCTTTGTTACATCATGTATCGTAATAATGGAAACACAATTAACGTAAACATTTTTTAATTTGATTATGAAGGGTTAATTATCTAATTATTGTTTCTTCTTTCGAATTGCAAGCAGTCCCCAGTTTTTAAAATGAACAGTGTTGAATATTTTTCACCGTCATTTAATATCAAAGCTAGTGCTTTTAAGCTTTTCTATGACACTGAATATCAAAGCAAATGACTTCATGCTGTTCCATAACACTGTATGTTACAGCTGGTGCCTTTCAGCTTAATTCGATTTTCATTTTAGCTGTCTTTACGCAAGACACTTTTGCAGGACAAATCGCTGAAGAAACTGACATCACAACGTCACACGCGAAAAGAAACTGTGTTTGGTTACTGAAATGTTTATGGTACATTGTTTCATTCAATTAAAGGATGAAAAGTGAAAGTGCTTTAAATGATATCATATAATACTTGGAGCATAACACAAATTATATCAGTTCAAACAGTATTGCAGCTTGTACCGTATGATACGTGAGTGACTTGGGATCTCGTGAGAATTGATGCATAGATGAGACGAACGAGATCAGGTGTCCTTCCACTATCAAGCGAGATGCAATGATATCATGTATTATTTCATCATGAACCTAATATTTCTCTTACTTGGATATATATTAAATATTACATTAATACCGATGTATTTTCTTCAAAAATTATTCTTAAGCAAATTTCATCATTGAATTTGAAGTATTTGAAAAAACTTTCAAATAAATTTATATGTTTATTGACACTTTTACATACAATTACAGTTAATAACGTGTTCGAGAAAGCAATATATGCCAGAATTTAGTAACCTGTAAGTTATTTGTTAGCTATGCATTTATAAATGACCGTTAGGATTATTCTGAAATCAAGCCCCTGGATTTGAGTGTATGCATACGTCGAATACCATAGGCTTCTTTGGATTTCCTAACGTTTCTGTTAAATTGTGAGTTATACCTAATCCAAGTCTGGATTACATCCTTTAAGATATGCCCTGGAGAAGAAAAATGTTTTTCTACTGGGTTCCTTTCAAACTTTATTGGTTTGCCAGAGTGATCTGTGGAAATTCAATCTAATATTTACATTTCTGCGTTTCTCAAATTTGTGGGAGCTTCATACCCAACATGTGATCAGGATGATCACATTTTCTGTGCACGACTTGCATCCAAGGTTTCCACAAGACTGCGATTTCATTGATTCGATAGTTGCCTTAAATTTGCCCTTTCGTCGTGTCTCTTAAATTCCGAAGGTCTTCGAAATGCAACTACTGGCTTTAGCGGAAAGATCAATGTAAGCGGTTTACACGAGTCAGTTAATGTTTGTGAATGATGTGACCTACTTGTGAGCTATCTACGTAGAACGTTGGTGACATACTTGAGCAGTCATTTTATATTTAAAATAACAAATGACCCATTGGACGAACGTACTTCCATTGCTATTGTATTGCAACGTAAACAAACTTGGTGATTTAATAGAAAAACAAAAAACGATTGTTTCGTCTACGTAGAACCTTCTGGATAGGATCTACTCAACCGTAATCAAAGGACTATAATTTTATTAATAATATTATTTAAGTAAAACTATTCATAAGATCAACACTTTAAGATAAAACCCGGTCCATCATTAGCACTCTCTAGTAATCAATGCGGTATTATAGAAACAACCACAATGTCGTCCCTTAATTAAATAATCTGCCTAATGGGTTTTCATCAATATACCGCCTACCATTCAGTTCAGATGATTGCAATGTATTGTGTTTTAACTGAGACATAGAGCATCCTAAGTTGTTTAGAATCGATCGGTTTAGCGTTAGAGCAATATTATAACACCAGTCGTAGTTTTGAGTTTTATATTTTTTCAATAAGTAACTCGGGAGATGCTGTTTTTATATCCTTTTAAAGAATGTTAAATATAAATTTAAATTTCTTTCACACCAACGTGGCAACAAGCAAATCTAGTATTAATGTTCTTCTTGGTATATTTTATAGCTATGTATATATGTCACTTCCGTATAACTTTAGTATCACTTCAGTATCACTTTATTATCACTCCCCTTCAGTATCACTTTCCTATCACTTCGGTATCACCTCAGTACCACTTTAGTAACACTTCAGTATCACTTTAGTCACTGGGTTTATTAAACGCTCTTTCGTACCGGAAATAAATACGTGATGTGTGAAAGCTATATTGTATTATTTTGTAAGTATCTGTGAAGTATGTTTAACATAAATTGTGTTGGCTTTCAATTGGTTTTACTTTAATCTTAAAAGATTTTGTGCAGGCCTAAGTCATTAAGTTTCAAAAGAACCAAGATTTCTTTCAAATGTTACAGTGTCATTAACAATTTAGGTAAGAAATACCGACAATTTCATTTGTAAACATTAATATTTCATAGTAATTGAAATAATTTCATAGTAATTGAATTAATATCATAGTAAATGAATTATCTGTATAGTATGAATTAATTTCTGTCATAACGGAATTTAATTTTTGTAATAATTCACAACATAATGTAATCATGCAGAGAAATTGTTTCACTCTGTTATTCTTAACAATAAAAACGCAATAATCATTGCTACTAAAAAAAATATTTTTTCAATTTCTAAAAACTGTTTTGCATGTATATTCACAACCAAAAATTGAAATACAGTGGCCACGAGTATAATGCAATTGTATGTTCGTCACATACCTCGAATTCTGATATTCGTACTGAGCTTTTTAAAATGACGTATATTTCTGAAAGCATATAATTTTTATTTTCGCCTTTATTTTGTCACCTTTGATTTGATAGATTATTCAAGGGAATGTCAACGGATACTATTGAATATCCAAATAGAATATACCAAGGACAAATTCGACCCGGAAATTTATATACAAGATGATGCCTATGACACCGAATCCATGTGGTGCATTATTATATTGAGAGAACACTGAGATTTAATATTCATTCACACTATAGGTTTGACAGACATATGATTCTTGTTTTGTGTATCTTGAACATACGTTGTATCTAAATTAAAATCTGAAATGATTCTGAAAATTACGTTGTCTATTTGAATGTTTTGAGGCTACAACTGTAAGTTGCCGCTGATGTTTGAAATGCAAATTTTGAATATTCATGAAACCTTTTCGTTAGATTCTCCTCCTTAAACAATTGTTATTTAAAAGTTCATTTGATCCTATTTTTAATGTCGTTAGAGAATGCACCAGTGCAATAACTCTCTCCTTCTAAAAACATTGCCTATTTCAAACCACATTCGAAAACCCTTACAACCACTTCTCTCTGTCTCTGTCTCTCTCTCTCTCTCTCTCTCTCTCTCGTTTTCTGTATGTCTGTCTCTCTCTCGATCTCAACAAACACTGCTGCAGGGTTCATAATGCAAATTCAATTATATGTATGGTTTGTCTACCTGATATCAATGGATATACGATGTGGAAGGTGGTAAGAAAATATTTGGACATGTCATTGTAATACAATATTTGTATAATTTTGTATTTGTACCCTTCCTACCCTCCGTGGGTCAAAGATGACGAACTCTCGTAGATGGCAATCACGTGGGCAATATAATTAACAAGCATTCTTGAATTTAAATCTAACGGTGGACTGGTAGAATTTACAACAGACAGACGGAGGGTAAGATGGTGTAAAGAAAACAAATATCTTTTTGCGTTAAGGAAACATGGAAATGTACATGACAGGCTACATCAATTCATTCTCTGACATGTATTAACGCACTTCGATCTTCAGGTCATTGTTACAACTATATAAACATTTGTGTTCAAGTATTGGTAATTTATTTCTATTTATTCGCTTATTTTTCTTCGAGGTCCTTAAGCCATGACACCAGATTGTGCTGCCTTCATGCTTGCCCCTTTAATCTTCAGGGCAAGGTCACTGTCACAGAATATTCACGCTAAGGTCATGATCAAGGTATCTTTTGTTTCTGTTTGTATGAGTCAGTTATGCGATATGTTCAATGAATCTTTTGACCTTGCAATCCAGGTCACATGTCGTATATAAATGTTTTAATTGTGGTCTAAACATAAAGACCATGCTTTTCGTTTGCTTTTGTTATTTGTTGTTTTTTTTTGGGGGGGGGTGTTTTGAGGGGTTTTTAAGTTTGTTTAGTGTTAAGCTTAATATTATAGCTTATTTAGTCCATAAATGTAGAATGAAAAGTTTGCAATCAGTCATTGCGCTAGGGTACTTCGTGCTTATATCGGTGATTTTAGTGCAGTTTATACCTGTGCACGTTCTATTACGGAACAAATATCATAATCACGTTATCAGGAAAAATATAATCCATCTTGGACATAGTACATTAAATGAGTAACTATGCAAAACAAACATCCTCTTAAGGCACAAATTTGACCTTTAATTTAGTTTTTCATTTCCTTTTATCTGCTTGAATCTGGTTTGAAAACGCTATGTTCACTTCATACAATAATTGTTTTAAAGAAATTGTTTTTATGTACAGAAACAGTTGCCATGGAGGAAGGAAGAAATAAAATAAATTCGTTTTCTGCCTTACTTTAAATGTTTTTCTTTTTTATGCTAAGGTCTTTTTCCATCTTTATAGTCGAAATTTTTCTGATAGTATTGCAAATATAATACATTTGTCGACTTGTATATAACTGTTTTCATGGTTTCTGCCTTTGGAATTTCAATAGAAGTATTTATTTAGTAATTGAAGCCGTAAGGGCTCGAGTTGAAATAATGGAAAAGAAATACAGGTCGCCCACTTTTCTGCCAATAAAAAGCGATTTTCCAGGCACATTCACGGTAAATATCTCCTTTTTAAATTTACACACCTTGTATTCAAATTGTAAATAGATGACATTTGGAAATTTCAAAAACGTATGAATTTGCTTTCAGCCATTCTGTAGCGTGGAGATGGGGTAATCGTTGTACAATTTAGACATATTTCTCACTCATCAGTCTAGCAAAGCAAACAAACGCGCACAAGCTTACATATACACATGACTGCATACATAAACACCAACACAGCTGCACATTCATAAATACATATATCACCTCACTCAAAACACTGGAAAGAAAGTAACTACTTATGGTGGCAAATGAAACTTCGCTGTATATCTCTTGCAACAAACGATAGACACCGCTATGTTATGAATTTTAGATGTACATTTCAACTTTGTATTTACGATGTAAAGAATATAATTACATGGACATCTTGAGACTTTTATCTTCTCCATACCGTATATTGGATTTTCAGATGTAGCTAAAATTATCGCAAAAAATAGAATTGCCCCTTTTGCGTTGATGCTTTAACAATTGCTCCTCTTGAAGCAATTGTTATTCTGAAACTTCGAACGGTTAGAATCAAAACTAAAATTGCATATTTGCATGAGACTAAGATAATTGACGCGTTATTTTTATAGTTTCATCTGTCACAGTAGCAAGCATAATTAAGAACTTCGTGTCTTACACAAGACCATAGAACTTACAAATAGACAGTAACGAAATGGAAACAGTTCAAATAATGTATGCATGCACTTCTTAAGTTTACGATTTCATCAGTCTTACAAAATATGAAGATATAGTATTATGACAAGAATTAATGAAATATACAATAACGAATCTCATGAAATAAATAACAAAACTATATTTTAAACATGATTTATAAATATTGTCAATGTATCCACATCATTGAGCGTAAGTACGTAAAGAGTTTGTTGGTCATATTATGAACAGGCACATTGTAGATTATTACGCCATTTGTTACGATTTAACCAATCTTAATCCAGGCTAAAAGAGTTTCTTAAATATTTGAAATTATTAGACATAGAATCGAGAACTGAAGCAAAGTAAAGATACTATAATCCTTCAACTGTGTTACATCCAAATAGAATGAAAGTTAAACTTGTGCTTTATTCGCCAGGTAAGGACATATATTTCACACGTGTTCGAGTTTCCTTAAAAGTAGTTACGTTATCAATCGAAAACATTTTTTCTATCATGTTTCGTTAATATTCCTTGAAGGAGATTTAACGTGGTACATTGAGCAACCAACAGCGGATAAAAGTCTGAAAGGGTCTGCTACATGTAACTCATCTACATCCATGTATCCTCTCATCCTTCAGCTCAATCGATAAAATGAAGAAGCTGCAATGCGTTCTTGATAATAGTAACATGATTGAAGAAATTCTAGTCAGGGTGTAGTATTGGAACAATCACCTGTCTCGACAATATTCAAATTCTCTCTTGCCTAATAACATAACAACAAAACGTGTATGTAAATTATGTGCTCGTTTGTGTGATTTAAGGAACATACACCATTGCGCATGTCTATAAATTCTATGCAGAAATTACAATAGTCATTCAATACTAACAAACTTGTATCTAGATGAAAATTAGCTACATTAGAAAGAGAGCCATAAAGATACATTAAAAAGGCACACTTAGTGACACACTAGATACACACACTAGAAATACCAAACAATTACATACAGATACACAAGAGATACATTAATGTTAACGGAAGAATCCCCGTATCTTAACCCATCGCTATAACACGTAGCTATAAATAAATACTAGCATTTTACAAACGGAATTTCTACAAGTTGTAACTATAAAGATACACTAGTGTTTTTGTTTCCATTTATGACTTGTCTAGTGTGCGATTTAAATTATACACTAACACTAAGGCCCCTTGGATAGTATTTTTAAAGGGTGTTAAATGGTACAATTAATGCGATGGATAGTATTTTTGTGGTGTAAGGGTTAGCGCAAAATGTCCTGCTCAGCATTCCTTTGGACCCCAGTAGCAAGGAAAAAAGGGGGATCCTGACGTCGCAGCAGCAAATAATCTTCATACTCCATGCCAAGGCATGCGTCCTGGTGAGGCCACTCCAGTCGCACTATTGAGTGAGGAAACAACATTGAAGTTGGCAGTCTACGGGTTATAAGTCATACCCGATTGGTGTAGGGAAGAGGTGCCACGGATCAGCGTCGACGATTGGAGGGATCATCGTATCACACTGACCGACTTCCGCACGCCTCAAGCCGGGCATCCCCTGGTCAGCAAGGAGTTTACCCGCCAAAGTCTGCCTGCTCCAGTTGGTGTTTGGAGCATGTTGGTCAGCATGACAAGCTAAAGGACATTTAGAATCCAACAAAGTAGACTCCAGCTCTTCCTTTTGCAACCTGGAACATGCACACAATGTGCACCGGCATCTCTGCTGACCTCAGGGGAGGTGGACGACACCAGGAAGAAGGCCACCATCGATAGAGAGCTCGCCAGAATAAATATCAGCATAGCTTCTCTCCAGGAAACCAGGCTCGCCTCTAGCGGCTCCCTCAGAGAGGAAAACAACACATTTTCCTGGAAGGGTCGAGAATCTGAGGCGCCGTGACAGCACAGAGTGGGCTTTGCCACCAAAATCAATCTCCAGGCCTCGATTGAGCCTCCTCAGTGGGCACCGAGCGTCTCTTGTTCATAAGCATTGCCACTGCTGGAGGTCCTCAGTGTCTATACCCCATCCTCATGTCTTCAGAAGACACATATGATCATTTACATGGCCACTAAACGAATAGATCAAAGGATGCCCCAAAGATGAACCATTATTCCTCCTCAGCGAATTTAATGCCAAAGTAGGTGCGGACCACGAGTCATGGCCTACCTGACTCGGACATCATGACACTAGAGGGACCAACGAAAAGGTTCAGAGACTGCTAGGGCTGTGAACCATCCATGACCTGTGGGTTACAAACTCCTTCTTCAAGTGTAAGCCACAGCACAACGTGTCATAGAAACACCCAATGTCTCATCGCTGGCACCGGCCCGACGTGGTCATCACCAGGCGTTTTCCTCTTAACAGCCTCCTCTCCACCAGACACTTCCAAAGTGCAGACTCGACTCCAACTAAGTCATCGTAAGCATCAGGGTGCGCATACGGCCACACACACTACACTGCTCAAAACAAGCAGGTCGTCCTCTCATCAACAAGTTGGAGGAGTATGTGCCGCCCTGGACCAGGCTCTCCAGGACCTGCCATAGCACGATGCTACAGCCAAGTGTAGCGCCATCAAGGGTGCCATCTAAAGCACAGCCAAGTGCACGTTTGGCAAGAAGAAGCGCCCCAGACAGGGCTGGTTCAGTGCCCACCTTTCAAGGATGGAACAAATAATCGAAAACAAACGAAAAGCCTTCATATCTTACAAAATATGACCCAATGAACGGACGCATGTTGCCCTCAGAAATGCCCGAAGTATTACCCAACGCATCATTTGAAATTGCGAGAGTCAGTACTTTCAGCAACTGTGCGAATAAATCCAGCGCAGTGCCGAGTCTGGAAATATCCAAGGTATGTAATGTGGCATGAAGAAGTCTGTAGGCGCTACCGTGAAAGGAATTGTGCTCCTGAAATCTCAGATGGGATAGAAGATGACAGACACTGAATATCAAATGTCCAGGTGATGGAGCATTACTCAGAGTATTCGCCCGAGAAACGTCAGTCACCGATATCGCCCTTATCAGCATAACGAAACTGCCCACTATGGAGGAGCTCAACAAAGTGTCCACCTTAGAGAAGCTCAGGTAGTGAAAGCATCCCTCCCGACGCTATCAAAAGTGGTAAACCAACATTCCTTCGGCCATTGAACGAGTTACTCTGACTCTGCTGTGAGAAAGGAGCAGTTCCCCAAGACATGCGCGGCACCACGATTGTGACCCTTTACAAAAGCAGTGGCGGCCCAAGTAACTGTAATAATTACAGAGGGATCTCGCTCTTGAGCATCGTTGGCAAAGTGTACGTTCACATCATACTCAACAGGCTACAGCTGCTGACGGACAGTGTGTACCCGGAATCCCAGTGCGGTTTCAGAGCAGGCAGGTCGACATGATCGTATCCCTCCAACAACTCCAAGAGAAGAGCATAGAGCAAGGTCAGACACTTTGCATGATGTTCGTCGATCACACCAATGCCTTTGACCTGGTAAGCAGGAAGGGCCTATTTATACTTATCAGTATGATCGGTTGCCCCCAGAATTCTTCAGCATGATAAACGCTTTCCACGCCAACATGAAGGGAACAGCCCTGTATGATGGCTCCTAATTAGACTCCTTTCCCATCAACAGTGGCGTGAAGCTTGTGTGCTGACGACAAACCTTTTCGGGATCTTCTTCTTCTTGCTCCTGTCCTAAGCCTTCGACTTGTCCACTGATGAACTATATCTGCAAAGAAGGTCCAACGGGATGCTATTCAACCTGGCTCTGTGCTCATCAGGGAAATGCTTTTTGTTGATGAGTAGTGCACCCATTTGTCCGTATAGTATGTTTGTGTGATAGATTTATGTTGATAAATCGATGTATATGTATATGTCTCCAGCCATGTCTCTAACCCTGTCTCTATGTCTCTTTCTCTATTTGTCCCTTGTCCCTAAAGTGGTACATAATCAGGTTAGCGACTTGCAACACTGTTCCTAACGAATCCGTTCGATTGAGATCAGCTACTTGCATCAGTGTTGCCATTGTTTCCCCCGTGTCCAGTAACGTGATGTCATCCTATTCAATTCCCCTTGTCCCTAAATATTTCCATCTTTGTTCGATTCCTATCTAGTGTACCAGATAGTCCCACTATATTTATTTTGCCATGTCTCTAGACAGTCCCACCCATTTTAAATTCCCTTTGTACGTAGACATGCCTAGTCCCTCGTTGCTATTGTAAATTTCACTTGTCGGTGTACAGTCTCAATCCCTTGTCGCTAATTTCCATTGTCCCTAGACAGGCCCACCTATATTCAGTTCACTTTGTCTGTAGACAGGCCCAATCCATTGTCGTTGAACATTTCCTATGTTTAATTCCCCTTGTCCGAAGACAGGCCCAATATATTGTTGCTATTTTAAATTTCCCTTGTCCATAGACAGGCCCACCCATGTTAAATCCCCCTTGTCCGTAGACAGTCCCAATACATTGTCGCTATACATTCCAATTAATCTTGAGACTTAGGTATAATTTTTTAAAAAAAAAACAAATTTAACATTATGGTCACATTCTCGCCGTATCTTCCCATTATACTACTCCTGCATGGAGATCTTAGATTTGCAACCACATTTGACAGTTTCCAGTCATGGATATGTTCAAAAAGTCGGAACGTTTTAATAGCGTTAGAAGAATCAGTTCTTAAATACAAAAGGATATATGCAAGGCAATTCAATTAAAATCAAAATTAAACCGTCCTACGTGAAGATCTGACAGCGACAGCATAGAGGTCATTTACTGATGTACTTTGAATTCACTAATCGAAATGCAGCTCTCAGAAATTTTAAAGTGAACCAATTCGTGTAGCACTCATTGATGCTCTTCGAACGTACTTCTCAATCTCCCAAACCGGAAAATATAAGAATCATTCGCTGTTAAATTAGTGTGTATGGTAATATTTGAGTGATCGCTTGTATGGCTTCACTGCAGTTTGTATCTTCATGACATTTGTTAATTAAAGTACAAGCAAAATAATTTACCACACAATTCATATCAGAATGATTTATCATTTGCTTTTATTTTGATTGCATCATCACATTCTCTTTTTTTCTTAAACAGATTCGAACAAATTTCTCCACAGCAGATCTTTTTATAAACATCCTTATCTTCGGAACGTTACCACAATCACCCTCATCAATATCATCACAGTTATGTTTCATTTATTTTCTTTTTGTAACAGTCAGAACATTTTGTTTTACGGCAATTATGTGGAATCTTGCAGGTTTTGTGTTCTTAGGTTGCATTTGCATCATTCCTTCCACAGTCATGACAAGATGTGCATAAAGCTAATAATGAGCCATTGTTGTCTCTCGTTTTTCAGCTCATAGGGATGTCCAGTTACATGATTCATTCCACAATTCTCTTAGTCTCTTTGGCATGATGTTTTACTTTTCAATACTAGATGCACCTACTAATTTTTGTAGGCCAGTACCACAATAATTATGGTCTTCTACAGCCAAAGGCCTGGCACCAAAGAAATTATGAAATGTTAGAACAGCACACATTTGATAATTGCTTGCAAATGGAAGTATACGTGCTTGTGACACTGAAACAACAATAATTTCATCATGATTTATGATGATTGCTATAGGATTTTGTATTCCTCCGAATGCAATATAATTTCCAAGGTCTTGTCACTAATTTTTTAACACGGCGTATACTAAATGCAACTTTTCCAGTACTGCATAATACATTTTAAGATGATGGATTACAACTGTGCTGTGTAATGCTTATCATCAAAGAGAAGATGCAAAGTATACTCACGTCTAGTTAGTCGTTTGCTAAAAACATTCGTTAGGGACCAAGAATCGATTAACAATGATCTGGGGGCGGGGGGCAACCATATGTGAAGGCACACACCAAAGGTGGTCGACTTGTGGGGCATTCAACGTCACAAAAACAGTAACATCGCCTTCTAAAAGAAGGAATTTAAATTATATAGCTTTGCTGTATCACCATGGTAGGAAGAGAACATTGAAAAATACATTCTCGAGATTTCTAGAGCATCTGCTTTTGGATTTAAAGTCTCTTATATTCATAGTATTTTACTAAACCCACATTGATCAGAATATCTTTGTTACAATTACTATAGAAAGTGACTTCGAAACATTTTCAAATTTGAATATTTTAAGGGAGGGGTGTGATCAAATCTTCGTGACACTTTTATAACGAAGATCTGAGTTATTGTTAACGATTGGGGTGGGGAGAAAAAAAAACGCCAAAATTGCGTGAGGTTATATATAGACGGCACCATAATCTCATAGTCTGAGATATAAGCTTCACTACAAAACTATGAGTGGTTGATAAGTTTTCTGGTCCTGTTGTTAAGGAACATTTCCATGCATTCGTCATTTTCCGACTGTGACATATCGTGTCAGTCCGTCACATCAGTGGCGTGTGGCAGCATAGCAATATGCAAATTTAAATCGCCCGTTTAATAAAGAGTGCAACGAAGGAGTATAAGTTGCTTTCGTAGGTTCATTGATTCATTATAGTTCTTATTGCAAAGGTTAGTAACTATAAAAGCCCTTAATGGAACATATATGTTATTTTAACTGTGTCGACACAAATACATTTGCTTATAAGTTTGGAAATGTCATTTGCAAACGTTTTGGCTAAGTATAAACACTTGGTAAAGACATTCAACATCGCCAGTGGCTTTATTACAATAGTATTTATAACAATTTATGTGGCTTAAAGTAAGGGCCCATTCCAATCCAGGTGTCTCGTATTATTGTTATATTTGGGATCTGAGAACCTTTCTTTGCGTTTCGTATTTTCGACTTACACGTGTTTGTTGTTCTTATTTCCTCAGCACCGCCCTTTGCAAGTGTGTTAATGAAATGGGAGACATTCATTTTATGTATGTGTCACTCAGTGTCAAAACGAACCAAACGAGGCCAGTCTTAAGGGGGTACTGGTGCTAGTGAAATACTTACTTTTACCAGGAAAGGCTAAATAGAAAACCCAACCTAAACTAAAAATGTACACCTTTAAAACTACTGTTAATTTCAATAAAATAGAGTCTCGTGTCCGTCATCTGATAAATAATAAGAGCAAAGGATTAGTTTTGTCATGAAAATGACATCTAAAAAAACAGATTACTGTGCAGCTAGTTATTACGGCAATTATACCTCAGCTATTTTTAACCTGGGTTTTGTCAATTATTGCTTTTCTGGTTTATTATCCGCATTGTGTATATTGTCCTGTCTTTGCCTCGCTTACATAGGATGACAAAAACGTCTTCTTGCAGCTGAGCAAATACATTGATAATATTATCACCTTCTTTTGTCTCTGCGACATTTCTTAATATGTCTCGGTTATTCTGTCTCGATAGTTCTTTGCTTTGGACATGTGAGTTAACATGCGTTAGATAATCTCTGACATGATGTCTCAATACTCCACTACTGCGAAATGTTTTTATGCGGCGTAGCTCTGTGATTTTGACAATGGTTGCAATGCAGTCATTGTAATACTCGTTTGTAATCAGCATATCGTTGTGTGCATGCAGCGTCAACACTTTTGTTGGCTGCGGTTGCGTTCCAAAAGTATCGTAGGTTAGTTTACGTTCGACAACTATTTTATATAATGCAGTTTATAGTATCATGTCAAAATAGGTTCAACAATGCTAAGACATCTTTCTTTCGAGAATCAAACGATTGTTATATGCATACAAAGCTTCCGTTGTTCTTCTCCTATACCGTCTGGGTTGTAGTGACGTTCTTCAGACAAATGTGGGAGCCCGACTTTTCAATATTCTTGGGTATCAAAAATGCTAGAAAATTGTATTTGGGTATTTCCGTTAATCCAAAAATCTTTATAGTCAATACTCAACGGCGTTGTCAAATAACTAATCAAATCTCTAAACAGTGATTTCCACGCGATTGCAGAAATTATGATAGGTCCATCCATGATGACTTCTTCAGAAACAAAATGGTTCAAAAGACATCTACCGTCTTATCCCGAGAAACTGTGAACTATCACTGAAGCGTATTAAGGACAGTTCCCTTGACGATTGACGTCATCTCCATTCTATTCATTCGTCAGTGTGGCCCAATATCCACTGAGTGAAATTTGAAAGAGTTTTAGATCCACGAAATATGTACTCATGTCCACCAAGGAGCACGCTAAAGATCCAAAAGTGATAAAATAAAGTTCCTAAATTTCTTCCTGGCAAAAGAGGTGAATAATTCAAACGTCAGAAATGTGAATCTCGGTGTATTGAGAACATTCTAAGCAAGAAAAGATGAAGTTCACACAATGGTCCTGTTTCAGTTAGTTCTGGTGATCCGACAAGTTGTCCAGCTCGTTGTCTTATCTTTGAATACTGTGTTTATATTGTCTTTTGTCTATATTGTGTGCTGAACCTTTGTCCGTCTTTGAAAGCTATACTTCAGATTATGATCACTTTCTGAAAGTACGTTTCAAAACATTTGAGGCCAAGGCTAGGCTTATTTAATTAGGGTGGGTTTCTCCGTTGGATTGCTTCATATCCTGTTATAATATTGGTCCAATGAAAATGTGTATAATAGGGATTTCATAAACAAGTAACTCGTTCCTGTTTTGGGTAAATCTTTGGGAATCAGTTTGTGATCAGAGTTTACAGTTGTGTTGGTGATATCAGATACATTTTAAGAAGACATGTGTATATTATATCATTGGAACTACTAAAGTGCTAATTCACTGTTGGACAAAAATATTATTTGGATTTTTGTGAACTCGTTTATAGATATTCTGGATTGTATTATTGTATAATATCAAGACATTCAAGACTCTTGGAAGTCATTCGAAAGATTCAATATTTTTTGGACTTCTGATAGGTCATTCAGGATTATTTGGATTTTAATTCACAATAATGTAAATGTCTTTTTAATTTTCATGTTGTATTGTATTGCAATAAATTGGTTATGATATTACTTGAATTGTTGTTTTCACTTTTTTTGTTGCATATTGTAAGACTGGAGTTTTAAGAGAATGTAACGTGGTTTAGCCACCTAGACGAATATGCAAATCTTTTGATTTCTATTGAAGTTCACGCTCACTTTTTGGTTTTCTGAAGTATTGTATATGATGCTCATTGTAGCACGCATGACTCAGTTGTTCATTTGAAAGTGGAGCATTGAGTCATTTATTGTCCGTCATGAATATATTGTTGTCACGGAATTTTGTATGATTTATATCAACATGTATATGTGATCAAAAATGTACTCGAGTTTCGTTGCTGCGTACAGCGTCACCCGAGGGTGGTTTATTTTTTTCGGCTTTAGTTATTTCGAAATACTGAGCGCAACTCAACCCATGCTTCATTTGCAAAATGGACTGCAGTGAAAACCTAAGTACCTAGCTGCGCATATCTGTCACAGTTAGTATACATATAGAGCAAATTCTCTATAAACAAATTACACTACGACGAGTCTTGTCAGAAGGCTTACCTCTTTACGGGAGCAAATCTTCAGCTGTAGAGGTATTGAAATTTAAGATTCTATTCTTTATCAATATTCGTTTTATATGACAGAATTGTTTCATATATTAGATGTTTTAGAATTTATTCTAAATTCTGCAGGGAGTCAATACCTAGGTTATACAACGCCATGATATTAGAAATACTATAATCTAGATCGAGTTAGCTATTTGTTGTAACTGAACAGACAGATTGAATTTAATTATACGCTGCATGCATTGAACAATTAATGTAATGGGTAACGAATTCATGTGCACGCTTACGCAACATATATCAATGCAGAAGTAACTAACCGTGTTATATGTAATACACGGTTTAGTTGTTATACTTTTAGCTGCCTTATATATGGTTTGGTGATGTGGAGTCACATAACTCTGTGTGGTTTCTTGTGACGTGTACGCTGTGTCTGGTGACGTTGGTTCGGAAGAGTGTACTGGTGTTCTCAATGTCAGGGACCAAGGCTTCGCGACCATCGGGTCTGTGTTGAATGTGAGGACTGTCTTGGGATCCTTTAACAGACAGGGAGGGGTGGACCATGCGTGGGAGCTCTTTGACCATTGACTAGAACGGGTGGAATCGGAGATATATCGTTGACGTCAAATGGGCGCCACGATATATATATATATATATATATATATATATATATATATATATATATACTGCGTGTTCCATGTTATTGTATCTATGCAAGATTACATGCATTCACATTTCAATATAGACATATGTGCGATAGATTCATAATTTCATGCATTCCCATTTCAATATCGTTATATGAACGATAGATTCATAAATTCATACTCATTCCAATATCGCTTGATGAATTGATAAATTGATGAGTTGATAGATTAATGAAGAAATGAGTATTATATTGATAAGTACATAAATCACATGGTTTGGTCACCCTTGGTGTTTAATAAGACCTTGTTTATATTGGGGTGTTAATCATATAATTTTATTTGTTGATCGGTGATAGGACGTTATTCACGATTGTTTAAAATTCCATTCGTTAAATTCATATTTGAGTTGTCTCGTTGAGTTACTTGTTTTTGATAGTTCCATGTTAGGAACTTTATAATTTTCCTTATCTTTCTGTTTATAATGGTGTCAGATTTGTTCATATTTACTTTGTGTTTCTAAATAAATATCTTATTAACGCAGTTGCTTTCGGTGTCTTCACTAATCCAGTCCCAACCCGGCTTCATTATGTGACAATTGTCTCGGATCTAAACAGCAGCTACATCCCTATGAGCAAAGAATGTGCTGATACAGTTTGTTGAACCCTTGGTCATATTTGTTGCAATAATATCAATATCGACGAAATGTTGGTAATGGTATTGAAATAATCCTGGTGATGATGTAAGTGAATATATTTCTGTCTGGAGAATTCGGTCCTCAAAACATGAGATTTCCATGAATAACGATAAGGATAAATGTTAAACTTAAACCGAGGGTCTATCATTTATTGCTTCATTTCATGACGTCCACATACGGTGGCTTTTGACATCTCTGCTTGTAGTATGCTCGCACAGTTCTTTGGAGTTGTGGTTCTCTCAAATGAAAGTCCATAATTTCTTTGTTTCTGGTGTATATGTCATCTGCATGAGCTCTAGCTACCATAATCGCGCTGAGAAACATATGTAGTTTAGATTGTTATCAACCTTGATGATCCTCGTTTGGCACGCAACAATTGATCGCCAGATAATAATAATAATAATAATAATAATAATAATAATAATAATAATAAAAATGAGAACTTTGTATAACGCCTAATCTTTAGAAGCTCTAAGCGCTTTACAACATTAAACAACACCTATAACATAAAATACATATATAATGATACGATTACAAGCAAACAAACACCCTGAAATTAAAAAATATAAAAAACATGCTGAAAATATTTAATGTTGGAAACAATATTAGGTCTTTAAGTTTGTTCTTGCAGTTGAAATAAATGAGTTTAAAGAGCACTCTTGAATGGGATCACTGAGACTTTATGTCTAAGTTCAGTTGGCAATTCACTCCACGTTACTGGGCCCTGGTATGCAAAAGAACGTTGTCCATATGACTTTGTTTTCAAAGTGGGAATAATGAGTATACGATTGTCAGAAGAAGATCGTAAGTATCTTGCTGGTATATACACATGGGTGAAGTCGGATATATATGTTGGACTGGAGTCAGTCAGTGAAACGTAGCACAGAGAACAAATTTTGTGTTTGTTTCCTTTATCGAATGGATAGCCAGTGTTGGGTACAGAGCAGCGGGGAGGTGTGCTCTGATCGTGGTACTCTAAGCATGATCCGAGCAGCTGTATTTTGAACTTTCTGAAGTTTCTGTAGTAGATATTGAGATGAACCGGACAGAATTGAGTTACAATAGTCCAGTCTTGAAAGTACTAATGAACACACAAGTGTTTTAGTGGCATCAACTGAAAGATATTTGCGAATTGAGCTGATGCGTCTCAGCTCAAGATATGCAGCCTTGCATATGTTCATAACATGTTGGTGCAATATGAGAGTATAGCCCAGAGTAACACCTAGGTTTCGTACTGACTGTGTGAATTTAATGTTGGTGTTGCTGATATTTATTGTTTGAGGTAAAGGATGTGAATGAGAAAGTCTTTGTGTTGTGATCAGAATGGCCTCAGTTTTATCATCATTCATCTGCAGCTTATTTCATGTCATCCATGATTTCACATCAAAAATGCACCTCCCTACACCTTGGATGGTAGCATCAACTTCAATTCGGTGGCTACATTTGTATAGTTAGGTGTCATCAGCGTACAATTGGTGAGACACTATATGATGATCTATGACACTTGACAGCGGCTGAATGTATATAATGAAGAGAACAAGTCCAAGAACAGACCGATTGGAACGCCACAACATATATTAACTGGGCTGAGTGTATTCCATTTGCAGACACAATTTGTTTCCTGTTGACCAAGTAGGACTTGAACCACAGTAACACTGTATCATTATTGCCAAATACATGCTGGAGACAGTGAAGTAATATGTCATGGCCTATTGTGTCAAATGCTGCAGACAAATCAACGAGGGTGAGGACTGTAATCTTTCCGCTATCCAAAGCAGAGAGAATTTCATAACTACTTTTAGAAGAGTAGTTTCCGTACTGTGGCAAGGGCAATATACAGATTGTACATTGCTAAAATGACTGTTTGAATTAGTTGAAGGACTAATATGCTTTGCCTTGCCAAATATTTCAAATGCTGTATAAGTTAATTAAAACAGTTAAACCACTTTATATGCTATTCGAAATATACACTGAGATAGTCTGATGCTAGACAATAACAATGCGATTGGTCTTTTGCTTACTGATCTACTTTATTCCCCTTAAGGTATATATGTAATAAATATTCGCCACGTTAATATATGTACAATATAAAGCTACCAAAAATGTCGTTTTATATAAAGAAAGCATATGTAGGCTTTTCTTGTTTGCCTTTCTTTCAATTTAAGTTACGTCTGGAAACAAATTGTTCCTTTAATTTATTCATATTGTCCATTATCCATGAATATCTGCATAATTTAAGACAGAGTCAAGATTACGTTTTTCAATGAGTATATATTCTGAGCAAACGGCTTTGTTTCCTCCAGATAACCGTTTGACTTCAAAACTGCTTCCCGTAACATTTTGCTTAATCTTGCATCATCCTGCCAAGTTATAAGAATATATTGACAGGTTACCTCCTTCCATTTCAAACGTGACATTACATTAAAACCTGTCATATTGTACTGAAATTTACAATGATTTAACCTTTGTCAAAAACTGATGTTGATGTGATTGATTTCATTTAACGGACATTTTGTTTATCATATAAACTGTTTTCCAATTGATAGTGTTGTCTCTTTTTATATAATAAATGTGAATTAGTTTGAAATTAATTTATAAAGGTATGGTCTCAAAAATTAACTGATCATAAATACAAAATCTCAGTTTACAGTCGGGTATAATTTCAATATTGGAAGTATGATCACGACAAATGTGTTAGGTTTTGAGGCGGCGAATTATGTAAAACAATTTAAAGAGACAGAGAATCGTGCATATTCAATATAGAGCTGTTGAACATAAATATAACGGTACTTTGCGTTTTAGAGGAGGAGGGTTGGGGGAATTTCTAGGGACTGGTCAGTTTTATATCCTGATTTTAACGATGATTTGGTCACAGCTGTAGAACAAAAATAACAAAATAATTGATCCATTAGCTTGGTATTGATCAATGCATATATTCGGCTGTCATCACTGTTTTTCCCAACAGATTTCAAACGTTGCCATCTTTAAGTTTAAAAGACCACGAACATTGACTCTCTTCCTAAATCAGTATTTTCGGGTGGTTTATGTGCATGGCTCTGTTTATTCTAATCCTTGTCTATGAGATCTTACAAACTCTTCTTCGCTTCTCTTTACTGCCTATGATCTACCTTACAGTTTTGATGATGAAACCTAATTTTATGACTTACATTTCATTCCAAAAATGTCATTGTCTTGGTTTATTTTTCTCCTATAGTTACAATTTTAATGTCATGGAACAGTCGTCCCAAAAATGCATTGTCTTAAATCATATACCAGAAAGTGGTTACTCGCCAAGTTTCTTAATTTATGCATGCATGTAGGTTGCTCGTAAATACTCCGACAGCGGTTTTAATTGTTACTTAGAAGAGTATGAAATCACATGTCATCACTAAAGGCGTCAGTGACTGTCTGTCTCTCTTAATCTTCACAAGATTTGATATTGTCTTGAAAGTGATTTTAAAATGACAATGAGATGTCGTCAGAGCATATGTGTGGCTTAAAAAGTATAGTATAAATGACTAGCAATCTCAACCTAGCCGAGACACTTTACTAAATTCTGTACGTGGCTAATGAACTAACTTAGCTACGTACTTACATGATATTAATGTATGATCCGCCTTATACATATAAAACCTTTTATTATCCGGTGATTCACACAATGTTTTCATTCTTGCATCATTTATCAATGTGTTCCGTCTCTCTGTCCATGTTTTACTTTCATTTATATTACTCCAAAACGGACAACTGATAATAATATGAATGCCAAATCTTCTGTATTAATTTCATTCTTACAATTATGATTGAACGATAGGAAGTAAAACATATACCTTGAGCCGTGTCGTTATGATTTATAACATTTACTAAATTGATATATCAACAACTGTCAAGAAAGCACTTCTGATCAATGTTCCACGTAAGACCACTATTGAATTAAATTGCTGTTTTATGCATTTCCATGGAATGGACACAAGCATAGATCATAACAGGTGTTTTTCAGAGCTCTCTGTTGTGGGGATTTGGATTCTAGGCAGTAATCTCTATATAACATATAAATTCATATCATACGTTGTGTCAGCTGGGGAAGACAGTATACCAGCAGAACGTGTTCAAGCAGGATGAACCTCCATGATAAATGTCATCACAACAATCTGCAACAAAATCGGGCAAACAGGAGAATGACCCACCACATGGTCCTAAGAAACAGAATTTCCAGCCGTGCCAGAACTACCAAAAAATCAGCCTCATCAGTCAGATTAGCAAAGTTATGCTTAAGATCGTCGTCAATAGAATGGCACTCCAAGCAGAGCAAATCATTGCAGATGAACAAGCAGGACGTAGCTCTATAGAACGTATCTCAAGTATATGAATTCTATGTATAATGTTTTTGCAGCACCAACGGGACCTCTATCATGTTTTCATTGATTTCAAGAAGGCATTGGACAGGTTATGGCATGCATCCTTGTCGACCATCGTGCTGTATACAAAATTAACATCAAACGCATCAGACAGCACCATAGAAAGACTGTTTGACAAGGCGACTAGCTCGGTTCTCCTCAATGGCAAATATGAAATTGGCACAGAACCACACTCTGAGTTAGAAAAAGCATACCTTCTTTCACCCACTCTCTTCAACATCTACGTAGACTGGATTATGTCCGATACCATGGAAGACTATGAGGGCAGTGTCAGTTCTAATGACAGAACCGTCACCAACCGATGTCCATCACACAACTTCCTGTTTCAGCGTCCGCTTGATTTGAACGGTGGGTATTGGATGGTAAAGATTTGTGGGAAAATTGTAGTCATCTGTTCTTATAACAATTATCTATCATCAACTTTCTCCTTTGTATGTCTGTGTGTATGTGTTAGTGACCATCACATAATATTTCAGTCTCCCATTCCTCTTGATTGTATAGACAGGTGTTGAATGTTAAATATATATATGTGCCCATGACTATTGTCTATGTACTACATCTCAGCATCCATCGTCGTTATAAAGGTAAGTCTTGGCTTGTAATTCGATGTGATAATGACTATAACATAACTTTCCATTTGATCATCCCTTTTATTTCTAAGGCTGGTACAGGATGATAAAGATAGGTTTTGGATTCCTTTTATGGGTACTACTGCTAGTATCTTCCACCAACATTCTCACAATCGTCTTTTAATAAGTCTGGGTGTTTAATGATAAGGATACATCTGGTTGTTTCATAATATTTGTGTATGAATATTATCATTAGATGTTAACCATCACCAAATTATCCAGACTTTATAGGTACCTTATTTATCCGTTTGTATGTGTGAATGCTGGTCAGTAGGTATAAGCCTTGGTCAGTATGTATATTTGTTGGTCGGCAATTGTTTATGCTGGTTGTTCTAATTTTATATAATGTTCGTTTCTTCTTTTGTCTACAACTTTTAATTTTTTTAAATAGTTTACATCATTATCATTTTCAATTTTCGTCAATTTTCCTTTCGAATTCTTTTTCTTTTTCTTTTTTTTTCAGTACAGATTTACGTTTCAGGTTTTTATACTCTTTATTTCTCAATTTATCATTTCATGGTATTATTTATTATGTTCTTTTTAAATAAACTGAATGTATATTAAATGTTTTCTTTTTGATTTAAATTCAATTTGTTATTTTTCTTGTTAACTTAGGTTTGCTTAACTGTTTCTCTTATTTATATTGATCTGCTTTTCAATTTTAAAAATATCCCATTTAAATAGATTATATTGCTAAACTTTGTCTTGAGTTTTATATTGTTATAATTAAGTGGGATTGGGAAGATATATTGATCCATTAGATTTGAGTCATTTGTTTACATATTCGATTTCCCTTGTTTTGAGAATCCAGAAACATTTGTAATATTATAGCTTTTTTCAGGTCTCTGAAATATTCCGTTTCATAAATGCTTTATAATACTTGCAGTTTCAGCCATGATAATAAAATATTTATGTTTGTATTTATTTCTTGTGTAGAAGGGATATTGTTTTTATTTTTATTTTTTTGGTTGCGTTGTTTATTTGCTTTTTAGTCGTTAGGAGATTAGGAATTTTAGAAATACTTTTATTTTTGGAGTAATGACGACCACGCTGGATTTTAAAAGACTGAGTAAGATTGTGTGTTGGCAAGATCGGTGAGTCTTAATTAGGGTGTGTGGATGTTTTCAGCATATACTGCAGCCTTTCATAAAGATCATTTCTTAGTGACCCTCAACTATGCCCCATTTGTGAGCGTGGATCTGGTCACTAAAGCAATTTAATGGTTAGAATATATGAATGTAGTTCAGTAGGCGTAAGTGGTCGGTGGATGAATGTGTTGGTCAGTATTTTTGGGTAATTGTCAGAAACAATGCTGTGGATCACCATAGTGTTGTCACATTGTTAAATTTCCCTGCCTGAAATATTGATATACCCGTAATGTTAAATTACACTTGCTGCAATAGTAACCGACAATGATAAACAGATGAATGTTATTTACATCACGATCGCTGTCCAATGTTAAAATATTTGTCCCCATCATCACCAGATTCAAATAACTACTAAAGAGTCAGTCTTGTTTTGGTAAAAGAATAAAACAAGCTACTACTATTTAACTAAGTTTATTGTAAACACTTTTCAACTAAATGATTGATATGAATTATTATTTTTTGTAATGATTGTAGAGTTAGTAACTTTGAAAACAGTCTGGCATAGATTTGTATAAGATTTTCCCTAATGGCTGTATCGTCAATTCTGGCAAGATCATTTAATACTTAAAGTAAAGTCCCTGAGAGTAAAGTATTCAACTTGCATTATGTCCTGTATTGATCGATTTCCTCACCTTTGTTTTGATATGTATGATGTTCAAGGAAATGTCAATTAATAATATTTAATAACTGAACAGAATATAACAACAGCTAAATCGATCCGGACGTGTGATATGCAGATTGATACTTATGGCAACGAACCACTGTGGAGCATTGTTATCTTGATGGAATAATACGATTTAATTTTTCATTAACACCGTCGGTTTGACATGCAATTCTTATTTCGTTAATCTCGAAAGTTAGTTATATCTAAATTAAAACCTAAAATAATTCACTCTGATATGTCTGATATTTGCAGGCTACAGCTATAAGCTGCCGTTCATATTTGAAACGAAAGTTTTGCATATTGATGACGTTGTATTGTGAGATTATTTAGAAAGGCTGGTGTTTCAAATTTATTTATATGTAAGATGTGATTTCGTTGAACAAGACACCAATACAGGAACCATCGGCGTTTGAAACTACAACGCTTTTCATGGCACATTAAATAACCCGTAAAACAGCTTCTCTCTCTCTCTCTCCCTCTCTCTCTCTCTCTCTCTCTCTCTCTCTCTCTCGGAAGTCAATGTTGTATGGGTCTTAACATAACCATCCATCTACATGAAATCTATGGATGTGTCAGTTTGACTGAAAAATATTTTAACATGTAATTGTAACACAATTGTAGTAAATTTTAAAAATAAAGTTTTAACACCCTCCAAAATTCCATATGAACACAAGCATGGGTCAGTGATGACATCCTCTTACAGACGGCAATCACTGAGGTAATATAACTACCGAGATTTCTTGAATTCACACGTAGCGGGGGTGGGGTGGTCATATTAGGAATTCGGTGATACATCAAAACAATTAACAACGTTTGAGCTTCAGCTCAACATTATGGACATAAAAAATTTGTGTTCAGGTACTAGATATTTTCTATTTACATGCTTGTATTTCCTCAACCCCTTGAGGCCATGAAAATAGATTAAGTTGCGCTCATTCTATCCCCTTTAATCTTTAGGTCAAGGTCACTTTCAAAGAGTAAATTTCATTAAGGGGATTGTCGAAAATATAATTTCGGTATATTTGGATGTGATAATTCTTCAACATGCTCGGGCAAATCTTTGGCCGTAACTCCAGATAAAATGCTAAATTGCAATGTTTTAGTCGTGGCTTAGACATACAAACTCAAGTCGTTTTGTTTAGGTTTGAACCGAAAATGCTTTATTAATTAGTCCGTCATTGTAGGCTAGCAATAAACTACATTTGTTTCTGTTGTACTTTAGATCTTTCCATATTGTTAGCTAACGTGATTTTCCTTCTTGATACTCGAATGTTGCTGATTGAAATACAAATACGGGTATATTCTGCCGCTTGTTTGTAACTATATTGAATAAAGCTTTAAGTGATAAACTGACAGTCATTTTTGTAAGTACAGTACGCCCGATAATCAGTCATTACAGTGAGACATCGCGTCACGTTTACGGTAAATTTTGCTTTAAACACTTGAAGGACCGATATTTCAAAAACGGATAAATATGCTTATATATATTTAGTAGCTGAGAGATGGGATACATTTTTGTAGAATTTAGACATTTGCGACTCCTGTTCTGACAAAAGCGCATAGAGAAACGCATACATACAAATATAGATGCAATCATGAATACAAACACCCACACATAGGCATAAGCACAAATACACACACCTCAATGGAAACACTAAAAAGAATTAAAGCACATTCTTTGGTGGCAAATTGACAGATTTCTCACAAGAAACTTCTCATCAATCAATATTTGCTGTAACAAATAACACCCATGCACTTGTACGTAACAAATTTTGAATCACGTTTCCAAGTTTATACTTACAATTTTACAATTTCCTAGGAACTATTTGAAGATTTCTTTACTGTGGTTTTAAAATGACGTTTGGTAGCTTAATTAATGGAAAAAGAAGATTTGCTTTTTGTGTGATGAAACTTTGAAATACTTCCACATATAAAAAAAAACAAAGTACATATTGGTATCAGCCCAGGAATATGTAATTTTATAATTTCAACCTAACTTGTATAATCAAGAACTGAACTTCATGTCTTACAGTGTTCCAAGATAATGATGCTTTCACGCTACATGAACGGCCGAAGGGAAACTGCAACACTTCATGTATAGTATATCATGGAATTTCAAGCATAAAGACTCTGTCAATCCTATCAAATATGAAGTTATATTCTCAACAATACAAATATTGAAAGAAATAATAAAAATGAGAAAAGAACTTACGGTTTTACGAATCAAATCCAAAATTGATCCAAGCGGTAAAAAAATAGAAATCCTAGTAATAAAAAGTCCTAAATGAATGAGTTGGAATCCCGATGAAATCCAAAATGGAAGACGCTGACGTATACTGGGGTAAGCCTTGTACTGATGTCAATAGTTCTTTGTTGAATCACAGGAAATAATATTGCTGGGGGAATTCTGATTTTTGATAACTGTTTTTTGTCCGAAAATACATTTAGAGCACTAGTATTTCCAGGGGAAAATATTCTCTTGGAATCCAAAATAATTTGAAGTAAAATATAATAATTTAACGCCAACATTGGTCACAACATAAAACACTTTGACTTCTCAATGAAAACCATTATTTCTCAAAATATCAATAATAAATCTAGCTATAAGGCAAACATAATGCCAGGGTGTGGGTCAATCCTTTGGAAAAACCAGAGTTTGTAACAATTAATGCATGTTATTTTACACGTAGACAAGATATGGCCTTGATTCTATTTACAAATCTTTCTCTGAGAACTAATGAAAAAACTATATAAAAAAGTTGTTTACGAGAAAATATCACTTGTTCGTAATCAAATTTAGGAAATAGGTAAGTAGTAGATAACAGTTTTCTTGTATTAGTTGTTTACTTTAAAATTTAAAAAATCAGTGAAAACATTACTTTATTCCAGTAAATAAAGTTACTTTAAAATAGTATGAAATAGAATTAAAAAAATTAAAATTAACAAACAATTAAACTAAATCAAATATAAATTAAATTAAATATACATACCATCATTCCATGAAAAGCAAATACGAATCATTTATTTCTCACCAATTTCCATCTCTAATACATTGAGATAGGAAGAGAGGTATTTATTAATTTTATATGTTTTATTAATTGTCGCTGCGTTTCAACACATTCATAGGAAATTATGAAAACCCATTAAAGCCTCGGTGCGACCATATATTCAGTTAGGCATGAACATGGTGCAAGTATTGGCTTGATGTTTGTTTGGCTTTTTCGATTCCGTCTGTCTCAAATATCTGAGTGACAAAAGCAAACTATATTTACAATAATGCTGCATCGCGTCCTGCATTATAAATGTTCTTTTATAATACATTGGACATAAACTATATGGACATTTACACATATTTTACAACTCAGTTTATATTCGGTATCTCAGAATGTTAATGTATCGTAATTAATGTCTGAAATAATTGATATCAAAAAGCAATCAGGGAATTATGGAGGCGGGTTCAAATATTCTTCACAGTTAACTATTTAAAGACCATTTTCATAACACTAAAATATCTCATTTTTGCATAAAACGGTATCAGACGTATTTGCATAATCAAGTTGTATGCAAAACAGAGACTGGATAAGTCTGTAACTTTGAGAATTATGTGGAGAAAATCTAAGTATATTTTTATGACGCCTGTATCGGGTCATGTCTGATGTAGTTCTATGATTTGTGCTCTTCAAATCAATACATTTCATTTGCTTTCCTACAGAATGATTGAACATTAAGTTGTTTATGATTTTATATAAATAAACACAAACAAAATTATTTATATTTTATTATTTATATTGTTAATATATTTATATTTTATTATTTATATTATTAATATATTTATATTTTATTATTTATATACATACAAACCTAATAAAATTCTGATGAAACGTTTAATCAGCCATATAGCGAGACAAAAGGTCACAGATCCCTCTGATGATGTACAACAATACAGTTCAACAACGATTATGCACGTCGAAACATACCTGGTACACGATAAAGGTTTATACAAGTTTGACACATGTAATGAATTGCTCATTTTCTGACTGTGTATTCAAGACAAACAGGGAACTCCATGCAATCATTAAATTATGTTGCTAAAATTATTATGGATTCCAATTTCTGCACTATTATTACTCAAGTTGACAAATGCTATTGAACCATTGTCCAGAAACAAACGAATGTTCGTTCAATAGTATTCTCCCTAGTCTGAGAGTCACTGTTTTCTTTATTTCATTTCATAATTTGAAAGGTTTTCAGCACTAGTGAGAAACTGTTTGGCACCATTATTGATTTGACAATGGTTTTGGACAATGTTAATAGATGTCAACCCTGGTTTTAATTGCTGAACAAAAATGGTATTGATGCTAAAATGTTCAAGGTGTTGAGATTTGTTTATTCCTGCATTAAATGTAATGTAGATCAAACTATTCAATTCTTTTCAGTGTCAGTGATGTGAGAATCTATTAAATCAAGGATATAGTCCCTAGCAAATAACTAAACAATGTTTAGACGTCTTAATCGTTCCGAATCGTTTCACACAAGCGACTATGTAGCTCATGCACACGTTAATGGATATGACAGAAGAACAGAATGAAAAATCACAGGCAAAGTCGATTTCGAATATTGTGTCGCAAGGTGATTATTACCTCCCTGAATACCTGTCTAAATTTCCCATTATAGAAAATATAAAATGATTATAATGATTGTTATTAAACAGCACATTATCATCATTCAAAATTCATCAATAGATTTCTTTCCTCTGACGGAGTTCCAATAAAGTCCCGATAATAGGCCATCCACATTGTTACAATTACTTTCAAAGGCAATATTTATAATGTCTGTATTGTCAATAATGCAAACGACTGCATACACTGGTAATGTCCCTGAAGGCTAACACAACATTATAAACAAATTGTGTTTCGTCGTTGAGGGTCTCTTTTGTCACCAATGATTTTATTGAAGTGTCCGAGTTCAACGAAATCGATACAATTTAATAATTGATATAGAAAATAAATTTGCAAGGTCATTATAATGACACGGAATCCTTGCGGAAATTCCGCATTTTTATAACGATACTACTGTTATTAACGTTCTAAAATCAGTAGTGTTGACAGCCAAGAAAAACCTTTCAACTGCATGATTTAACAATTGATAGCGACAGGGGTGGGTTTGTGTATGATTGTATATACCTCTCTGTAATCATAGAAAAGAGGAATCAATATTAT
This sequence comes from Sinohyriopsis cumingii, assembly GCA_028554795.2. NCBI lineage: Eukaryota > Metazoa > Mollusca > Bivalvia > Unionida > Unionidae > Sinohyriopsis > Sinohyriopsis cumingii. The sequence goes on along the minus strand of CM068835.1, from coordinate 105,132,258 downwards.
TTTCTTAACAAATCCTGTATATAATTCTTCTTAAAAGTAAGTTTTTCACCTAGTTTCACTATCAAATTGTATGTAAAATATAAATTTAAAACGTAGCAAACACTTGGATATAAGGTTGCTACAACCACGTACGTTCATTAGTTTAATCCTGAATTGTTGAAGATAGAAAGTATTCATACAAAAAGAGTTTACACAAGCTGTAATAATGACACCAGAGTCATTCTAGTTGAAACTGCCTGGAAAGGCTTGTCAGCTCATTATATACAGTAGTTGCAAAATCAGTATTGTGAAATCATTTGTACCATGTGTACGATACCTTTAGGCTATCACAGCCGTAAATACAATTTATTTGTATTCGGTTTCTAGTGATTAGGAGATTTTACAATATTTAGATGTATAAGAAATTAAATTCTTAAGTTAATAATATGTCAGATTCAAAAAAAGGTGTTGGTAATGCTGTATTTCATTGTTAGCATTACAACATGTACCTTGTTAATCCCATTTTTGCATACATTTTAACAAAGTATATTATTTATTCATGGCCGAATATAGAACTTACGAGCTTCTTCTCTCAACAAACGCAAAAGTGATCGCAAATAAATTTGTTTAATGCTAACAGTACAAAGTCTCAAACTTTTTCTTCTCTACACTTTGTTTATAGTGCCTTTAAATGACTAAAACACCTATCAAAGAAAAGTCCCAAACAAAAGCCAAAACTATTTAGGTGAAAACAATATTAAATGACACGGTAACTATTTACTATTGTATAAACATGCGAGTGAAGACAAGATATAGGATTGAAGATAACATAGAGACAACACAAACAATAAACACAAACCCGATGAAGATACAAACATTTACATCACAAACAAATTCTACTGGAATAGAAGTTTAATTAAAGTAGAAGTAGTTATGTAAATTTGTTTTTTTAATAACTTTTTTAGGTTTGTATTATTCTTCTTGTCTCTACTTTGTGTTTGCATTAAAAACAAATTCAACTAAGGTCGAAAGCGCTAAGGCTAGTGAGAAACTACTTGTGAAACGCTTTTGTCTGTTTATTGCACGCACACACGCACACACACACCACACACATACCTACACACACACCTAATCACACACACACAAACACATCATTACAATCACGTAATGCTACTATTGTGATCTAACAGATTTGATTACAATCCACTACGGGGCCCCGAGTGGCCGAGTGGTCTAAAGAACTCTTCGTTACGAGTCACTGGCATCTACCGTCTGACTACGTTGGATCAAGTCTCGGATTCAGCTAATGTAGGTATGTGAGACAGCTTGCCAGCAGCTTCTCGAGGGTAGGTGGTTCTCTCCGGGGATTTATTTCCCTAGTTTTCCCTTTACCATTAATACGCGCCGCCATGTATCGTATTGCTGTAAAATGGCATTAAACCCTACAACAACAACAATAACAACAACGTTTGATTAAAGTAGAAGTAGTTATGTAATTTTTATATAACCTTTTCAGGTTTGTATTATTCTTCTTTTCTCTAGGTCGTCTTTGCTTTGAAAACAAATTCAAATAAGGTCGAAAGCGCTCAGGCTTTCATTGCAATCACGTCATAACTTAATAAGTGATTACTTAATAAGCATTAGGAAATATACATCACAATATATCAAACGCATTCAACTTGTTTTCTGCAGCTTACTCATCACGTATAAAGCAACAGTTGAACACAGTTCATGCTAGTTTGATACACAATAGAAACAATGTCATTTCTATAAACCAATTAGTCACATTCATCCTCCACCAACAACATATTCGTTTCCAAGAGAAATATCATTCGCCAGTCAATGATTAATTATGAAGTGTGTCATATTTCAAGCAGTATATCTGCTTTTGCATTATTTAAACTAGACTAACTCATCTCTCAGATATCAGATACTCTTTACCTTTTATTGCAGTCGTTGGAAAAAGTTTAAAGGGGCAGTGTGAAATTCTGAACGATAACTATTTTGCCTTGTTAACATTCTTCGGCCTTATAATGTTTCCTTCCATGACACCGACTGGAACGTACAGTCTCTATGCCATGGTTTTATTTGCATTGACCTTTGGCTCATTTGCTCAAGGTAAGTGTTTACTTCCTATAAAATTGTCTGTTTTTTTAAATTTCAAACAGACTTTTACGTGGGTGTCTCCAGTAACGAAGTTCGGGAGGATAGTCAAGATTTACAAATTGTTACTCTATTACATAAATGTTCATTTCCATGGCTATATATAAATTGTAATTTCAGTCTTACTATTTTATTGTATATGTTGTATATGTTGGGTGATTTTTTTATTTGTGATTTTAAATACGGTCATCCTTACAGAGTAAACGCATTTGAACGCAAAATGAAGAGACTTTGTGATATTACATAAGCATTTCTTTCTGTTCTGTTTTTCTTAGACCGTTATCGATGAATATATTTCATGTATCTATCCTAATATATTCATCTCATTACTTAAAATACCTAATTCTATTGTATAACATGTCCTCTCTATATATTGTATATATTACATTTTAAATAAAGGACTGCTGCTTGACCACTGGTTTTCAAATATCTGCATATAGTAATGTTGAAGCGAATAAATCGGAGTTATATCTTTTGTAACCTAGGTTTTACCTCCATGTACGCTTCAGTTAAAGCGACATGTGTTTAATATAAGTGAATAAATTAGATTCAATTGCCAAGAATTAATGTACATTATTATTAAGCAGTTTCCAGCATTCTAAACATCTTCCAACTTTTTCACAGTTATATCAAGCATTTTCTGTAGCTGTTCCGTGACTATTCTAATATCTCTCATAGGTTATGAATGAGCTTCAAACGATAATGTAAAAATACTTCATTGACAGATCTAGTTTATGTAACTATAATTGTAATGCCTGTTAATCAAACCTTCATCCTCTTGTTCGCATAATCTACCTTAATGGAATTTTCTTCCAATTTCAGTTAATGGTCTTTCATCCATAATCTTTAAATGTTGAATTGTCCCGTATCACGTTTTTAATGGTCTTTAATTCCATGACCCTTTAATGTAGAAGTGACTGGAATCTTAATGCATTCGAAGAGGTAACATAGGTTAAAACTCGAGATTCATCTTGGGAAATCAGTTTGGGTACATGGCAGGCTCCAAATATGAAATGGCTAAATTGCTATATCGACATATAACGACCAAGCGCGTGGTCTCAATTATCTCTGTTCCCCACGGTTGAATCAGATTACGGTTAAATGCGAATCAGCCTTTAATCACTGCACCCCTCATTAAGTAGCAATCATTGTCGACCTCAACTCTTGGGCAAGTGGTTCCAACATCTAGACGCTTTTCTCAATACGTCACATAGTCCAGTTAGAAAGATTTGATTTAATGTACGCTAAATATTGCAATTAAAATATATATTTATTCTTCGACAGCAATCTCATTGATAATAAAGAAAGAAAATTGCTGATGAATAGTAGGTGCATAATCAATAGCTGGTCATCAGTCCTTATATATACGCAGCAACGCAATGTTGTTTTAGTTGATTTAAGTTATAATTTAAATGAGACATATTTTCCTTGTTCAACATATTGTTAGTTTAATGAAATATTAGGACATTTCTAATATTGTGAATTTTACGAAACGCGGATGTATTGGTTTGTGGCGTCAAACGAGCATTTTGAATCCCTTGGGTCTATAGGTTAAATTATTTAAGCTTTAATGCTCTAACATCCTGTCCAATGGCATGTTTGTATCAAATTTTGCAAGGAACTCAACAACGCGTGGGACAATGACCAGGAAAACAGTATGAACAACATTTACATGCCGTGTACATATGTTTGAGAACATCTTCTTAGTATTTAAGCGCCATTGATTTCATCATTTAAATATTTCAAAGATGGTTATTTTACTACTGAATCATCTTCCTGTTATGCTATTTGTGACATACTGACTAGATGAAATAGGTCCACACAAAGTAAACTAAATATGAATTTAAACAAATGTCGCTTTCCGTGAGAAATGTTATCTTTTAGTCGTTCTTAAATTTTATAATATCATGCGTACAATATTTCGTTATAAACATACGTTTTGTTTGATAAGTTAATTCAATATATTATACTTTAAAGAACTATTATGTTGTTTATATATTTAGACTCGATATTTGGATATTTAATTAATCCACATGATCACGCCAATAAATACTTACTGAACTGCTTAAATTTCACTGATATTACTAAAATGAGACCGAAGCTAGTACAGTTTCTAATTCAAAATTTATTAGTCGTTAATATCGACAGAAAATAAAAAGAAATGTATTTCTCAAACTAACTCACAGGAGGTTGAAAGGTTGTATTTTCCCCTGCATATGTTTCATTGTCATATCTAGATCCCACAATTTACTTCTAAGGAACCAACTTTCAGTTTTTATGTCATATGCCTCTCTGCCATTATGTGTAGGGAACTTGCTTCGTCTGATTCCAGGGATGATTGATGAAATTGTTTGCATACATCCGCGACTGAAGTAACTCGAGCACTTTCGTATTTCTCATAATACTGATTGAAGAAAGTATGAAAGTATGAAAATCATTGTCTCTCTTGGGTTATAATTCAGTCATTTTCTCCATTTTCTAGACCATTTTGTGTACTTTCCTAGTCTCTAATCTTGATCATATTTGCAATCGCGCTGTCTTTTTGTCATCATCTACTGTATATTGAATGAGTGGCACCGCACTTGTAAATTGTTCCGGAAGTTTAAATTGTCACCACACAATATATTTAATGTTTACTAAGTACACTGTTTGGCATAATAATGGATTCTACGTTGAGCGGAAGCGAACATTTCTTGTAAGAGGCAGCAAAGTCACACATGGCCCCGGAAAATGTGAGCGGCAATTTATGTGTTTTCCTCTGGTATTGAAGAATCCTCCTTTTCACCATTTTCACTTTCTTGGGACACTCTGTAGACTATCGTTCTTTTATCCTGAGATTAATAAGAGAAAACAGTACCTGTTTACAAGAGATACAGACAGCTTCTAAAACACAGTATTCAGGTCTGGAAACAATTATGGCTTCAAACACCATTTATGCCAATGTCAGATACAGTTGTGTTTGCATTGCTCGATCACAGTACTCATAATAAAATGGCCAATCGATAAGGTCAGTTGGTGTACTGAAATCATGAGAAGAGAAAAACATAAAAAAAAAAATATGTAGCAAACTGAAGAACCAAATTTGCATTAATTGATGCAGAATATTATCGCAAAAACGTTTCTGCCAATGTTTCTCAGTGGACAATGGAAAGTTGCTTTAATTGAAAGATTTTAAACCTACGAGGAAGAAAACCAAACGAAAAATAATATTACAAATTGTGATCCCTACATGGTTTCACACAGGATTTTCAACAATAGAGACGTTGCGCTTGTATGGAAAAAGAATCAAATCCTTGTATCCCTGTTCCTAAGTGTATTTTTCTTCTTTCCATCCTGTTGGTTCCTTTTCACTCCACGTGTGATAATGTATAAGTATTTTTGTTTCTATTTGGTTTTTATTTTAGCAGTAGAAAATTGGTTTATCTTATCAGCGACATGTTATAGCTATGTATACAAAATATTAGGACTTACAACTATACGGAAATGCAGACCAAACAATTGAAACTTTAACAAATATTCGTATGCTGTTCCGACTATATGTCCAAATGCATATTCAGATATGCTGAGCTCTATTGCGTTACTTTGTAATACGTTTGGCATGTTTATATTGAATTTCTTCTCAGTCAAAACTGCTTCATCAGTTAACTAAATCATAACAGATGAAAAAGTTTAGAATACGCACCATTTCATCGTCTGCATCTTGCCAATGTAGTCATGTGCAGAAACAATCTTGAAATTTATGAAACCAAAGCATATAAGATGGTGGTCAAGAAATAGAATTGGAAATACACATATATATATATGGCTGTACAATTTTTTTCGTAGATGTCTCTAGATGTAGTACTTGGGATCAAGACAACGATTCCGAGAATAACCTGGACTCATCTGTTACCATGTGGGAGAAATACGACTGCCCGCTCATCGATTGTGCCATGTTGTGCAACCAGGATCAGTCTTGTATTTCATTTTTCTACCATCCCTCACAGCAACTGTGTTTAGGAACGCAGTCTTACAAACGTGGGCTCCCTTCTAGTATTTCAATACAACAAGGATGGCAATATTACACTGGTAGGTTCATAGAAATGTAATTACAATGACATATCTTATGAAAATACTTCACTACTATGTTCATTACAGTCAAATATAATTAATATAACATTTATTTTGTTAATTCTACACTAGTAGGTTAATTGCAGTGAAATGTATTTACAATACCATCTCTATTATCAATACTAAAATGATAGGTCAATTACAGTAAAATGTAACTATAATAATATCGGTATTGGTAATAATACACTAGTACCTACCTTGCAGTTAAAGGTTATCAAATTAGCATTTTTACTGACAATATTACACTACCATATTCATTACAGTCAAATCGAACTTTTAAACAAAATGTATTTGCAATTCCACACGGGTCAAACAGCCAAAAGTAATTAAAATAACGTCTCTATATCTCTGTATGCATTACTATACTAGTAGATTCCTTACGGTCAAGTGCGACTGCTCTGGTGGCCTAGTGGTTAGAGCGTCCGGCTCGGATGCGGAAGGTCGCGGGTTCCAACGCCGGCCGAGTCATACCAAAGACTTGTAAAAATGGTTATGACAGCTGTTTCGCTAGGCGCTCAACATTAAGAGGTTAGTCTTAGGACTAGTCAGCCGGTTGTCAGGATAAAGAGACTGGGTGGGACATCATTCTATATGTCAGAGGCATGATGTCCCAGTGCTATACATAACTATAAAATGACACACTGCAGACATCGTAGCGGTATGACTGTATAACCGTTAAAGCTACGTTAAAATTATTAAAAAAGCACACACACAGTGAAGTGTAACGGAAATAGCAGTAATATTTGCATTGCTACACTAGCAGGTTCGATACAGTCAAATGTAATGGAAATATCGAATATATTGGCATTGTTACACGAGTAGGTTACTTACTGTCAAATATAACTGAAATATGATATGCATTAGTATTGCTACACATGTAGTTCCTTACAGACAAAATTAACGGAACTATTATCTATATTAGCACTGCTAGACTAGTAGATTCCAAATGCATATATGTAAGATTATTATACATGAATAAGAAGTATATATCCTAACACAACTCACATATAACCAACGATATACATCAAGACGGCGAGAAGGTTGAAGTTGATGTACCTTACTCACTCGAACCATGACGGAAATCAAATGGATGCATTTAAATGAGTACGGCACATTATTCCCTTTCTTGTTCCATGTCACAGACTTGTTTTCGCAATCATTACGTAGCTTTCCTCTTCAAGCGAAAATAATAAGATACGGAATACTTTCATATGTTTTATAGAACCACAACACTGCGACGGAGAATATATCTTCAACCAGTCATTAGGGTTGTGCTACAAATTACATGTAGAAGGTAAAACATTTAATGACGCCATGGATGCATGTGAAGCGGAAGGAGCCAAGATGCTGGTCTTAAGAAATCAAAATGAAATTGACTTCATAAACACAGGTATAGTATTTAGCCATCGTAATAGTGCAAAGTGCTGTCTCTAACAATGTATTGTATTAATTCAGAACATACAGGCAAAGATTCGATTTAAGACAGGTAAATCATGAAAGGAATATTAAACCATTCGATACAAACAAAACAACCTAATCGACATTAAACGTTTTCTTCAAAAAAACTCCAAACATTTATCATGCAAGTCATATATATATATATATATATATATATATATATATATATATATATATATATATATATATATATATATATGTCTGTGTGTGTGTGTGTGTAATTATAAATATATCCATAAATGAATACACTCTTTAACTGTTTTTCTAGGACATTATATTTGACCAGTTTGCAATTTTAAATGCGTGAAGAGGTGCATTTGAAATTGATATCTTGTCTTCAACCATACACACAATTGTTTTGTGTTTCTAGTTCGTAATGTCATATGTTATGATATTATTGTCTTATGCTAGTGCGTGTATTCTCTTATTTAACTGCATTTGATGGCTTATCCTACAGCGTGTGTTCTCTTATGTTACACCATGCCTTGTCTTTGTTACATCATTTATTGTAACAAAAGAAACTAAATAACGTAAAGATTGTTTATTGCATTATGAAAGGTTAATTATTCAATGCATGCTTCTGATTTCAAATTATAAGCTGTCCCCAATGTTTAAAATGAATTGTGTTGAATATTTCAAACCGAAATACACCAGATAATTACAGGTATCGTGTTTATAAAAGACTCAAAGATAGTACAAGAATATTACCTTAATTGTTAACATCAATAAGTAATTATTATTTCATTGCGATACTTGTCTTCTCACAATTTTGGTACACACGTAACGCTTGCTCTGTACATTTATTTGAAAATCTCAAATTCTAAAAATATCACATTGCTACAAACAGTGACATGATGAAATGAATGGAAGCGCTCTGAATTTATAATATAACAATAAGATATAGTTTTTCATATTATCATAACGTTACATAACGACAGATAGATAGATAGATAGAGATTGAATAAAGCATGTATATTTTCTGATCGTCCGTTACATTATATATATATATATATATATATATATATATATATATATATATATATATATATATATATAAAGCATTGCATGGTATTTAAAGTGTTGGTATAAAGCGAATTGATATACCAATACTACTCGTATATCAAATTCGGATCAGCCCATGGCGCAGTTATACGAATATATAAACATTATTTCAACTGCAGGCCTATAAATCAATGATGATTTTCTCCTCATTCATTAATTATAAATTACATATGAAAATAACTATAAAATGTATTAGTATTCCTTTTTTCTAAAAGAAATTAAAATGGTACATACTTTTATTGGAATCCTTTTTGTTTTCCATTCCCCACTCTCGTATCATGGCTAAGGGACAAAATAAGTACAAATCTGGAGTCAGTAAGAAAAATATATTGCGCTGGACGAGAACATTAAAACTAACCTTGTAACATGTTACTTACAGTAATCTGGTTCGTCGTAACGGTATGTTTACGCATTCCTTGTGTTCTATCTACAATGTTTATAATATCAATGATCCATACTTGCAACATCCAGTCGATACTAGGCCTATGTGTTAAATTTGTCGGTTACGAGGCACACATACTGTAGCGTATATAATGTTTCGTTGTTGTTGTTTCTTAAACCTATTATCATATTCTAACAATCGATAATTCATTATTAAATATGAAAATGTCCAATGGTCTCCCTCGGCTTACCCCCCTTCTCTCTCTCTCTCTCTCTCTCTCTCTCTCTCTGGATTATCGTAGCCAGATGTGGGCGAACATCCATGAATATAGTAGCGTAGGGGATTTTCTCCACTTTCGTCTTTATAAATGCTAAATAAAGTAAAATAATGACTTCGGTGAACTGTCAATATATTGACATATTTTAATTACCTCTTGTTGGTTCGTCATTTCCCATGATTTCTATTCCACGCTAAGTTCCATACGCCAGTACGCGACTGCACAACAGTTCAGTTTCCTCGTACAAGAAGCTAACAGTGTTTGTAGTGCACTACATTCTACTTAAAACCCATAATTCATGTTTTAATCATGAGTGTATCTTATATTGATTTCATAAGTTTGAAAAAAAATTGAAATTCAAAAAGAAAACAATCAACTTATCAATTAGCATTTGTGATTGTGAACAACAAGAAAAATGGTAGAACTACATTTTGTAGCGGACACACTCGAAGAGATGTAAGGAGTTCATTCAATCGGTCAATACACAGTTGCCTGGAGCATATCGTAACTCCATTCAAAGTAAATATATGTGTATTTGTATGTGATATCAATAAAATATATGTATAGTATGTACGCTGTATCAATGATAAACTACTCGTTGTATACATTTTTCATTAAAAGAAAACTCGGCAAGCCTCCTTTCCTTTTAGTACAATGTTTATACATCTTGTGGTAAATCATTGATACAGCATACATACTATACATATATTCTATATATATTTATTGATGGTATCAATAAGAAAGACAGATATACAGAGCGTCATGGAGAGATATTCAATTTAATTAAAATAATATGAAAATTACAAAAAAAAATATTTATTGCAAATTTTAATCAATACTAAATGTAATAAAGAATTGTTTTGTTAGGAATTTACCAGCAAGTGTCCGTCTGATTCAAAATTGTGTTTATCTGTTAAACCTCAAACATACGAAACCTTTTTCCAAATTTTCTGGTCATCTATAAATTATTATACTTAATTACCCTTTCTGTCATTTTAGTTCTCGGCAACACTAATTTCTAAAGTATGTCATTAATTTAATACGTAATGATAACGGCTACAAGTTTGGGATTAAATTCATATATAATACAAATTGTGACTTTGCCAAAAATTTGCAACTAAAGTTTTATCAATAAATTGAATCAAATGTTTTTACACGGATGACGACACAAATCTGTTATGTTGAAATCGAGATCATTCTATGTCCAAATATTAAACATTTCAATGCAGTCTTCAGTTATTGTAAAACTTGCAATTAATTCTTATTTTAGTAAACTATCAGTAATAATTTTATGTTTTTAGACATCACTGTTTAATTCATAAAGTCACAATAGTCTGGTTATTTATTTTGATAACAGAAATATTTTAATTGTCTATACACCTTAAATTGTTATCATTTAACATACATTTGCACAAAAAACATGTGGTATACCTTAGTCGTACCTGCTTATTTTAAAATTCATTCTTTCAAGACTAATTCAAAGTAATGGTTCGGTCCGTAGTCTTCACACACACTTCTAAAGATAGTCTAATATGGTCTCGTGTCCTTACTGTAAAGCCAATTATAAAATCGCCACAGCGTAGGATTCCTGCGTTATTTAGTTCTCTGAATATATATATATATATATATATATATATATATATATATATATATATATATATATATATATATATATATATGTATATAGTTTGTACGAAAATATACGTCAATTAAACATTTTCTCTAATTGAAGTAATTTATAAATTATAGTTATAAGCAGCAAAATTGGTGCCGGGACTTACGTATACATCGGTCTTCGGGCAATCGGTGTGAACAGAGCATGGAAGAGGTTCAACGGACAAGACGAAACATATCTCCCATGGAAAAACGGAGAACCTAATAACGCAACTGGCGACCAGAACTGTGTGATTATCATCAATGTAAACTATTATGATGACCCATGTGATCGTTTAAAACCTTTCTTTTGTCAAAGGTTCATTAAGTAATTGCAGCAGAAAAGAGTGAATACCCACTAATGAATTGCTGGTGTCTCTAGTGGGAAATAAGAGGTTGACACCTAGCAGTATTCTGTGAAATAAAATACACACAATGCTTCATATCGTTCACTTAAATTAATACAATGATAGGAAATATTTAATTATAAATTTAACCATTTACGAATATACTCTTTAACTGTTTTTCTATGACATTATATTTGGCAAGTTTGCAATTTTAAATGTGTGAAGAGGTGCATATTAAATTAAAATATTTTCATCAACCATTCTGCACACAATTGTTTGGTATTGCTAATTCGTATTGTCATATGGTATGATATTAATGTCTTATGTTAGTGCGTGTATTCTCATATTTAACTGCATTTGATGGCTTATCCTACAGCGTGTGTTGTCTTATGTTACACCATGTGTTGTCTTTGTTAAATCATTTATTGTAATAAAGGAAACAAACTAACGTAAAGATTGTTTATTGCATTATGAAGGGTTGCTTATTCAATGCATGCTTCTGATTTTAAAGTATAAGCTGTCCCCAATGTTTAAAATGAATTGTGTTGAATATTTCACACCGAAATGTTTAAAATTAATTGTGTTGAATATTTTACACCTAAATTATATATCAAAGCAAGTGCCTTTAAGCTTTTTTATGACACTGTATATCAAGGCAAGTGACTTCATGCTTTTCCATAAGACTGTATATTTTAGCTGATGCCATTCAGATTAATTCGATTTTCATTTTATCTGGCTTTATGCAAGACACTAGTGGATAAAAAAATCGCCGAAGAAACTGATCTAACAACATCACACATGAAAACGCCTGTGTTTGGTTACTCAAATGTTTGTGTGGAACTCTGCTCAATTGAGCCAGTCGACAAGAGGACGTAAAGTGAACGTTTTTTAAGTTCTATCATATAATACTTGGTCCATTGAACAAATAATAGTAGTTCAAACAGCATTCAAGAAATGTACACGAATGTATAAACAATATCTGTATTTTGTGAAGTACCTTGGTCTGCATACTTGTAGCTTGTCCAGTATGAATCACTAATGACGTGTGATCTCACGAGACTAAATGTCTAGATGAGACGAATGAGAGCCGATGTCCCCCCACTATCAAGCGATTTGCAATACTAGCATCCAGATCAAGTTTATATATATATATATATATATATATATATATATATATATATATATATATATATATATATATAACCTTTTGGTGTTAACAGGGTAAGAGAGGCTATAACAACTGTTCCCAACTAAAGGCGTTTGTAAGTCAATAATTGTTTGCAGCGTCTCTAAAATTTTGCATTCCGAATGTAATATTTCATCCTGGACCTAATGTTTCGCTGAGCTGGATTTATGTTAAATATTACATGAATATCGAAGTCTTCTCTTAATAAATTATTCTAGAGCACAATTTCATCATTGAGTTTTGAAGTATTTAATAAACGCATTTTAATTACTTTATATAGATCTTTTAACACTTTTACATAAAATTCGTTCGTGAAAGCAATAAATGCCAGAATTTGGTAACCTGTAATTTATTTGTTAGCTATGCATTTATAAATGGCAGTTTGGATTATTCCTGGAACAGTCCTCAGCATTGAACTGTCATTTTATTTTATGTTTTAAAATGACTCATTGGACAGTCTTACTTTCAATGTTACTTTATTGCAACATAAACTTGGTGATTTAATAGCAAAACAAAAACTTTTGTTTCTTTTACCTGGAACCTTCTGGATAGGATCTACTCAACTACTTAAATATTATAATTTTATTAATAATATTAATTAAGTAATACTATTAAAAAGATCAACAATTTAAAATAAAATCCAGACCATCATAATCACTAGTAAATCGTGATTTATTTCTAGTAACAACCTCGACGTCGTCCCTTAATTAAGTATTCTGCCTAATGTGGTTTCATCAATATACCGCTTAGCATTGAGTTCAAGTGCTAGGAATGTATTGTCTTTTAACTGAGGCTGGTAGAAGATATAGATCATCCTGACTAAGTTGTTTGGGATATTTTTTTAGTGTAGAGCAATATTTAACACCAGTCTTTGCTTCGAGTTTTTTTCTTTTTTGAATAAGTAACTCGACATGCTGATTTTATATCCTTTTTCATTCTTCTACACCTAACGACGCAGGAACAGAATTTACAATGGACAGACTAACGTACAGATGGTGTAAAGAAAACAAGTATTTTTTGCATTAAGGAAACACGTAGATATACATGACTGTCGCAGGATAGAAACCGAGTGGGTTTTTGGACTAAATGAATAAGACAAACACAATGTGAGAAAGATGGAAATTTATGAAATGAATTAATAAAGAAAAATATATGATGTAAACATACAATGATTCTCTCACGCTGTCAACATACGATTGACTCAAATCACTCTACACAACATTCACACATTGAAAATAAACCAAAAATATTAAATCAATATGAAGTACAGATCCAAGAAACCTCATGGACTGCAGATATGCTTCAAACAGTATTTTACACTATAAGAGAGATTCACATAATCTCGAATATGAACTCTATTAAGATTCAAAATAATCTTATGAACACAACTAAGATTCACAATAATCTTATGAACACAACTAAGATTCAAAATAATTTTATGAACACAACTAAGATTCAAAAAATTCTTATGAATATAAAAATGCAATGGAACAAAAATTGATCCAAACGTATGCTTCTAGACCATTTGTACAGTCGCACGATTCCTTAGGTTGGCCCACACTCTTATCGGCAGCTCGCATCCTTTATGGATCCACCACATGTACAGTCATCCGTATACACACGTACAGACATCATACAGCACCCTTTTTAATTTGCTACGTCTACGTCCGTGGCACAGACATAGGTACATACATACATACATACATACATACATACATACGTATCAACAGCACGCAGCCTTACATACTCTGGAAACTCTAGACAGCTCTAAACAACTTTCAGACAGCTCTAGTCATATTCACAGTCACATTGACAATCACACTTCACAGCGACAGACACAATCAGCTACAATAAAACCAAATTGTTCATAATAATAGTTTCTGTATAATCTCTAGATATATGATAATACTTTATCCTCTAATAGTGACTTGTAATTCACAGTTCAAATCAGCGTTGTAATAAATGCATTATTACGCGATAAGACATTACAAACCGAATAAGCTTCGCATATCAAATGTAAAATGTAAATTTAACACTTACCTCTATGGCTGGAGAACAATGGAGAGCTTACACTCCTTGACGTGATCCAAAACGACCGGTGTCGGTTTTAGAAATTGATCTTACTTAAAGCCATAGGAGAGTGAGCAGAAGTCAGGGTAAAATACCCGTGTATATCATGTTAGTAATGTTACTTCGTCACAAGTAATTTCTGGCGAGGTACATGTTAATACAGTCGCTTACCTGGAAAAACACGTATTCACCTTAGATAACGTTGTACGTATGTACATATGTACAACGAGAAATAGTCGAATAGTTCTAAGGCAAAACCAAGTTATTTCTTTGCCTAATTCTGTGACAATGACAAACTAGAGTATCGCACTTCGGTCTTCAGGTCAGTGTTACAGCCATAGAACTATTTGTTTCAAGTATTGGCCATTTCTTACTATTTATTTGCTTATATTTCGTCGAGCCCCTAAAGCCATGACAACCGATTATTCTGCCCTCATTCATGCTCCTTTAGAGTTCGGGGCATTGAAAATTCGCACTAAGGCCATGGTCAACGTATATTTGGCTTCTGTTTGTACGAGTAAAATTATGCGACATGCCCGAGGAATCTTTTGACTTTGAATCCAGGTCACATGTTGTATAGAAATGCTTTAATTGTGGTCTAGACATGCAGACCCTTTTTTCGTTTGTTTTTGGCTTTTGTTGGGTTTTTTTGGGGGGCCTGGGGGTTTGGGTTATTTTTAGTTTGTTTAGTGTTAATCTTAATATTATAGCTAATTTAGCCCATGAGTGTAGTCCGGAAACTTCGCAATCTGTCATTTACGCTAGGGTACAGTGTGCTTTTATAGGATGTTATTGCTATTTGTACCAGTGCACGTTCTAATGATAATGTTGCTCACTAATGTATTTATTATGGAATACATATCATTAGCACCTTTTCGCGCCACAAATATAATCTATCTCGGACATAGTACATTAAATGGTTAAATATGCAAACCAAACATCATAGTAAAGCACAAATTTGACCTTTTCATTTAGTTTTTATTTTAATTTATTTGTTTTATTCCACGTTCGAAAACGATATGTTCACATGATACAATAATTATTCAAAAAAATTGTTGTTTTTATGTAGAGAAACAGTTGCGATGGAAGAAGGAAGCAATAAAATGCACTAGTTTTTTCCATACTTGAAATGTTTCTATTTCTTTCAGTACGGTCTGTCTCCTAAATATTCGAATGTTTCAGATTGTATTGCAAATGCAAGTACATTCGTCCACTTGTGTATAACTGTTTTCATGGTTTCTGCCACTTATTTAGTAAATGAAGCCTTAATTCAGTAATTTAAAAAATACAATTGACCCACGTTTCTGCCAATACAATGGGATTATCAAGGCATAGTCCACGGTGAATATCTCCTTATTTAAACTTACAAATCTTGTATTTAATTCGAAAGAGATGACATTCTGAAACTTCGAAAAAGTGTGAAGATGCTCCTAGCCATTCTGTAGCATGGATATGGGGTAATCGTTGTACAAATAAGACATATTTCGCACTCATCAGCCTAGAAAGCACACAACAGCGCACAAGCTTACATATACGCATGACTGCATAAATAAACACCAACACACCTACATATGCATAAATACATCCATCGCCGCACTCGAAACACTGGAAAGAATTAAAGCAACTTCTTATGTCTGCAAATGAATCTTCTCTACGATATTTGTTTTAACAAACGATAGACAACGCTATGCAATGAATTTTATATGAATATTCAAACTTTGTATTTACAATATAAATAGCATTGTTACTACGAAAACTTTGGACTTTTATTTTCTCCATACCTTATGTTGAACTGTTAGATTTATCTAAAATTATGGCAACAATTATAACTGCCCCTTTTGCGTTGATACTTAAAACAATTGTTATTGTGAAACTTAAAACAGTTATCAGAAATAAAATTACATATTTGTATGAGACCAATATAATTGACGCGTTATTTTTATAGTTGTCACAGTAACAAGCATAATTACAAACTTAATTGTCTTACACAAGACCACAGAACTTACAAATCAGCAGTAACGAAACGAAAACCGTTCAAGTAATGTATTCAAACACCTCTTCAAGTTTACGATCTCGTCAGTCTCAACAAAATATTTAGTTATGGTCTTTTCAATACAAATATTGAAAGATACAACAACGAATCTCATTTAAAAAAATAGAACTATATTTTACCAACGCATATAAATACTATCAATGTATCTATATAAGTGAGCATGAATACGTAAATATTTCCTTTTGTCATATTATTACCAAATTCTAGATTATTGAGCCACTTGATACGATATGACCAAATTTATTCATATTTACAAGAGATTCATAAAATGTTGCAATTATTAGACGTACAGCCAAGAACTGAAGCAAAGTAAAGTGAATATAATCTTTCAACTTTGTTGCTTCCAGATGGAATAAAAGTTAAACTGGTGTTTTATTGACCATGTAAGGATATATATTTCATAATGGTTCGAGTTTCTTTAAAAGTGGTTAAGTTAATTCAATCGGAACCATTTTTTCTATCACACTTAATATTCCATGTAGGTGATTTAACGAGCAAACAACAGCGGACAAAAGGGTGAACATTTTAATTAAAAAGGACTGCTACATGCAACTCATCTACATACATGTATCCGCTTATCCTTCAGCTTTACCGCTCCGGTGGCCTAGTGGTTACAGCGTGTGACTCGGATGCGGGAGGTCGTGGCTTCGATCCCTGGTCGAGTCAGACCAAAGACTTACAAAAATGGTACTAATAGTTGCCTCGCTTGGTGCTTGGTGCTCAGCATTAAGAGGACAGTGTTAGGACTGGTCGGCCTGGTGTCAGAATAATGTGACTGGGTGGGACATTGTGCAACGTGTCTGCGGCATGATGACCCAAAGATAGACATCACTGTAAACTGTCACACTGCATACATCGTAGCGATATGACTTTGTAGCGATATGACTTTGTGATCGTAAAAAGTAATATAATCTCATCATCGCACAATCTGAGGAATCTTTATGATACAAGACACGTGACTAAAACTCTTGTAATTATTATAACTAACATACTAAAGTCAAAATGCTCTTGCAGTTGAACAACTAAACATTGTTGTTTTATTGGCAGTGCAGCTCAAGTTCTTTCTACTTAATAGTGCATAAATGTCATTTTAGGAGTCTTGTTCCCAAAATGTGCAAACTGATCACAAAACTTTAAACAATGGCTTTTAGTTTAATGCTATGAATTTTGATGCATATAGAATGGCTAATCAATATTCGTTTCCCCAGTTCAAATGAATGGTGTATCAATAATCGTTTGCCCAGTTCAAAACACTGGCATAGCAAAAGTCATTTGAACATTTCAAACAAATATCATATCAATATTCATTCGTCCATTTCAAAACAATGCCATATCAATATTAATTTGCCCATATTCAAAACAATTGTCTATCAATATTCATTGGATAAGTTCAAATCCAATGGCTTACCACTACTCATTTACCCTGTACAAAACAATGACATATTATTATTCATTTGCCCAGTTCAGAAACAATGTCATATAAATATTCATTTGCCCAGTTCAATAACAATGTTATATAAACCTTCATTTGCCAGGATCGAAACAATATTAATTTGCACATTTAAAAACAATGGCTTATAAATGGGATATCAATATGAATATGCCCAGTTCAAAACAATGACATATCAATATGCATTTGCCAAATTCAAAATTAGACTCTTTTAATGTGATTGCAAAGTTTGTTCTCCTACAAAATAAAACAAAATAAAGAAATAATAAAGTGTCATTACATAATGAGTTTTTGTGTCCAAACTACTAGAAGAAGCTGGTAAAAATATGTGCGCAATTCCCAAGCATGGCCTAAGTCCAATACAAAAGAGTTCATAAATTACCCAACCCATCCAAAACCCCTCCCCCCAAATAAACATTGTTTTAAGTATTTTGGATATTTTCTTATTCGAACGTGTCATCTAGCTATTAATAAAGAACATGCTTCCAAAATTTAATTTGTCGACTGTAAGTGGTTTATGAGTGCAAACCTCTAGAGTATTATGGTTAGACTATGTTGGCAGGGATGATAATATTGGCTTACGTACTATGAAAAACAATTTAGTTTGCACTGATAGGCGATTGCCCTTGCGGTATAGAAAATATCGCCCAATGTAGTAGTACATAACTGAACATCATCTGGAGACTGATTTTCACTCAAATATCGGTTCTGATAATTGTACTTCGCACGATGAATTATGTACATCAGATTCCATGTGCTTGAACACAGTAAATCAAAAATCTCT
Organism: Sinohyriopsis cumingii; assembly: GCA_028554795.2. NCBI lineage: Eukaryota > Metazoa > Mollusca > Bivalvia > Unionida > Unionidae > Sinohyriopsis > Sinohyriopsis cumingii. Next base: position 105,113,284 of record CM068835.1, on the reverse strand, counting down.
TACAGTAATAAAAGTTCGGTACACAATTCAGTAATATCGTTTTGAAAATAACATTTATGTTTTATTCTCGATGCAACCTGAGAGATAAAATATATCCTGTTTAGACCATGTTATGGCTATATTGGATTTGCCAGCGCCCTTAAGTCTATTACAAGAAGGTCAGCTTTCATGGCCTCAGTAACGTCAGTCTCAAGTAAATATACACATCTCTCAATTCAATCCTTGAGGTTTTTAATTTAATGTTCATTTTTTAGTACTTCTCATCACCCGTGTAAAGTAGCACGACGTACCTGACTTCTATTTCCTTTATTGCGATTCTAAACTAATTTTTAAACGGACGGTAAATACATAAATTACCAAAACAGACATAATAATATTTATCTGAAGAAGCAATGGTACTTCGATTTTCCTATCGACTATTTATTCCATTGAAACGTAACACTATTTAAAGCAGCCAAATTAAACTACTTTAAAGATTGAGATTCATTAATAGCATTGGATAGAATTATATTTCACCCAAACATTTTGGTGTATCATTTGTGCATAATAAAGCAAAAATACTAAGCAAAATATAAGCCAGTTAGCTCCTTGTCTGGCCCACTTTTTAAACTCTCAAGCGTACTGTGTTAATCATTGCGGGTCGTAACATGTTTTGCAGATCTTGTACGTATCTATTATAATAAGGACAGAATGAATACAGATAATGCAAGTATTCATAGTAGTACTACGCTTTTATTCTAACTGCAGCTGATGTCGTTTCGTTGCATTTGACGCTTGATTGACGTAAGTGCAATCATGCATACTATTTTTTTCATAGTTTCTCTTGGACAGAATTTTTGATATTTGTAGATAGGATTTAGTTCTAAGCATTGGGTATCTCAACCTTATGCGTAGAACATGGTGATATTTTTTATATTCGAACCAGAATTACAACAGCTGTGGACACGTTATTGGTCCTCGTGCATAAATGTTTTTGAGTGCATTTGCGACACGTGCAGAATCTTTTGTCCTCAACTGCTCAGATTCGTGTTATCTGTTCGTAACATCGACAATGGCCAGCGCGTAATTTTAGACGAGGCCCTTGACACGATCATGTCAAAGAAGCGACAAATCAGCCTGACGGACCTCATTAGGTGTTTGTATATCAAACCAACCACGTGAAATCATTCTTTGTGATGGCAAGTAAATGTGCCACAACGCTTGTTTAACCAACGATGTTCGCGCAATGACATGAGTGACCATTGCCACACATGCTATTTTCTCCACGGCAGCTACATATATCCAGTACCCACTAGGATTGTGGAATAATTTTGATAGTATCCAACTTTTTGTGAACATTGTTTGTTTATATCGGTATCATTTACGATTAACGATTGGACTTTTGTCTACCTCCAAGTGGACTTAGTCCGCCGATTGCAATCGTGGTTTTCACACCTCCTTTGACGAACCACCTTGCGATTCATTCTTCAGCACCTGGTCCCGCAGTTGCATTCAAGTAATGAATAAGATCCAAGTCGGCGCTTTGACGTCAAAAGATGGCGCCTTATTACCATGTATGTAAATTCAGCACGATCTGCTGGTGTTTCACCAGGTTTGGTTGGTTGTTAGAATCAAGTCGTATATCCAGCCATGTACCGGGCCAACAGTAATTGTAACCTGGAATATGACTTTCACTGGGATATTTACTCCATGGTGTTCCCGATAACTTTCTTCATGCAACAGCTATATCACCACTGACTTTTATTTAAGCCGGACCCTGCGCGATGCCATCCACCAACGGAAATGGAAGTTGCCCAAAGCATGCACTTCTTTGCTCTATATTGAACACCAAATAAAGGTCGTTGTTAGTCCGTTACGTGTTTGGACTCGCGTTGGATTTGTGGCACGTGATTTTTCCCGACATAGTAGAAATCATGAAAACATGATTATATTAATGCTGTATTATTCAATGTAATAACGAAATTGGAAGTTCGCAGATAGTTTCACCGTCGTTTAATTCTCTGCACAGGCAACACATAAACTTTACAAGTTTGGTGATGAAACTATATTTCAAAATTCCATTCGTGCGCTGAGCACTGGACGTGCTGGATCAGGAAAATCTTAACCGTTGTCGAATACGATTGCATGATAGCTAAAGTGAAAGCGGTTGAACGTGATTGCACAGTCTGCGGATGACAAACCATGTTATGTATCTAAAAGGCTTTCAAAAGGTGTTCAGTCACAAAAATGCCAAAAGGTGTATTCTACTTCGCGTTGACCATTTGGATGCAAGCGAGAACAATCTTGTAGTGTATAATGATGTGATTCTTGAATATAAAGTCAATCCCGTGCACATATTTTCACGAGGTCGACGCAATCGCCACGGATGTCCATTTAACTCAACGATACTCATGTATGTCTAAAGTAATTCGTGAAAACTGTAACATGTTGATGCCATTTCGTAGAATTGATGTGCATGGTCTTGTAAACATTCATTGGAGTTGGTGTGCCTCTGACATTTCGTGGGATGAATTTGTAACATCTTGACGAGGATCGCTAATGATCCGAATAGTTTTCTAACCATTGATATGACTGGAATTTACAGGGGTAAATGTCGCACAGATTTGGTCACTTCCGTGTCTTACATGTCAATTTATCAATCGTAACAATCGCATAAAATGTCTGCCAGTGATTTTATAGTATTTGTGGGAAGCGAACATGTGGAAATGTTCGTGAAAACCAGGATGTTATCGAAAGCCGCCAACAAGTTAAAGATATGTTACAGTCGCGACAAACTGCGCAGATCTTACATTGGGGTTTGAACAAACGTTTGCTCCGCTGATAAAGAAATAAAAGAAATTGCCTCACGTGCCGAGAATATCAAACAGACATTAAGATTAACAATGAGACAGGTGCAGATGCATACTGGAACAGAAGAAGAACTTTGTCCAGTTCGTAAGATATATGAGCTCAACAAAGCTATTTAGAAGCAACAAGAGCAACTGCAGAGGCTATTACGCGTTGGCCAGAGGCGATTGAGGAATAAAAAAAGACGTTGGTGAAATTGGAGAAGCCGTTGGTGTACTTGCAAAGGCAGCCATGCACTTGATGAAGTTGTGAGATAGACAATTGCCATGACGTTAACCGTATCCCCCATAAAAGTCGAAGATGCAAACACCAGTTCAATATTTTAGCGAAGCAGCTCGGCAGGCCAATCCAAAAATGTTTTTCATAGCAGACGACCTTCCCACTAGAAATACTATGTGTTGAAAATGCCATCAAAGATACATAATATATACATGAACTTTGAATAGTCGAAAATGGTATTCATGGAGTGTACTGGAAAGACACACTACCGACGAACGGTGGACTTAGTTTGTATAAACATATAATGCATTAGCGAGCGGTACAGCTGAAAAAGGTGAAGCTTTATGGATGAAAACGTTGACACTATTCGGCCCTCAACAAGCAACAACAGCAAAACGCCAATTACCAAATAATCAAAACAACAACCAAAATAAAGACCTTCTTCATCCACACCAGAACAACAATAAACATGGACAGATAAAAAATTGTTGAAACAAACTTCCTCTTTAATTTATTAATATATTTTACTTGTCATTTATTTAATTATTCCGTCTTTTATATATCATTTTATAAATTGTTAGAACTATTCAAAAGAGTTGAATGAACTTTCCAACCGGTCACAAGTTAGAAGGACGCTCTTTCTCAATTTATTTCGATGCTTTCCAACATATGTGTCTTATAATGTCCAAGGTAAAAGATTGAATCTATCTGAATAGCTCTTATATCTTAAAACGTAGATCTTACATGCCAAATTGTTCATTGTTGTCAGAAGGCTTGTAAGACTTTAAAATATGGATCGGGCTTACACTTTCCAAATTATTTTATTAGTATTATAAAACCATGATTAAAGAGCAAAAGAGAGTACTATGCCAAGTATTTCAAAACATGAAGACTGAAATAACAATTGATGGGCGATTCATCTAATAAATGCCAAAATGAAACTTAATATGATTCAAGCAATGTGTTGGCGCTATTTATTATGATCTAGTGAGCCCACACGCAAGAAACAAAGAACAAACAAATACGGGAAGCACTTGCGAGTCAAGTTGACTGGTCTGATAGGTGAAGCAAAAGCGATACGATGTACCTGTTTATTGATATGCGTGTCCTCTTTCTTATCGTATGACTAACGTATACGATAAACAGTCCTCAGTAATCTAATATTAAATACGATCATTTAACGCGGTAACTGCGGCAATGTAATGTTAATGAACGGCAAATAATGCTACCATGGTTATCGCTGACTGCATTCGAAGCGGGTAAAAAGTTTCTTATTAGCTCAAATAAATGATTTGTGTCTTCCATATATAAATAGAGAATCATGTCCCGTTAGCAAGAAATTCGTTATTCTATATATATTTGAAAACTTTACAGAAACACTTTAAATTAGTTTTTAATACAATTTTCGCAAATTAATTAAACTTTAAAAAATCATTTTCTAAATAATAACAAACATGATTTGGGGTTGTAATTGCTGATTAATGTGGTTCTGTTTTTAAACAAATCAGAAGACTAAAGCAATGTTGGAATATAAACGATCTTTGACGCATGCGTTTGAATTCCACATAGAAATAAAATACTGAAATTAATCAACCTTCTACACCTAAGCAGCTGTTGTACCATGCTACAATATGTCTTGGTGAGATCCACTGTCATTAATAGAGTAGATTCGCTCCCTTTCAAGAAATTATTAGCTCTAAATACTTGCAAGTTTGTTTAAAATTCTTTAAACTTAACAATTGTAATGTTCATGTACTCCTACATTTCATGCATCGTGTGTAATGCCTCCGTCTGAGCATCCGTGACGTACAGCGTCAGAGGTTTGCAAAATAATGAGAATAAAATCAAAAGCCAGAAGAGGTAAGTCTTGTTGACAGCAAATTTAAGTGTGTGGTTTAGGATATAATTATTCTAACATTTAGCAATGTACTTAACATGCAAGCTAGCGCGCATGTGGGCATTAATCTGGGTTATCCATAGTGTTCATGACAGCATTCATCTGAGATTTTGTTTCATCTATCAGAGACGATGCTATTTACATTACATTGTTAAGGATTTTTGCATATAGAATATATGCGTGTGTGGGTGAATGCGTGTTTGTGTATGTTATCCATATTAACAAATATTTTCTTTGTAATAGCGCCAGACTTTAATAAGTTCTGGTGAATTAGAAGACTAACCATTATTTAAAAATATTTCAAGCTCATTTAAATTGTTTTCAGAGCTTACTCAGCACATCTACCGCAAAACTGCAAAATGATTTCATGCTAATTCGAGTGAGAAGACATACGGTAATTTATAGAAGCCAATGAGAAACATTCATCCTTCACCAATAGCAATTGTTTTTAGAAGGGAATTGTTGTTCACCGACCGATCAATAATACTAACGATGAATCCTGCCGTACGTCAAGCAGTATATCTGTTTTTGCATTATTTAAACTAGTCCAAGTCACCTCTCTGATATCAGATTATTTTGACTATTTACTGCATTCGTTGGGCAAAGGGTAATTGGACAGTTAGAATTTTGGAACCATTCAAATATTTTACCTTTCTATAGTCTCATCATCATTCTTTCCTTGAAAATGACAAGAACATACAGTCTATATGCCTGCGTCTTATTGTTTTCCACACTTGGCTCATTTGCTCAGGGTAAGTATTTTCATGATATAAAATACAAGTATATTAAACTTCAAGGAGAGAATTTCGTGTGGATGTATCAAGTATGGAAGCTGGTGAAGGCAGTTTAAATTTTAATTGTATCTCAAGTATATACAAATAGCAATAGTTAAAGTAATAACTTCAATCATCATAATTGGTTCTAAATTTTATATGATTGCTTCCCACCTCACTGGTAATTTTTAAATGCGATCATCTTAACAAAGCAGTACACTTGTATATCGAAAGGTAGAGACTTTCTGACACTGTATCTCATACATCATAATTCATTTTTGACATAAAGAGTGTCGTCTTATAGCTTAAAATCCCTTAACTTTAATATGTAAAATACCTTTTAGATAATGTACAGATATGAATTTTTGAAATGTATCACTTGTTGTGACTAAGTTTTTAATGACGCTTTTTGTCCATTTATTTCGAGGTTTTCAAACATGTTTATTATAATGTGCAAGCTAAAAGATTTTATTTTTCTGTGTAGATCGAATATGATACAAGGGAAACCTTACATGCAGAATTGTAGATTTGTGTCGTTGTGAGAAGTCTTCAAAGACTTCAAACTTTGGAACAACATCAGTGTTCCCAAATTATGCTAATGCCATTATGCAACTGTAGACTTGTATTACCATAGCACATCAAGCGGTTTCTATAGAACATAAGGTTTTTCATTGTTAATACATTTATCTTTACTGAACATTATTGCGTCTGATCATTATGCCATCTTGAAAAGTTTAACTCTTTCGATATATTACAATTATGTTCAAATTTCCCTATTTTAAATCAAATTCACTAGAATTTCTGGCAAAAGTGCAAAAATTTCAGATATTAATGGCATTTAATCCAAGACTAGAAAATACTGCATTGAAATATTGAAATATTGAAATATCTGGTTTCAGTAAATACAAACCTCCTGGCTGTTGATAAAACGATGCATCTTATTGTTAGTGTAATGTGTCTTAATGGTTTTCATCCACCATCATTTAATGCAGAAGTGTCTGGTATTATTTTAACATGAAGCGTTTTTACTGCCTATCGAGAAATGAGAAAGGTTTATTAGCATGATATGTATAAAGATAACATTTCATACAGTTTACATTTGCTTATCTAGCCAAACATTTACTAAATCGTGCATTTATTTCAACAATTTCGTTGTCTTTTTTACTTCTGCAATGTTGTTTGTTTGTATTTATTTTTGCGTTTGGTTTGTGGTTGTTTGGGGTGTTTGGTGGATTTCATGGGTCATACTTAGATACACTGTTTGTGCGCGTGCTGATATGTTCATACATACTGCGACGATAACCAACGAAATAATATTCTGTGGCAAAATCTGCATATTTTCTTAGAAATACCAGAAATATTCTGAAGAATTCGTCATCGCAGTTAGGATTTTGTTCTGAAAAACGTTACCTTACGTATCAAACCGGGTTCAACTGTCTTCTGTTTCCTAAAACAATTTGATTGATTGCTGAAAATTATGTGCATTATACTTGTTTACCAACGCGACAAGGAGCAATATATACCAGCCTATCTCTCTACTCGTATACATACATACATACATACATACATACATACATACATACATACATACATACATACATACAAGACTATTTAATCTCTGCCATAGTTGTTTCTAGATGTAGTACTTGGGATCAGGACAACGATTCGGAGAATAACCTGGACACATCGGTTACCTTGTGGGAGAAGAATGACTGCCCGTTGATAGATTGTACCATGTGGTGCACCCACGATCCATCTTGCATGTCCTTTTTCCATCATCCCTCATTGAATCTGTGTTTAGGAACGCAGTCATACAAACGTGGGCTACCATCTGGTCAAACAACGCAGCAAGGGTGGCAATACTATACTAGCAGGTTCATTACAGTGAAATGTAATTAAAATAGCACATATATTTGCAATACTACACCAGTAGGTTAATTACAGTGAAATGTAATTAAAATAGTATTGTTTTGTCAGTACTAAATTAGCTGGTTCATTACGGTGCTATGTAACTAAAATAGCATCTCTCTTTGCAATACTACACTAGTAGGGTCATTATAACATTTGTATTGTACTTGTCCCTACTGTCCTTTATTGTTTGTGGTTTCCATGCCTACTTTTCATCTTTTCATACGATAGGTCATGAACGACTTGGCTCTCTTGACTAAACATTATGGCCAATTTAAAAAAAAAAAACTTGTAAATGTTATTTAATGATACGCTTGGTGTGCTGATGTAATAATATAATTACAAAATATGCCTAATAAATGGATATATCCAGTACTACTAAGTCATTACCATGGCGATACGCCCTGAGGGTAGGTAAATACATATAACCCTTACTGGCAACACAAGTGTTTCCATGCCTTGTAATTATGTTCTTGGGATTTTCTCAGACCAGTATTTGGGGGCCGCGAGTGGCCGAGTGGTCTAAAGCGCTTACCGTTCCGGATCACTGCCATCTCACATCTGTCAGTCAGCGTGGGTTCGAGTCCAAGGCTCGGCTAGCGTGGGCATGTGGGGAAAGCCTGCCAGTAGCTTCTCGTGGGTCGGTGGTTCTTCCCTGGGTTTTCCAGGGTTCTTCCTCCATCAGTTATACTGGCCGCCATATATAGCCTATCTCGTGCTGAAAAATGGCGTTAAACCTTACAACAACAACAACAACAGACCAGTATTTGACGCTATTGGATTCCCTCCACTATATCCACGTCATTGAAGTGGACCAAAATTCTTAATGTGTTTTCCTATCTGCACCAATAAAATTTGACCCAAGTTCCATTATCCATGTTTAAAGTGTGTTAGACGTAGTTTCCTATATACACAGAAGTATGTACCTAGGTTCGTAACAATGAAACATATCTACACCAAGCGAAGAAAGTCACATTTTCTGTACTCAGGAAAACTGTCGCTTACATTAAAATGTATGTTTATAATTAAATAAAATATTTTACTCCCCTGCTCGCTCCATATCACATTTTATATGTAAACTTCTATATCCATTGCTGAGTGTATCTCTTAAGGACCAAACACACAAACAAATTCTTACAACTATTGCATATTCTTCAGTTATATTTACACATGTAGATCACTTTCTTTGCTTGTTTACTTTCTTGATTCATTAATTTATAGAACCTCAACATTGTGACGGGCAATATATCTTCAACCAGACTCTGGGTTTGTGCTACAGATTTCATGCAGAAAACAAAACATTTGACGACGCCATGGCTACATGCGAAACGGAGGGAGCTAAATTGCTGATCATAAGAAATCAGAATGAATTTGATACCATCCAGCAAGGTATATATATATATATATATATATATATATATATATATATATATATATATATATATATCCCACCCAGAAAATATGGATCGTGGTCGTTGACGATGGTAGGCAACTAAGGCATTGAGGTAAACTGTAATACACTCGTGCTCTGGTTCGAATTTAACGGTCCAGAATATATACAAACCCAATGCATTTATATTTAGAAGTGCAAGTTATATAAAGCAAACTATCGATTAACCTGACGCCAAAGATCCTGATTATTTCTTCATGCTGGCATACCTTGTCCCCCCAAATTATACTTATTTCAATGAGTTTATATCCATAAATTACACTAATTTGCATATCACGAAGCTGACATCAATTGGAGTAGGATACATCAGATAAAAGAGAGCTTAAAAAGATACCGTTCAATTATAACTACATTGGCATTATGAATATATATATATATATATATATATATATATATATATATATATATATATATATATAATTTTGAAAGTTCAACATTAATGTTCCTAATGACAGAGGGAGATACAATATTTATTGTTATATCCGATTGTCTGTAAGTGTATCAATGACCATATATAACTTGTGACATCCCAACCCAATCAAATATGATTATGGCTCGTAATAGCACAATCAGATACAATATGTGACTAAATCAAAGACACTCTATATGGTACAATCAACGAAAGTATGTATGGTACAGTCAAAGACATAATGTATGATACAATGAAATACATTACATATGGTACAATCAAATAAGTTTATATAGTACAAAGACATTATATTGGCATATCAGAGGCATTATATATGGTACAAAGACATTATGTATTGTACAATCAAACACGTCATGTATGATACAGTCAAAGACATTCTGTATGGTACTATCAAATACATCCTGTAGTACAATCCAGGGACATTCTGCATAGTTCAATGTGTATAGTTTAATCAAAGCCATTATGCATGGTACCATTAAAAACATTATGTACGATACAACAAAGACAATGTATATGATACATTGACAGACATTATATATGGTACAATCAAATACATTCAGCATGATACAACCAAAGACCATCTGTATAGTACATTATGTATCGTCCAATAAAAAAAGAACATTCAGTATTGTACAATAAAAGACATTGCGCATGGTTCAACCAAAGAAATTATTTATGGTACAATCACAGACATTCCGTATGGTACAACCAAATACATTCTGCAGTACAACCTTAAGTATATAAGTATGTATCAGTGCTAAACGGTGACTTCATGGGTTATAATAGTCATTCATCTACTGGACACAACCAATATCAACAAATGTTTCTACTTATTTTTCCATTTAACATCTGAAATGTCTATGAAGTGGTACCATTTTCTTATTTACTGATGCGGTTATAGTAACACGTACTATTATCGGACCCTTTAGCATTCATCACTTGCATTTGCAGTTCTACTTTTTAACAAAGAAAATAGTGATAAGAATACATTGACACCTGTATACCAATCAGGGAGGAAAGTCTTGATACTGTTAGAACTCTTGGTCTTAAACGTATGTATCAGAAAAGAAGTGAAACAAGCAGTTTAAGTAAAATCAAACAGTTATTAATTCTCTACAAAACAAATTTAAAATTCAGGAGACATATACAGTTTTGTCAAGTAAATCCCGACAAACCCTAAATGTCCCATCACAAGTACAAAATACATAGAATGTTTCGAAAATAAAGAATGTTCCGAATGATTTCCACTATTTTCGACTGTTCTAAAGTTCCACAAGGATGCAATCCAGGATGGCGAAATATTATGTTAGTCCCATGCCAATGAGCAATTAGTAATAATGAATAATTTAAATAAATGATTCTTCTCAAATAATGCCGGAACTGTAAAATCTGATAAGAAACGGATTTTAACATAGGATCAAAATAATTGTTTATTAAGTCCCTATTCATTTTTTTTGTCATTTGACCGAAACGAATATGACACATTTTCAATTGATAAACCTAGTTTTACTGTAAACAGGATTCACTTTAAGGAGTGCTAAGTAAACATCATGTTTACAATGACCATTATTTTAAAGTACAATCTACAATAATGAGCAAGAGTTAACCACACAGTATAGAGATACATAACAATGCATAATCATATTAAAGTGATCTTATCTAGAATAATACCGATATACTCAAAACAGTTCGGAGAGTTGCACTTAATTTCAAAACTTGATCGAGCAAATGCCGTATGTAACGGAACATATTACCTTTGTATAAGTTTTAGATCAAACTCATTGCACAGGCACTCAAGTGACCTCTGCACCTACACTCGAGTGACTGCTTTTTATAATAAGCATGGATACAAAATTTAGTAGCTATCAATAATGTGTATTATATGTTGTTTCTTCCATATTTTCTGCATTGTATTTCGCAAGCCATTTATTTTGGAAACAATGCGATTGTTGAAAACTAAGCTAAATGTGATCATCTCCTTCAGAACTGCAGCATGCTTTTAGACCTTGGCATCGAGCTGGCTTTGTGTTTTTATTGATGCATTTATAATAATGCTCTGAAATCTAACATGTATTACATTTTTGTATGTTGGAATTTGATCCTGTAGAATTTAAAGTGTTGCCACCCCTCCACAAACAAATAAGGAAACAAGGATGTAATACGTATTAACAACACAGGATTTAATGATATATCCTAATTCAACTGCAATCTGTGGCAAGTACAAAAAAATAATTATTTCATTAAATTTATATGACAGAATACAACGATTCTGCCCCTCATTCTATAGATCAAATCGACAGTAAAAGGTCACCAGATAAATACACGAACATGGATTGATTTCGGATATGGCGGAGTCTAAATCATTTTTAATCTATACCAGTGTCCTGCGAAAGCTAGAGAACATGTTAAGCAGATCAAACGTTTAATTATTCCTTGATCTTGAAGTTATGACAACCGAAAACTAAGCCTTGTATAAAAGACGCTTGCTAAAGAACCATACATAGTACTTGCTGGTAATACAAGGTTTCTTTTCAACTTTGGAGCGCTCCGGTGTCCTAGTGGTTAGAGCGTCCGTTACGGATGCGGGAGGTCGAGTCATATCAAAGACTTACAACAATGGTACTAACAGCTGCCTTGCTTGGCGCTCAGCATTAAGAGCTTAGTGTTAGGACTGGTTGACCTGGTGTCAGAATAACCTGACTGGGTGGGACATCATGCTACATGACGCCCCAGTGCTAGACATCACTATAAACTGTCACACTGCAGGCATCGTAGTGATATGACTGAAATTGTTTTTTAAAGCCACGTTAAAAAATCCAAATCACACACACACACACACACACACACACACACACTTTTTAACTTTGATTTTGGAAAGTATGGAAATGTCAAGGTCATGTAGAGGTCAAGATCACTATAAGTGAAAACATATATCGCTTTTCTGATTGTATTTTTATATATAATTTATTTAAAATTGTGTTCATTTCCGCCATTATCATAAGTGTGTATATTAAATCCAACTTGTATGTAATTCAGTCCGACTGAATTATTTTATTCTTATAGTTATCATCAATACCTTACAAGCTGGGACTAATGTATTCATTGGACTTGGAGCCATTGGTGTGAACCGAGAATGGAAGTGGTGGAACGGACAAGTTGCTTCGTATATCAACTGGGGAGCCGGAGAACCCAATAACTCCTTAGGAGCTGAAAATTGTGTGATGACAATCAATTTAATATCTTATGACGTGAAGTGCAGCAGTGCTAGAACGTTTGTTTGTCAGAGGTTCGTTAAGTACTCGCAATAGAAATTCCATATACCGGATAGATAAAATGCTAATTCAAAACCAGAGTGTAAAGGAAACATACCTTCGTTTTTAATTATTCTAATGAGTTGATATTATTGAAATATTTGAAATATTTATGATGTCAGTTATATATTTGTATATTATCGGTGTTTCATATTTCCTGAAGATCCCTCGATGTGCACATTTTTCAGACAACTGGTTTGCTTTCATCAATAATTATCTAACTATAAATACTACTTTTGACTCAGTTATGCTGATTAGGCTGAAAAAGTCTTTTTTCTCTGGAACATGATATGGTCATAGTTGGCCGAGTGGTCTAAGGCTTTCGTCCTTTCCAGATAAATGATCCCCACCTCTGTCCACTCGGTTTTAGAGTCTCGTCACGGCAGGCGTAGGTATATGAGAAAGATTGTCAGATTCATCTGAAGGGTTGATGGTTCTTCTAAGATGTTTCCTGTGTTCTTCCTCCACCAGATATACTGACCTATGTGTATAGTCTATCATGTGTTAAACCTGGCGCCATGCCTACTAAACTAATATCCACTGGTGTCCTAAATGAAAGAGTCAGAAACATCGACTAACTTGGTTATACTGGTTAATATTTACAAAGTGAATTACATAAGAAAGCCAGTTAATGAGCGTTTATGTAACGGAAAAGGAGTACCATTCTTTTGTATAAATCCTTCTCCACTAGAATCAGATTTCCGCATTCTGATAAGACACGCGGAAACTGTTTATTCTCCAACAACAATATTCAAACCTTTCTCCGCTAAAACATCACACCCAAGAAACATTCGGTGCATTCAATGTATATCTATAAAGAAACTCCATAACGGTAAAATGCTTATTAGGAAAACTTGGTGGGTTGAACATTTATTGGACATAGTACTAAAGAACATTTTGAATTACAATTACTGAAATGAAAAACCAAACAGATCCATTTACCATTTTAATATGAAATACCTATTAACAATATATCCACCATCAAATGATTGACACATTTGCATTCATTGCTGTTTTTATCATCCCTGAAATTAAGGAGGAATGATTTTGTAAAACACTGAATAAGCTTTTCTTTTCAAAACGATATTGTACAGTCCCAAACATGATGTAACCTAATACCTTTTAACATTTCTGTTGAAATTAAAGAGTTGCATCTTAAATTTATATTTTGTCTTTAAATATTTTCATGCATTTGTTGGATTTTTTTGTGTTACAGCATGCATTGTAGTGATTCTCTTAAATATTTTAACTGGAATTTGAAGAGTGACATCTTCCATTGAATAAATTACATACTTAGATACTCATCCACGCATGTACACATTATTTTGTGGCGTCTTTCCGTACTTCCTTTCTAACTTCTTACTTTACTTTTTCTAATGCATGCGGACATAAATCAGTCGCAAATTAAAGAAATCATCTATAAACTTCTGTAGTATTTTGCACATTTCTAGAAATGACATAGAACGAATGCGACTTGCGATGATTTATTGTATAATGTACAAGATATTGACTATTACTAATGCTTTTTGCATAACCATGCCAAAAGGGTGGCAGCCAGCCATAATGGCGGCAGCCGGTCAAAAAGGAGACCTATTGGCATGGGTATGTTAAATATTATATTGTCACATCTCTGCGTGCCTTAATAAAATAAAACTGTTGATGTTCAAGAAGTATTTGGTTACATAAGATTGTTTCGTTACTGTACGAATCAATGCCTTGTGAAGTCGGAACTAAATTACGACCAAAATCTCTATTTACGAAGATCGACGCTGAAACAAGCAAAATACAGAATTTCATTATCTTTTATGTGACCAGATGTGTTATCTCCTTGCAGTCTGATTTTTAAAATTTTATCCGGAATAGGAGCAAAATACCCGTGTTCTATAATTCTGTGTACACTGCCTTTGTCCATAAAAAAAATATTTTTGTTTGAGGTCGGCTCCAATAATTTATATGTAGGAATGCTTCACATAAAATAAGGACTGAACCAGAGTAAATAACTTTACAAAAATAATGTAAGTGGCTGAACTAATTTTCTCTCTATGAATGTAATTGTAATATGACCCTATTGTAAAGTGTCCCTATTGTAATATGTGCCTATTGTAATATGACCTAATTGTAATATAACTATATTGTAATATGTTCCTATTGTAATATGTCTCTATTGTAATATAACCCTATTGTAATATGACCCTATTGTAAAGTGTCCCTTTTGTAATATGTCCCTATTGTTATGACCTAATTGTAATATAACCATATTGTAATATGTTCATATTGTAATATGTCCCTATTGTAATATGTCCCTTTTGTAATATGTCTATATTGTAATATAACCCTATTGTAATATGACCCTATTGTAATATGTCCCTATTGTAATATGTTCCTATTGTAATATGTTCCTATTGTAATATGTCCCTATTGTAATATGTTCCTATTGTAATATAATCCTAACGTAATATGATCCTAACGTAATATGTCCATCTCGATTGGAATTTGCGTGAAATTTAATGGAATTTCGCCCGGAGCTAGTCCATTTCAACATTTTAAATATTTTTAGCAACCAGAATTTTCAAATATTTTGCAGAGTTTACTTGAATGATGCCAGCTTTTGAAAAGGTCATTCATATGTTAGCTTTTCTGGTATAAACAAAACAATAAAACAAGTATACGGAAAAGAAACGAGGTAACAATACACATGGGGAATTTATTCTTAATTTTGACAGGTAGATATGCCCCAATGTATCATTTTGTTTTGCAGATGAATAATTATTTTAGGCGAAATCTATGTCTGGAACTGCTTGATTAGAGATTAATAATTTTCCAAGATATATGAGAAAGAGCTTCATGAACCTTTGACCTACACTGTCAATACAATATTAATTAAATATAATTATCGTTGTTAATATAGCGATTTTTCACAGGGATTTCTTACTCGATTCACCTTGTAGATCTAATGTATATACCCTTTTGCGTTTCCTATGTTCTAGTAAGCTATTCAGTCGTATCAACTGACATTTCATTGAACTCCACCAGTGCTTTTCTTAAATCAGAAGTGTCAATAAATATCACTAAATTATTGAATAAATATTGTAGTCTGAAATGTACTGAGTGCGCATTCAGGGACCTTATCATAAATTAATAAAGGTTTTCACAGCAATGACAATTTCCTAACGTTACTATTAAACAATGAATTGTGTCCGGATATTGATATAGTGCTAATGTGCTATGTTTGCAAACAGTAAGCTAGTCAATTCCAAACAATGACTACAGCTTCCATGAGTTAAAATACGAGCAATTATGCACATTGTAATTAAGGAGGCGGGGATACCACTATCGAGACTCACTTAGATGTTGACAACATGCGTAACGTTCAATAGAAACCGTATATATCACTAGGATTTTTATTCGTAAATATAACGGATGAGGTTTTATATTGTATCTTTATCATTAGTAATTATCACAGACGAAGATGTATAATGAATTGTTCTCATTAGTAAGTCTCGTCATGTGCTCTTATGATATTCAATCCAGATGGATATAAATGTGTGTCTCTGTGTGTGTGTGTGTGTGTGTGTGTGTGTGTGTGTGTGTTTAATGTAGGTCGGAACTAAATTACGACTAAAATCCCTATTTAGTATTGTGTGTTTAGTAGTGTGTTTAATGTACCTTTAAACAAGTTTCAGTTATACCGTTACGATGTATACAGTGTGGCAGTTTATAGTGCTGTCTAGTACTGGGGCGTTAGGATGCAGACATGTAGCATCGTGTCTCACCAAGTCCTGACACTTGGCCGACCAGTCCTAATACTAACTTCTTAATGTTGAGTCTTTGGTGTGACTCAGCCGAGGTTCAAAACCCGTGACATCCTGCAGATGGCTCTAAATAAATAAATAGAAAATGGAGGTAATTTAAGGAACAAAATAAAATAAAGTGCCATTATATTTAATCTATATCGAAGATTAAATACGTCAGTAAACAATTATTGATTTTCTTGAAAATAAATAAATATTTAACCAACGACTTGTTCATGAATTATAAAGAAATAATTTTATTAAATTAATAGAAGCTAATCAAGCAGCGAATTTAACATCTGTTGATGATCTCGGACGGAAAATTAGAATTTCAAATTATGAAAATGACGAAAAGGTACAATGTATAATTGGGGGGTTGCGGGGGGGGGGTGGGGGCTTGAGGACTCATGCTATATTTATGACTATAGCATAAACTATTTTTTAAAATAACAAAATTAACAACACAAATAACAACAATAATTGTATTTCCTTCTGGACTATATGTGCAGAAGATTTTTTATTTTAGGCACCAGATCGAATTTTATATTTTTTATATCTCTATCGATAGCCTTCAATCTCAAACAGAAAAACAGAGATAGAGTGGAAAGTATTACTTGTTTTTGCATGCCTGAGTACATAATACATACATACACGCATACACACACACACACATACATACATACATACATACATACAACGCTGAATGCAGTGAAAGCAACAACACTGGCTGCCTTTCAAACGGTTTTTTGCAAGGGGCCTCTCATATACAATTGTTGCATGCAATCGCTGGATAAATAAAGTGATACATATCTGTAATAAGTTTCCAAGCAATTTTCCAAATTGATATTTACAAATTAATAATTTAATAGAACAAAACTAAAACTGTATTTTGCAAGCCACCCATTGATTATTTTAAGCAGAATACATGATAACTAAATTTATATAAAACAAAAAAATGATTTATGTTGTGCATAAACCTCGATATAATGGTACCAAACCCAGATCCCAGAAAACAGCGCATTTCTAAAACATCTAAGCAGTACAAAAACAAAATAAAATAGGACGATAATGTGACCGTTCTTTTCTTCCTTTCGTAAGTAACAGAGGCATGTTTAGTCATCAATTAAACATAATCATGAAAATCGAATACACGCTACATGAACATCTGTAGCGAAGACTGTAAACGCGGTTTAGTGTGTAAACATATTCATCCTTTATGATCTCATGAATTCTGTAAAATATGAAGTTCAGTTACAACTATTAAAATTAACACTAATGAATTTCAAGAAATAATTTACATAACAAAATTACAATCATTGCTATAAATATTTGCGAAACATGCACAAAAGGCGCATGAATACATAAGGACTTCTTCTCTTGTTTTATGAATAAAGAACTTCTTGCTCACTAAGTTATATGAACTTAACTGTACAAAGGTTTTAGTAAATATTTGCAATTAGTAGCTGCACACCACACAACATGAGCATGGCACAGAAAGTAGACATTCTCCATCCGTTCAATGTTGTTGTTATGTCCAGGAGATGGGTAGGGCAATATTTAGACGCGTTACAAAGTCTTGATCTACCTTTGAAGTACTTTCACTTCAATCAGTTCAGGATTGTCCATAAAAGTTGATCAATTAATTAAACGCTAATATTTTCCTTAAGGGTAACAGTGTCGACTGTTAATGAAGAAAGGAAAAAAGTGTACTAAACAGAGCAATGTAATTATTTGCCACACCAGCACACACACACACACACACACACACGGCGGGAAATATCTCATTTTCTAACCAATGAGATTTGTGAAGCTGCGGCAACTTCAACACCTTAAACATGGATGCGAGATTAGTCAGATGAGGAGAATTTACTTTAATTTTTAGAAGAAGATAATGATTGGGTGAATAGCGAGCGAATGTTAGAGGATAGAAAAAACGAATCCATGTCGTCATGTTATGTATGGGGAGGCGGAAGACAGTGTTGGTAATGAGTAATTATTACTTTGTGCAGGGTTCAAGCAATAGAAAGACCATTGCTGTTGCAGCGGCCAACGCCATACTATCTAGTGGCCCCTTCCCAGAAGACAATTTTGATTCAAGCTTCACCTAAACACCCCAGCGGGACGGCACGATGTCGTGGTGGCTGGCATGATGAACTCCCAATTAATGGGTGTACTTGTCAAAACCAACCTGCTATCGTATGTCTCTGAGCAAGCTACTCTATTCGTTTGCATTGGCAATATACAGTCTTCCATGTCATGATATGCTATTAGACACCAGTCAGTACAATAATGTAAAACTTCCCCATCCAGATATGAGTTAATATTTATTATCTTATGGATGCTTCCGAAATTGTTAATCATGAGTTTCTTTTGTAATATGTGCTTCTACCTTGAATTATGAAAAAGAATAATATCGAAAATTTAATTTTTCTGCGCGAATATACACGAACCACAGCAATGGTCAGCACAGAAAATAATATTCTTTAGCCTTCAAGTTATTATGATCAGTCTTCGATAATCCCGATTTCGTGTGAGACATCGATTTATTCCATACATATGATCGTTCAGATAAATGTAACAAAACCATAATCAATAGCAAGATCAGAGTGAATGAAAAGCCAAATAATTTATGTATGGATAATCTCAGTTTTACCGTAGCAGTTAAGAAACAAGGGTATTAGATTGTGTCGAGTGAATAATGATTTTGTCACTCACGAGATCATATATATATTGGTGAGTTACTTAGAACAAGTAATTTGTACTTTCATAATCAATCGTATTGTGTAGTAAAGGTGTGTAATATAATGCAGTGGCAGATTTCGTACTGTATCCCGTGCGATAACGTCAGCTGTTTATGCCTGCTATGTTTTATTCGCATGGAACATTGCAGCAGTAAGAAAATTATCTTTCCTAATTCAAGGCACAAACGCACATTACAGAAGAAAAGGAAACAACAAAGTACAAAGGGGGATTCGAATCTGAAAATCCTACATGAAAGGTTCCTATATTACCATCAGATCACTTAGTTGACAATAAGGTGGATGAAATTTTTGTGTTATAATAGTATCGATACATATTGATTGGAGTCGAAAAGCTATTTTTAAAATTTGCTCTAATAAAGTATCAATTTTTTTTATCTTGGAATATCCAGAAATTCATATACTAGCAAAAAACAAAGAAAGTAGCCAGCTGATACCTGAATCATAGTACGAACAAAATATATAGCTTAAGTGTTTAATGTTTGCTTTCAGAAAACAATGTTATTAGACACAATATATTAGGATAATATGTGTCAAGTTTCATAGAACTGTTGGTTCTTTAGGCTATTGTCACAACTCCCCTAGATAGGTATGATGTTATTAGACACAATATACTAGGATAATATGTGTCAAGTCTCATAAAACTGTTGGCTCTTTACGCTGTTCTCACAACTCCCATAGATATGTATGATTCTATTAGACACAATATACTAGGATAATATGTGTCAAGTCTCATACAACTGTTGTTTCTTTAGGCTATTGTCACAACTCCCATAGATATGTATGATGTTATTAGACACAATATACTAGGATAATATGTGTCAAGTCTCATAAAACTGTTGGCTCTTTAGGCTATTGTCACATCTCCCATAGATATGTATGATGTTATTAGACACAATATACTAGGATAATATGTTTCAAGTCTCGTAAAACTGTTGGTTTTGTAAGCTATTGTCGCAACTCCCATATACATGTATGATGCTATTAGACACAGTATACAAGGATAATACGTGTCAAGTCTCATAGAAATGTTCCTTATTTAGGCTATTGTAACAACGTTCAAAGGTGCGTATAATGTTATTAGACACAGTATACTAAGATAATATGTGTCAAGTCGCATAGACATGTTGGTTCAGTTGGCGATTGTAACAACTCCCATTGATATCTATACTTTTAGTAGACAGGATAATATGTGTCATGTCCCACATACAGGCTGTTGTAACAATTCCCATACACATGCACAATGCTATTCCATACATATACTCAGATAATATGCGTCAAATCAAATGTATTCAGGTTATTAAAAAAAACTCCAGTGTGTATGCTGTTAGAAACAAAACATTACGATACGAGAAATGTCACATATACATGTTCTTTATTTAGGCTACTGTGACAAAAACTATAGGAATACACATGGTTGCTATGTCTTAAGCATAATTTTACATTCAGCCTCTTTCTGAAAATATGAGCAAAACATTCTGAGACAAATGAAAACCAATTTAAATTTAGTAGAAAATACTTTTATATTATATAATTGTAAATAATAAAAAGTGCATACTTTCACGGCCTGTCTATTTTGTGATGACAACTACTTTAGATTTTAAATAAAATGCAATGAAATCACCAAGTTACATACAAATGATTTACAACTAGGCCTGACCTATATTGGTAATGAAATATTTAACGTAATTATCTTTGTTAATATAGCGAGTTTCCACAGAGATTCAGTGTTCCAAAAATCAGCTTGTAAATCTAATTTCTATACCACTTGTGCGTACATCATGGTCTTGTAGGTATTCAGTCGTATCAATTCACATTTCATTGAACTCCACAAGTGCTTCTGATAGATCAGAAGAGACAATAGATATTAAATGACGGAATAAATATTTTATGATGTATGCGTTCGGGGACATTGTTATAAAATATTAAAGGTTTTCAAAGTACTAAAAATGCAGTCATTACCGAAATAATTTTTGCAAACTTTTTTTTAAATTAACGTTGCAAAATATGGAAATATCAGTGTCCTGAGTTCCTAGTTCCTAAGAAAGATTATGCATTGCCTGGTTTCCTAATAAGCTATAGCGTTAACATGGTATGTTTACTAACACTGAACTCAAGAAACCAGTCTATCCCAAACAATTTTCGGCAGTTATATGTCAATTACTTCCATGAGTTAAAAGGTAAGAAGTTCCGTACATTGTAATTAAAGGGAACGAGGAAGCTCCAGTAACATTCGTAAATTGTTTATTTGTTTTACTTAGATTTAAAATACAACATAAAATCTCGTCTATGATAATTTCTAATGATAACAATACAATATAAAACCTCCTCTGTGATAATAATAATAACAATACAATATAAAACCTCCTCTGAAATAATTGCTAATGATTATAATTCAATATAAAACCTCGACTGTGATAATTACTAATGATCATATTACAATGTAGAAGAATTTCTGTGATAATTACTAATGATAATAATACAAAATAAAAACCTCGTCTGTGATAATTACTAATGAAAATAATAAAATAAACAAACCTCGTTTGTGATAATTACTATAGATAATAATACCATATAAAGAAAAAAATTCGTCTGTGATAACGATGCAATAAAATAGACCTCGTCTGTTATAATTAATAATGACAAAAATTCAACATAAAATGTCGTCTGTAATAATTACTAATCATAAAAACACAATATAAAACCTCGTCTATGATAATTATGAATAATCATTGTGATAAAAAAGGGTTTCTCTGGAATGTTATGAATGCTTTCATCATGGTAATCATTAATCTGGAGACAGGAGTTTTGTGAGTTAAATTGGGGTGGGGAGGGTGTGGTCATAAAAAGGCCACCTTTGTGAAAGTTTGAGATAAAATATTAATTGAGGTATCTAAATAAACACATCCACCTGGTAGTTTGGTTTATTAAATGCAAAACAGCAGCTGCATACCTTGCGAAGAAAACTCAACTCGCTTTCAATAAAAACGGGTAGAGTAATCTTCCTTTGCGAGACCTCTTTATTGTCATTCTTCATTCAGCGCTTACTGTGGAATCGCATGTTTTCCGGAAACAAGAGATAAATTGTCAAATACGTGAATGTATCAAAAGAAAAAAGTCAATAAAAGTTACAATAATTTTAACAAACGTTATAAAAGTAAATCCTTGATTAATCAGAAATAAAATATTGATAGACAAAATGTTAATGGAATAAAATATGTCAAACAAACTTTAAAGGTTTGAAAAGGAAAATTTGCAGTGAAATACCCCATGTTTCAAACACAGAATAGCAATAAAGCAACTATGTTGACGGCAGTTAAAACGGTACTATGTATCCATCTATGTATGAACTCCTTTCTGTATGTTCTCTCTCTCTCTCTCTCTCTCTCTCTCTCTCTCTCTGTAATAGCTCTTCATTTATATTGTGTTTCTTATATTACTTTCTTTATTGTGGGAAAATAACTTTCTAATCAGTCGAGCTGCACACATCAAAATTATCACATGAATTTCTCGATCTTGAGATTCTAATCGGACTCCGTTTGATCAAAGGTCTAATCTGACTCAGTTTGATCAAAGGTCTAATCTGACTCAGTTTGATCAAAGGTCTAATCTGACTCAGTTTGATCAAAGGTCTAATCTGACTCAGTTTGATCAAATGTCTAATCTGACTCATTTTGATCAAAGGTCTAATCGGACTCAGTTTGATCAAAGGTCTAATCGGACTCTGTTTGATCAAAGGTCTAATCGGACTCAGTTTGATCAAAGGTCTAATCGGACTCAGTTTGATCAAAGGTCTAATCGGACTCAGTTTGATCAAAGGTCTAATCGGACTCTGTTTGGTAAAAAATCCAAGATAATAGTGTTATGTATATATAATTTGGCTTGTTTGTTTATTTTTTTCTTTTTAATATGATTTTGAATGAGTATGGGTTTAATATTAGGATCCTTAAACATACTTGTATTGGTCAGAGTCAAAGACAATATATTTACCATATTCTTTATTGCAATTTTAGTAACAGACCTTCTAATTATAACTAAGTCTCTATCTTATAAGCATTTGAAACCTTCTAGAACGAAATTTTCCATTAGAAAATATTTTGTTTTAGAAAATGCTGATTGTGACCAGAGGTCAAGTAAAGGACTATAAGATCGTGCTGGAAAAATTAGTTATTCGTGTTGTACGATCTGAGCAGAATCAGTAGTAAATCGAATAAATAGTTTTCGATCAAGCACAATTGTCGGGAAACATTGAATTAACTGAAAGTGAACTTTATATAAACCTGTTCTTTATAATAGGCTCCTATTATTATCATCACTCTAGTGTCCGTATTGACATGACTCTGGTGTCCGTATTGACATGACTCTAGTGTCCGTATTGACATACCTCTATCCTTTCATCTTCTAGAATGGCTGTAAGGTCGTTTCGTGTCAAACCGCTCATATTCCGTATAAAGCTATGTGGGCTACAACAAAATATACAGTTCGTATGCGGTCGTTTACAAGATTATTTTGGCCCTTCGACTTAGCTAAAAGAAACTATGGTTTTCAATGAAATGTTAGTGGATACGTTGTACTAAATAAACAAAAATCAATATCATTTATTGGCATAAAAAATTATTATCTGTTATTTAAAAAAATGTATTTGTTCTGTCGTATATGCGTTTTGTATTTTGACAATTCAGTTTGCGATATATCACAGCATACAAACTAAGGACGAAAAGAAAACATTTTCTAGGAAAATGACATGTATTAAAATCACATATATATATATATATATATATATATATATATATATATATATATATATATATATATATATTAAAATAGAATGAATTTTGTTATCAATTATATCTTTTTATAGTACATTTTACCTTCCTGTCCTAATTTGTGGAGATTTAAGAAGAAAATAGTTATCAAAATTGTATTGTTCATGGCACAGAAGAACAAATTTCTTCGTTTACTAGTCCATTTTGTCCCTTTGACTTCGCTAAATGGAACTATGTTTTTCAATGAAATTTTAATGGATACGTTTTTCTAAATCAAGAAAAATCAATATTATTGATTTGCATAAAAAAATTTGTCTCATAAAAATAAATGTCATTGTTCTGTGTTATATGCGTTTTGTATTTTGACAATTCAGTTTGCGATATAAGATAGGATACAAACTATTGAACGAAAAGAAAACATTTTCTGGGAAAAAGTCATGTGTTAAAATCAGATATATTATACTGTATAAAACAGAATGAATTTTGTTATCAACGCTATCCCTCGCATCTTATAATAATACGTTTTACTGTTCTGCCCTAATTTGTGGAGATTCAAGAATAAAGTATTTATCATAATTGTATTGTTCATGGCACAAAATAACAAATTTAAAATTAGTATCTCTACACACAAGATACATTGTCCAAATGTACGCATTTCGCAAACTAGAAAAGATGAAATATGCCACATTCTTTAAGTCATTTTTGTGATTATGTCTGACATATCATGGTATTTTCGTATATATTTGGTTCATTACGTTGTTATGTCGTTCTGTTTGCATCTTTATTAAGTATATATTTGGTTCATTGCGTTGTTATTTCGTTCTGTTTGCATCTTTATTAAGTATATATTTGGTTCGTTACGTTGTTATTTCGTTCTGTTTGCATCTTTATTAAGTATATATTTGGTTCATTACGTTGTTATTTCGTTCTGTTTGCATCTTTATTAAGTATATATTTGGTTCATTACGTTGTTATTTCGTTCTGTTTGCATCTTTATTAAGTATATATTTGGTTCATTACGTTGTTATTTCGTTCTGTTTGCATCTTTATTAAGTATATGTTTGGTTCATTACGTTGTTTTTTCGTTCTTTATTAAGTATATATTTGTCACCGTATGTTACTAATATATGCACTGAACTGTACACATAACACAAACCTCTTTTGGCTTTTATAATTATAATTGTATAAGTTGTATTTTTAGTTTTGTCACGATCATCAGCCTAATGATAAGAATTTTCATAGTCAGCATGATGTACATCAACAATGCAACACTGCATTAAACGAAAAGCGTTATGAATTGTAAAATGCATTGAAGGAGTTCATCAGCCGATTGTATCAGTGTATAAGGGAGATAATCCAGTTTGACAGTTGCTATACACCTGACGATAGTTGCAACGCTGTTATGTTCAAACTTTCTGATGACCATTTTCAGTTTTCTTTAATTGAAGAGCGTGTGGTGGACTTGGATCAAGTGACAATTCAGAAAAACGTTTTCATGGCCCTTTCCGCTTGATTTCATATGACGGATGTTTAGACTTCGGAAAGAAACAAAATCAGTTTGGAGAATGCCGAGTTGAAGTGACAAATGGGGCAACTGAAAAAGTCACCGGCACAAAGGAAACCCAAATCCGAATCTAATTCAATGGATGAAAAGTGGAACCTGTTCGATTTGACAAATGCATTACAACTTAAGGCATAAATTCACTATACCTTCTATTTTGTTGTCTCACTACTTGTATACTGTATATATGCAGTAACCTAGTTGGATCATGTTCATTGAATTATTTTGTTTATTATGTGCACTGATAAAAATAGAATAGTATCAGTGGTGTGTGTGTGTGTGTGTGTGTGTGTGTGTGTGTGTGCCTTGAATATAAATATGCATGTGATGGAGGGCCACAACGAGGATTAGTCCCATGGTACCAATTGTGTCGCCCTCTTTAAATAAAATCGAGATGATGATGATGATGATGATGATGATGATGACAATGATGATGATGATGAATGCAGCATCCAACGCCAGACCGCCTGTTGTTCGGAGGAGAACTCAAGGGATAAAATAGACTGAACATTAATCCCATCGCAGAAATTCAGGTTAAGGTTGTCTGATCATACAAGGAGCTGGAGCGGCATTGAGCCAAGTATAATTGCCTGGTGCAAACACACCTAATAATTCCCCTTTTGTACACCAATATCCATTTGTCTTGTCAAAACCTATGCATTTCCCTAGCCAAGTGAACGTTATACCTTTACATGATGCCCCGATCCATACATCAAGTCTCTTTGATCATGTTATGTTCCACGTACGAATGCATCACAAACAAATCAAATCAAAAGGGAGCTTATTGATCTTGCTCTCCTGATATTATCCAGACGGGGAGTAAATCAATATTTGCATGGAGCTTCGGGTGAAGCTGTTCTAAATGAGGTCGATTTTTTGGCGGACCAAATGAACCACTAGAGCCGTTACCTCTATTTACTCCTGGGCGTCGGTTTTCCTAGTGTACATAAGCATATATTTGTAGAAGCGCCACCACAGGGTAAAAGAATTGCTACAGTACATGAAATATATTAGTTTGTCTGCGAACAAGGTAACCACAACTGGGTCGGTTAGTTACGATGAGCAGCACATTTCAAGGCAGCTCGCTATCCTAACACATCTTGGACATATCTTATGTTACGTGTTTAGGCTCAAATAAACAGTAACACAAGAAAGTGGGAAAACAGCAAGCTTTGAAAAAATATAACAATATATTTCCCTTTATAATTATTTAAAAATAAAAAATATGAACTTACGGTTTTCAGAAGCAAATCCACAAATAATCCAAGAATAATCCACGACTCAATTTTTTGAATTCCTAATAACAAAATGTTCTAATGATTTCAAGTTCGAGTCCCGACGAAAAATCCAAGATGGAAGACGATGACGTCTGTTGTAATTTATAGTGTTGAAGTCTACAGTTCGTTGCAGAATTAAGAAATATCACTCCGATTTTGAACTAAGAAATACATTTTTATAAAAGCTGTCTTTGTTCAGGAATTTCAAATGAGCACACGTTTTTTCCAGGAAACAAAAAGTAATCCTTCTGAATCCACGTAATTTGAAATAATCGCAAACATCACAACATACAACTTCCAGTGTAAGAGCCCAACTACTGAGAATGTCTCTCCAAAACAAAGGATATATCGTATTATAAAACGCAGAAGGGGGTCACGTAATCATGTTCCAGAACCTCGTCGAAATTATTTACTTGTTAAAATACACGTGCATCTAGTGTGGCCCTGACGAAAACCAATAATTTTCCTGTAAGAAATAAAATTTAAAAAAGTGTTAACTCTTAAATACTTAGTCCCATCATGATCTCGGCAACAGCCAATTATTTTAAAATAAAAATAGAACTTATTTATATGGTTGTTACTAATTTTGAATTAAGGTCAGGATCTAGGTCAACAACTGGTGTTTACAAAATGAACAATCAAGGTCAAACTATTTTCTGGAAAAAGTATCATCTACAGTGAATAAATTTACATTACAATAGCATGTAGTAAAAAAATTAAAACTGACAATCAATCAATTAAATTGAAATACATAACACATAAATGACACTCTTAAATTATGGGACCTATTTCGTAAATACTATAATGGTGTCACCATTCTCGCCGATTGCTTTGTGGCTCTCCGATGACAAGCTGGAATTTTTTACTGGCATTACTAGGGGCTTCGGTATTTATTTATGGAGTCATCGCCCGCATGGGGCGTGGCCCGCTGATTGACAGATTATAGAACTTCTGGAAGAAAAATCGTTGTTTTAGAGTTATTCCCTATTGCAACAGCAGTTTTTATTTTGGGCAAATTCCATGGAAACAAAGGCCTCCCCTCCATGTCGACTATATGTGTATATATATATATATATATATATAGAGAGAGAGAGAGAGAGAGAGAGAGAGAGATCGAGATCCCGTAATATATGTTGTCCAATGTTTTGTAATCTGACTTGAAAACATAATATATAGAGATCAAAGCCAAACATAGCTAACGCTATTTTTCGTTCAGAGTGCCTCTAATGCCAACTGCAACAAAATCCCCGCGACGTTTATAGGCCAGGTTTGGCACATCCTAATCTATAAATATCACCTCTTTTGACCTAGTCAGACGCATAAAACGTACCAGGCCGGCCTTCATTGTATTAGTCTGTACCGTTTGAACTATGCACTTGGGCTGTCTCGACAAATCATCTTGTTAAACGAACAACATATGTTTTCCTGTCCATGCTGTTGCTTACTAATATAAAGCTGTTTCATTCGTTGGGAACACAAAGTGTTGATAAGTAGAAAACGTGAGAGGGATAAAAGCATACGAACACAAGAAACAATTTTCTTGACTTCTTAACAAGCATCGTATTTGCCTTGTGTCGTATATCTGCTGCTCAAGATAGTAATCTGCAACTTTATTAATTTCTGCAGTTTTTAGTCTGGATATGTCTTTTTCTTTCCAAGAGGAATTGAAATTACATCCCACACTCGTGAACTTAATGCCCGCACTCTTTGATCTGGTGATTCAAAACACTGACCAAAATGCATTGGCGCTATCCTTGTTTTACAGTTTATGCGCAAGGCTCCCCTTGTCCGATTGTCTCGATGCAACAATTTGTATCGATGCTTCTAAGTTGCAACGTTTTCCATTCCTTTGGATGAGTCTTCTCTCACGTCCTACCAGTCTGCGGTAGTTCTCACAAGAGCTTTCAGTTGTCTAGGAGAGAAGACAAAATGGGGGGGGGGGGGTTCGTTTTGCCTTGTGGCGGCAGGTTAGGTAGTTATGCATACGGTAACAGATGACACAATAAAATGATGGGTGCATATATATTTGCTGCGTTTTAAGTACAACTCAAGGTACAAATTAACTAATACTTAATTAACCTGTGAGAGCCATTTTGACAAAGCAATCGGGACATAATTATCACACGGCTCTCCAACAAACGACTTTTATGCCCTAATGAAATATCAGTGCTCTAATGTGTTATCAAGCAGAAAATCAAAGGCCCTGACCTAGGACATTAAACTATAAATGTTAAAACCCGAAGAACATAGATTAATATGGTCAGATATTTTCGTACATTTATGTTGGTAAACGCCAAAATGACACATAACTATATATAAAAAATTGAAATTGCTCTTTTCGGTTATGATGATACCCATCTGTCCAATTCGGGCAATAACGTTTACCCAAATAATATTCAACGTGTTTGGAAATATTCCATAATAGTGCAAGCGCATTTAGTCAACTTCCTTGCTAAATGGTTATAAACCAGACAAAAGGCGAATACAGTTACTGGAGATGACTATGGATCATTTATCTCAAGTGGATCATACATGTACATATCCCTGTCTAGTGTGCAGTAGGAGGGATGGGTTGAATTATAGAAACGTGTCTAGTCATGTCACCAGAGCTTACCTTCCTATGTTAATCGCAAGAAAGGTGCTCAAGGAGGCAGGTGGTTTATCGGGAATAAGCAAGCAGTTAGGAACTGTATCTAATTCTGTACGACCTGTGGGGTCCTTACAGACTGGTCACCAAAACTACCAATGGCACTAGTTCATCTCCCTGGATCTATGCAAGTTGCGAATTTGTTTTAGCTATGGAGGATTTCCCCAATTTGGTTTTGTCTTTTTCCTTCAGTTTAGTGAGTGATTGTAACTTCTATATGTCTTACTTCTAAGATTAATTTGAGAAAATTTTAAATATGTTTTTCATGTATTGTGTTTAACACCATTGTTCAACCATGATTGGCTATGCATGGCGGACAGTATATCTGGTAGAAGAAGAACCCAGCAACATCCCGGGAATCTACTGGAAAGCTTTCTCTTATACCAATGCTAACCGAGCCTGGGAGTCGAACGTACGCGGACAGAGGTGAGACGGCAGTAATCGATAAATACGCTTTAGAACACTAGGCCACACGGGGCTCCAATCATAAATATTTTTAGTTCAGTATTTGAAACATAGGCATGTAATTAATATTTGTATAACAAAAATAATTAAGTTATCGTTTTGCGTGGTTATTTGACGGCCCTGCGTGTGAAAGCTACCTTGTTTCGAGGCAGGTAAAGGACGTTGCTCATGGGAACTATGTGGCAGCCGATCTTGGTTAATCCAGTAGTAGGGATAGAACCCTTATGCATGCGTCCATTTAAATAAGGAAGATAAATGGTCACATTTAAATTTCCGACAAATCTATCAATATTTGGGTATTGTGCAAGTGCATGTTATCTACGTTAACTGATCTTTAAGTGACCTGAATCAAACCTGCAGTTCTGTTTCTATAATAAAACAGTTATTTTACTGTACATATCAATAGCTACTATGTTACATGCTGCTTACCTTCTACCAATGTATGCGCATATAGTTATATATATAGTTTGTTTATTAATGCAATAACCAATATATTCAGTGGAAGGACCTGCTAAATAACGAACACATTTACCTCTCTTGAACCGAGTAGATATTTAAGAATTAAAAGTGGTTGTTGTTATAGGGTTTAACGCCATTTTACAACACAAGATAGGCTATACATGGCGGCCATTATAAATGGTGGAGGAAGAATCATGGAAAATCCCGGAAAGAACCACCGACCCAACAGAAGCTACTGGCGAGCTTTCTCACGTACCCACATTGGCCGAGTCTGAGACTCGAACCCACGCAGACAGAGGTGAGATGGCAGCAATCCGTAACGGTGAACGATTAAAGGCCACTCGACCACTTGGGGCCCCGAATTAAAAATGGATTTTGAACGATCCAATGTAGCGTGCGATCTTACGTTCATTCTTAAACTGTTTACGATATACATATATTTATAGATATGTCAGGTATATATTTTTTAAAAAACATACACAGTGATGATGGCGCAAGTACATGGCAATTTCAAAATCCTTCCAGATCATCAAGTTATAAATCAAAGCAACTTACTCCTATCATAAAGCAGAGGAAAATCCTAAACTATTTTCTGAATTAAATGGAAGTCTACATAAAATAATCAGAAATAGATAAATCATTAAAACTATGATGAAAACCAGTATCAGCATGTGTAACCTACTTACATGTTTTGTTTTGAGCTCGAAATAGCAAACGCTTATAACAAATGTCGGGGGGAGGGGGTTAACGTAGCTTTAACAGTCTGTGGTCTCACTGGACAGTTTATCTGGTGAATTTGCATCCGACAATCACATATTACAGAAAAAGGAAAATAATTTGACACTGAAGATACAAACGAAAACTAACGATTGTTGTGGAAATCATGCTTGTGAGATTTTATACTGAACCATCACTGCCACAAACCCCTCATTTTTACATTCATTTTTGACAGCAAAGAGCTATTTTGAAAATGTTTCATGTGACAGGGCGGCCAAAGAAAATCAGTACCTGCCTTATGCGTGAATAAAGTGCACTAGTACTATAACAAATTAGGATGCTCATCACCCCTCAATCATCTAGATTTTTAGATCTTTACCTCTGCAGCAGACATACGTAAATACGTAAGTCAAGTCGGCTGTTCAATTGCAGTCCAAGTTATGCATTTGATCGCCAATGCTAGTCTAACTGTGAAAGTCAGTCACCAAACAAGCCAACCCATTTTCAAGCCTAATTCAAAGTAAATCTAAACCACATTACATATTTAGCATCTGTGTGAATTTATAAATGTTAGGCTTATGATAATTGGGTTCATGCCTTCTACCTTGAAAATTAGGTGTCAAAATACTATCCAGTGAGACCTGAGTCATATTGCTATGAATGTTGCAGTGTGGCAGTTTATAGTGCGTCAAGCACTGGGGCATCATGCCGCAGACATGTAGCATGATGTCCCACCCAGTCACATTATCCTGACACCAGGCAGACCACTCCTAACACTAATATCTTAATGATGAACGTCAAGCGATGCCGTTGCTAGTACCGTTTTTATAAGTGATTGGTATGAATCGGCCGGGGTTCGAACCCGTGACCTCTCGCATCCGATACGGGCGCTCTAACCATTTGGGCAACCGGATCGGTCATTTTTTAAAAATCGGCAGTCCGTGCAGAGAATAAAAAATGATTAATCTTAATTCCAGTCTAAAGACAAAGAACGGATACCGTACAAGACGCATGAAAATTAAGAATTAATAAATACCGAACATGTTATCCAGGTAAAGTTATGCGTTGAGAAAGTAAGGGAATTATATAATGTGAATAGTCTAGCTTTTTGCTGAAAAAGAGATAACAATAATAATAATAATAATAATAATAATTAATAATAATAATAATATTAAGGAGTTATTACATAGGCAAAAACTTGTTGCGTATGGGCCTTATACTGATGAATGAATCATTTTTCGACTGTGTTGTATTTTGTTGTTGTTCTGTGTGTGTGTGTGTGTGTGAGAGAGAGAGAGAGAGAGAGAGAGGGAGAGAGAGCAGTGGGGTATTGACACTAAACTGCCAGTGATTTTTCTTATGCAGACTCTATAAGCACTCGTTCTTTCTGTCGTTCAATGTCTCCAGCTTGCTAAAACGCTATCTGGTGTTTGAACTCATAGTGGCTTCACAAAATGTTTTGTCAATATTTTTTGCATTGTTATGTTCAAACTTTCATATAAGCAATTTCATTCCCACATTTTATTTATACTTTTTTTTTATAATACACTCTCATTTTCTTTCGGTGTGTCCCGGCAGCCAAAACAAGAGGTCGAGCGTTCAAAACTCACAGAGGCATCACAATATTTGTGTTTAAAAAATGGGTATTGTATGTTCAATCTTTCTTTACAACACACTCATTCCAACATTTTCTTATAACTTTTTTACTTTTTTTGTTTCACCCTCATTTGTCTTTCGGTATGTCCCAGCCCCCAAACAGGAAGTAGCGAGTTCGAAACTCACTTTCTTCTATTTGTATATTCAGAATGTCGTTCTCAGTGGCCCATCCCAATTTTACTATTTTTTTTAGTTTTGTTTATTCGCATCTAAACTTTATTTTTATGTGTGTCCCCGCTGCCAAACAAGAAGACACGTATTCAAAACTCTGAGCGTGATCCCTAATTTTGTATAATTTTTTTTATATTTTTATGTACAAACTTTCTTTAAATTTGCTCATCCCATTGTTTGCCATTTGTAATACATTTTTATTTCTTAGTTGAAACTTTATTTTTTTAACTCCCGTCCATGAATGGGCAAACCGGCTGCCAAAGCAGAATTCGCGAGCTCTAAACTTGCGGCGTCATAATAAAAAAAAAATATATACTCTTTATTATCTTTTTCTTCAATGTTTCTTTTAAACTCGTTCAGCGCAATTTTGTTTTGTTTATAAAAGTGTACTTTTATGTAACCTTATTCATTCCATTATATAATATGACTGGCTGTTGTCTTTACATATTGTACTGTTTCTTAACATAACTCAATAGCATAAGCTGGACTGGTTGTCACAAATCGATAATGGAATGTGAAAAACCTGTAATGAAGAAAGGGAGGTAAACGTTGAATCTTGATTCTCATAGTTATTTCCCTTCGTACAATGATTATATTCGCTATTTTTACATTCATATTTCGATTTTCATTTTCATAAAAAAAACAGTAGTACTAGGACGTCTATGTGCATATATATGAATCCATGAAACTATAGTTTTAGGGAGTTGTGTATGTGTATCTGTGATACCAACGCCCAGCAACGTGGAATGAATTGCCCACTGAACATAGACACAAAGACACAGTGATCACATTTAAGAGGGCTCTCAAAAGTCACTTATTTCGACTGCAAGAACAAACTTAAAGACCTAATAATGTTTCCTACCTGAAATATTCTCAGCTTGTTTTTTTATTTTTTAATGTTTTTCTAATTTCAGGGTGTTTGTTTTTGTAATAATGTTATTATACGTTTTTTTTTATCTTATAGGTGTTGTCTAATGTTGTAGAGAGCTTAGAGCTTCTAAAGATTACGCGTTATACAAAGTCCTCATTATTATTATTATTATTATTATTGTTAATCGCAAATGCCATATTTTCTTCTAGAAGATTTTAATTAATTTTAAAATCAGTTGTTCATATTCTAGAGGGTAAAGAATATATTAATGGTATATTTCTAGATTTGCTTTTTTGTGTTTGTTTATAAAACCCCGTTAGATCATGATCTTTTGTTCAATACCATGCCTCGTCTCAAAGAATAATCTATTGTAAAGTGCATTATTTATTTCTTTCATAACCACCAAAATTAAGTTTGTGTTACTTTTATAAATTTACATTAAGACGTTCAGGACTGCTGTAATAATGAGGATGGCCTAACCCATGGTGCTTGATAGCCGTATTTATACAGTTTTGAAAAACACCAGCAAATAACAGAACATCGGATTTTAGCTATAAAGCATTGTATTCAGCACATTTATTTGTTTCACACGTTTCCCAAACTTTTTGTGCCTGAGATTAATTTTCATTCCATATTCCTGATTTATGTATCAATGAGTAAATGACTTTTGGTGGACTACTTTTCTTTTTTATAAAAGACATAAATAAAATGATATCGATAAATATCGTGTCGTAGTTAACAGTTCAGTTTGGTTTTCATACGTGAATGTCTTTGCTATCTATTGTTATTAATAGATTTCAAAAATAAAAATAAAAATGTAAATTGGACAATCCTGAATTATGTATGATTTTCCATAGTATTGGCAATGCTCTCTCATCTTATAATAGTAGTAAATGGGGGCACCCTAGCGACAATGGGAATTAGCATTACAAGACCCCTTGGGCAACTCTAGCGACAATGGAAAATTAACATCGAGAAAAATCGTGGGACAATCTGGCGACAAGGGAAATTAACATGGAGAAAAATCGTGGGTCACTCTAGCGACAAGGGGAATTTAACATGGAACTATAGTGTGGGTCTGTCTAGCGACAAGAGGAAATTAACATGGGAATAGAGTTTGGGTCTGTCTAGGGACAAGGGGAATTGAACATATGGAAATTGAACATGGTGGGTCTGTATAGCGTCAAGGGGAATTGAACATGGTGGGATTGTCTAGGGACAATGATGGTAGAGGGTCAAACACAACAGAGACAGAAACATACATACACTAGTACAAGCGTGAGATTTATATATAAAGCATTACCAAGACCTGAAATCTTGCTGGGGTGTTCAAAAATTTGCATAATTGTAATGATGCTATAAATAGCTATAATCAAGGAAATGCTCAACGACAAAATGGATGTGACTAAAAGTAACGCTAAAATGACGAAATTGTCCCAGAATTTAAAGAAAAATAAACATATCCCCGAAAATTAAGTTACAATGGTTTAGACTAAAATGGATAAAATTACTAACTACTTACAATATCAACTTCTGTGACGATCGTGAATAAATACCTATGTACATATAATCAGCTGAAATTCCTATGAAATCCCACTATCTATTTATAGCTCCAACTTGTGGGTTTTTCCTTTGGAAAATCCCACTATCTTTTTATAGCCTCAGCTTGAGTGACGTTCCTGTTTATGAATTCTAGTATATATGTATAGCTACCAAATGTGGAAATCCCCAAGTCGATATTTATAGTCTCAAAATTTCCAGCGTCAGTGACGTCACTGTACTGAACACTAGGGGATAAATGTCAACAGTGTTGCAAGTGGCTGACCTGAATACACGCTACTGCAGGTAGGTAGGTAGAGTGTATCTGATAGGGATAAAGTGAGTTTTTATAGGGACAAACAGAGACCAACACACACACACACACACACACACACACACACAACGTACGCGCGCAGACATACGCACACACACACACACACACACAGAGGGAAGAGTCAAAAACAAACCCCAAAAATATACTATCAACACAGAAGGCAGATAATACAAACCCCAAATAAACTATCAACACAAACGTACGCGAACGCATACAAACCCCAAAAATACTATTCACACAACGTCGCTAACGCATACAAACCCCAAATATGCTATCCACGCTCGGGAGGAAGAAGAAAAAACAACCAAATATACGATCTACACAACGTAAGCGAACACACACACACACACACACATACACACAAACACACACTCACACACAGAGGGAAGAGGAAAAAACAAACCCCAAATATACTATCAACACAGAAGGGAGATAATACAAACCCCAAATAAACTATCCACACAAACGCACGCGAACGCATACAAACCACAACTATACTATCAACACAGAAGGGAGATAATACAAACCCCAAATAAACTATCCACACAAACGTACGCGAACGCATGCAAACCCCAAATATACTATCAACACAGAAGGGAGATAATACAAACCCCAAATAAACTATCCACACAAACGTACGCGAACGCATACAAACCCCAAATATGCTATCCACACTCGGGAGGAAGAAGAAAAAAACAACCAAATATACGATCTACACAACCTACGCGAACAAACACACACACACACACATACACACACACACACAGAGGGAAGAGTCAAAAACAAACCCCAAATATACTATCAACACAGAAGGGAGATAATACAAACCCCAAATAAACTATCCACACAAACGTACGCGAACGCATACAAACCCCAAATATACTATTCACACAACGTCGCTAACGCATACAAACCCCAAATATGCTATCCACACTCGGGAGGAAGAAGAAAAAAACAACCAAATATACGATCTACACAACGTACGCGAACACACACACACATACACACACACACACACTCACACACAGAGGGAAGAGGAAAAAACAAACCCCAAATATACTATCAACAGAGAAGGGAGATAATACAATCCCCAAATAAACTATCCACATAAATGTACGCGAACGCATACAAACCACAAATATACTATCAACACAGAAGGGAGATAATACAAACCCCAAATAAACTATTCACACAAACGTACGCGAACGCATACAAACCCCAAATATACTATCAACACAGAAGGGAGATAATACAAACCCCAAATAAACTATCCACACAAACGTACGCGAACGCATACAAACCCCAAATATGCTATCCACACTCGGGAGGAAGAAGAAAAAAACAACCAAATATACGATCCACACAACGTACGCGAACAAACACACACACACACATACACACACACACACAGAGGGAAGAGTCAAAAACAAACCCCAAATATACTATCAACACAGAAGGGAGATAATACAAACCCCAAATAAACTATCCACACAAACGTACGCGAACGCATACAAACCCCAAATATACTATTCACACAACGTCGCTAACGCATACAAACCCCAAATATGCTATCCACACTCGGGAGGAAGAAGAAAAAAAACAACCAAATATACGATCTACACAACGTACGCGAACAAACACACACACACACACATACACACACACAGAGGGAAGAG
Source organism: Sinohyriopsis cumingii (assembly GCA_028554795.2). Lineage (NCBI taxonomy): Eukaryota > Metazoa > Mollusca > Bivalvia > Unionida > Unionidae > Sinohyriopsis > Sinohyriopsis cumingii. The sequence goes on along the minus strand of CM068835.1, from coordinate 105,075,760 downwards.
GCAAAAACAAACCCCAAATATACTATCAACACAGAAGGGAGATAATACAAACCCCAAATAAACTATCCACACAAACGTACGCGAACACATACAAACCCCAAATATACTATCAACACAGAGTGAAGAAGAAAAAGTTTTTTGAAAGCACATAAGCCTTCACCTGCAATGACCAACTCTGCCAAACACCTACACCCCACCCCCACTCCCAACACTACAAAACCCATTTAACCCGTTATTTTATGGCATCAGTGTGTGATTTAGGAAACATCAAGACACAAAATGATGGATGAATAGACTGACTATTGTTTACCGACTTGCATGCCTAAAGAGCGTGCGTGAAGGAAAACATCCTTCCATTTCAATTCTAACTAAAACTTGATCCAGAGGGATAGAGAGAGGTGAAAGAGCACAATTTCATAAAGTGTGAGTAAAAACAAAACACGCCATCCTTATTATACAATGTCAAGACCAAGAGACACTTACGTTTTCTTTCTGGTCTATTCTCTTTTAGAAGGTAGTATGAAATTTCACATCAGGGCCAACGCATCGGCTCACATTGTCAATTTTTCCATTTCCATGTCTTTACTGGCACAAGTTCTTCATCATCTTCAATTTCTTCTTCTTCTGAATCCCTCTTCTCTGTTTCGTCTTGTTTTTGTTTCTTCTCTTTTCTCGTAGGGCACTCTGAATTCCAGTGTCCTTTCTCCTGACAACGATATTAGGTATCTTGACTTTTGTCTCTCTTTCTTAGACGAAGCAGGTATTCTGGAGACAAATACCCATTTACCTTTGCAGATATAGCAAACTTCATTAGCACTTACACACTTTCGTATGACTCTCATCAAATCAACGATCAAAAGAGTAAGTTTTGTTGCCACTTTCGCATGTGAATTATGCTTTCGTATGACTTTTAGCAAATATTTGACCAGCAGGTCGATCTGTGCTGACTCTTCCATCTTCTTGATCGTTTGAGAGCGGAATGAATACTCTGACGCTAAGACACTCTCCTTATATACAGGGACCTGCTGCGTATGAAACCTAGTCAAATGTAATTTTGCAATAAGATGAAACGATTTCATTGAGGAAGTAAAAAGCAATGATGTACCGTATCGCCTCACACAAAACCTGAAGTGTTAGTTCAAATCCGTGTCAGCGATTTCGAAGACGACATAACTGAGCTTTAATCAATGCTCTCCAATTATGCCACAAAACCACGAGTCCTGATTCACGCCAAAAGAAATTTCGTTCGGTCCATAAAATATAGTATCATATCTGAGAAACGCAAAAAGGAACTTCCAGAAAACTGAGAAAGACGGCTTACACCTACAACGTAAATGTATGAGTTCAAGTAGTGCGTAAAACTTAGTCAAATTAAATTTTTATAGTCAAGACGAAACGATCTCTTTTCGAACAAGAAAGCAGACACCAAGCGACAATGGCGATCCGTGTCACACAACACTTTTCAAAATGTATATTATCAGAGGTTTGTTCTAGCGATCTGCACGGTTAAATTAAATGTTGATGTATTTTGCAATAAGACGGACACAATTTCCATGGGATCGCCCATGGTACGAATGTTCGTGCATTAGTTTAATTTTTAAAAATATTTTTTTTATATAAATCGCCTATAGGATAGACCCAGTAAATCATGGCCATTCTCGTCACTGTCTGAATAGCTACTCAAGTCAATTCGAAGCGAACGCGGTAAGAAAATAAGTATAGCCAATGAAATGGCTTACAACGGGTGATGCATTGTTTTGTTCTAGGACTGTGTGGCATAATAATCCCTATGTTCTTGCGTTGTTACCATTACAGTGCAGACAGACTGAAATGTGAACTTACAAGCCCTCTTTGTGTGTGTTGTACCATTTCCTCTTACCACATCAAAATACTGAGCGTCACAGTATTGGTTCGCGTTTTCAAACTGACCATTTTTTTTATATCTCATTTAAACATTTCGACATAAACACTCACACTCACATCGGTAGAGTCAGAACAGACGTGTTACAGTATTGAGGGGCATGTTATCTTTTCGTTTTCAAACTAATAAATTTGGGGCTTGTATGAAGTAAAGAAGCGAAAGTGCAGTGAAACTCAAGGATGATGACCCAATCTGTCTGTCTATTGATGCGTGTATTTACTTAAGAAGAAATATGACCTCTAAAACACAAAGAGATACGGCAAGCATGATTAGATCAAACACAACGATGTTTTCCTTCACGCCCGTGTAATTTAGAGTTTCAATCGTCTTTGAAGACAAACTTGGTCTCCTTTTGTAGGGCTTGAAATAATAAAAGAAACTGAAAAATCTTAAGCACTTTGCTATAGATAATTTTATCAACAGACTAAACAACATAAATACCGTTACAACAATAGAAAGCCTTAAATCTTCTATCAAAAAGAAATGCATGAAAAAAATTAAAGATTAACGATAACTAACCAATGAAACCGAATTTAACAAAGGCAATGACATGTGAAGAAATGCCTCTCACTTTGGAAAGGTAGGCGAATGTACTCTGTCATGCACCATCAACTTGAAAAAAATTATAAACAGAGACAAACCTGAATTCAAAATTCAGTTGTTTCTTTTTCTTCAAAATTGTTTCGTTTCTTTTTTCTTTTTTTTTTTGGAACAAATCTAAGCACTAATATAGAGTGGAAAAGGGAAAATGCACATACAAGCTTTGATATTTCTGAAAAAATGAGGGGATATTCCTAACGTTCATAACCACCTATATATGCTTGGACTTGTCTGTGACTTATCCACAAAACAAGATGTACATATTTCTGGTCAAGCTGCAAGTGTGTGCGTGTTTTTGAAAATGGTAAAAATGGGATATACAATTTTCTCGTGACACTTATAAAGTGAAGAGTCTGTGCAAGTGTCAAAAGCCAAAGTCATATAAGTTTTGTATTTTGTACGGCTTGTAAAGATTTCCACTTTAGAAAATGTGAAGTATCACAAGTTATTATCACAAACAGAAGTGGAACATAGGGGCTTGCAAGAAAGAAAATAACCCAGACAGTTGGTGTCATCAAGAGTGCTAGAGACGGTACCCGAACTTGCTTGCTTGCTTACTTGAATTAAAGTGATTTTCGCTCTAATGGAGCATGTATCACTGGTTTAATAACGCACCGCGTGATTTTTAATTACTCCTGGGGAAGGAAAGAGAGCTTCGTCCCCCCAGGCTTTTATGTACTCACAGACTACTTTTAAATTTAGCCAATCAGGTGTAGGACTAACTAGTCCTTAACAACCTGACTGAAAGGCTTTAAACATGAGTGGGAATTGTCTCACCACACACTCATTTTTCTGTCCGAGCGTGGTAAAGGAGGAAAAAGGTGCTCAGCAAGACAGCCATGGATGTTAAGTACTCACCGAAACGCTAGCCCGTACTTATTTCAAATCAAGTCGTGTCACCAAAAAAGACGACGTGTACGACATCAAAAGCATTGTCAAACGCAGAATGCCTCAGTGCTAACTGGCTAGGTCTGCATTTCTTGCTCCCGCTGCTGTTGCGTATATTTCTTCCCTCCACACCGAGTTTTGGGCCTAATTCTTTAAATTTCGTTGTACCCAAACTTACATTATCCATATTATCACCTACAAAAAAAAACAAAAAAAAAAAAAAAAACGCACAGACCTAAAAGAAACACTCACTCACTTTTTACAGAACATTACTATTTTTAAAATTTTGATAAGCGACGGAAACGAACAACTTAGAGTCACACTTTCTAACCAAGATAAAGAAATCATGTGCTGATAGACTCACTTCTGTATTTTTTCTTCTAACTGACTTGTTCGTTTCCGTCGCTTATCAAAATTTTAAAAATAGTAATGTTCTGTAAAAAGTGAGTGAGTGTTTCTTTTAGGTCTGTGCGTTTTTTTTTTGTTTTTTTTTTTGTTTTTTATTGTTGGTGATAATATGGATAATGTAAGTTCGGGTACAACGAAATTTAAAGAATTAGGCCCAAAACTCGGTGTGGAGGGAAGAAATATACGCAACAGCAGCGGGAGCAAGAAATGCAGACCTAGCCAGTTAGCACTGAGGCATTCTGCGTTTGACAATGCTTTTGATGTCGTACACGTCGTCTTTTTTGGTGACACGACTTGATTTGAAATAAGTACGGGCTAGCGTTTCGGTGAGTACTTAACATCCATGGCTGTCTTGCTGAGCACCTTTTTCCTCCTTTACCACGCTCGGACAGAAAAATGAGTGTGTGGTGAGACAATTCCCACTCATGTTTAAAGCCTTTCAGTCAGGTTGTTAAGGACTAGTTAGTCCTACACCTGATTGGCTAAATTTAAAAGTAGTCTGTGAGTACATAAAAGCCTGGGGGGATGAGGCTGTCTTTCCTTCCCCAGGAGTAATTAAAAATCACGCGGTGCGTTATTAAACCAGTGATACATGCTCCATTAGAGCGAAAATCACTTTAATTCAAGTAAGCAAGCAAGCAAGTTCGGGTACCGTCTCTAGCACTCTTGATGACACCAACTGTCTGGGTTATTTTCTTTCTTGCAAGCCCCTATGTTCCACTTCTGTTTGTGATAATAACTTGTGATACTTCACATTTTCTAAAGTGGAAATCTTTACAAGCCGTACAAAATACAAAACTTATATGACTTTGGCTTTTGACACTTGCACAGACTCTTCACTTTATAAGTATCACGAGAAAATTGTATATCCCATTTTTACCATTTTCAAAAACACGCACACACTTGCAGCTTGACCAGAAATATGTACATCTTGTTTTGTGGATAAGTCACAGACAAGTCCAAGCATATATAGGTGGTTATGAACGTTAGGAATATCCCCTCATTTTTTCAGAAATATCAAAGCTTGTATGTGCATTTTCCCTTTTCCACTCTATATTAGTGCTTAGATTTGTTCCAAAAAAAAAAGAAAAAAGAAACGAAACAATTTTGAAGAAAAAGAAACAACTGAATTTTGAATTCAGGTTTGTCTCTGTTTATAATTTTTTTCAAGTTGATGGTGCATGACAGAGTACATTCGCCTACCTTTCCAAAGTGAGAAGCATTTCTTCACATGTCATTGCCTTTGTTAAATTCGGTTTCATTGGTTAGTTATCGTTAATCTTTAATTTTTTTCATGCATTTCTTTTTGATAGAAGATTTAAGGCTTTCTATTGTTGTAACGGTATTTATGTTGTTTAGTCTGTTGATGAAATTATCTATAGCAAAGTGCTTAAGATTTTTCAGTTTCTTTTATTATTTCAAGCCCTACAAAAGGAGACTAAGTTTGTCTTCAAAGACGATTGAAACTCTAAATTACACGGGCGTGAAGGAAAACATCGTTGTGTTTGCCGTATCTCTTTGTGTTTTAGAGGTCATATTTCTTCTTAAGTAAATACACGCATCAATAGACAGACAGATTGGGTCATCATCCTTGAGTTTCACTGTACTTTCGCTTCTTTACTTCATACAAGCCCCAAATTTATTAGTTTGAAAATGAAAAGATAACATGCCCCTCAATACTGTAACACGTCTGTTCTGACTCTACCGATGTGAGTGTGAGTGTTTATGTCGAAATGTTTAAATGAGATATAAAAAAAATGGTCAGTTTGAAAACGCGAACCAATACTGTGACGCTCAGTATTTTGATGTGGTAAGAGGAAATGGTACAACACACACAAAGAGGGCTTGTAAGTTCACATTTCAGTCTGTCTGCACTGTAATGGTAACAACGCAAGAACATAGGGATTATTATGCCACACAGTCCTAGAACAAAACAATGCATCACCCGTTGTAAGCCATTTCATTGGCTATACTTATTTTCTTACCGCGTTCGCTTCGAATTGACTTGAGTAGCTATTCAGACAGTGACGAGAATGGCCATGATTTACTGGGTCTATCCTATAGGCGATTTATATAAAAAAAAATATTTTTAAAAATTAAACTAATGCACGAACATTCGTACCATGGGCGATCCCATGGAAATTGTGTCCGTCTTATTGCAAAATACATCAACATTTAATTTAACCGTGCAGATCGCTAGAACAAACCTCTGATAATATACATTTTGAAAAGTGTTGTGTGACACGGATCGCCATTGTCGCTTGGTGTCTGCTTTCTTGTTCGAAAAGAGATCGTTTCGTCTTGACTATAAAAATTTAATTTGACTAAGTTTTACGCACTACTTGAACTCATACATTTACGTTGTAGGTGTAAGCCGTCTTTCTCAGTTTTCTGGAAGTTCCTTTTTGCGTTTCTCAGATATGATACTATTTTTTATGGACCGAACGAAATTTCTTTTGGCGTGAATCAGGACTCGTGGTTTTGTGGCATAATTGGAGAGCATTGATTAAAGCTCAGTTATGTCGTCTTCGAAATCGCTGACACGGATTTGAACTAACACTTCAGGTTTTGTGTGAGGCGATACGGTACATCATTGCTTTTTACTTCCTCAATGAAATCGTTTCATCTTATTGCAAAATTACATTTGACTAGGTTTCATACGCAGCAGGTCCCTGTATATAAGGAGAGTGTCTTAGCGTCAGAGTATTCATTCCGCTCTCAAACGATCAAGAAGATGGAAGAGTCAGCACAGATCGACCTGCTGGTCAAATATTTGCTAAATGTCATACGAAAGCATAATTCACATGCGAAAGTGGCAACAAAACTTACTCTTTTGATCATTGATTTGATGAGAGTCATACGAAAGTGTGTAAGTGCTAATGAAGTTTGCTATATCTGCAAAGGTAAATGGGTATTTGTCTCCAGAATACCTGCTTCGTCTAAGAAAGAGAGACAAAAGTCAAGATACCTAATATCGTTGTCAGGAGAAAGGACACTGGAATTCAGAGTGCCCTACGAGAAAAGAGAAGAAACAAAAACAAGACGAAACAGAGAAGAGGGATTCAGAAGAAGAAGAAATTGAAGATGATGAAGAACTTGTGCCAGTAAAGACATGGAAATGGAAAAATTGACAATGTGAGTCGATGCGTTGGCCCTGATGTGAAATTTCATACTACCTTCTAAAAGAGAATAGACCAGAAAGAAAACGTAAGTGTCTCTTGGTCTTGACATTGTATAATACGGATGGCGTGTTTTGTTTTTACTCACACTTTATGAAATTGTGCTCTTTCACCTCTCTCTATCCCTCTGGATCATGTTTTAGTTAGAATTGAAATGGAAGGATGTTTTCCTTCACGCACGCTCTTTAGGCATGCAAGTCGGTAAACAATAGTCAGTCTATTCATCCATCATTTTGTGTCTTGATGTTTCCTAAATCACACACTGATGCCATAAAATAACGGGTTAAATGGGTTTTGTAGTGTTGGGAGTGGGGGTGGGGTGTAGGTGTTTGGCAGAGTTGGTCATTGCAGGTGAGGGCTTATGTGCTTTCAAAAAACATTTTCTTCTTCACTCTGTGTTGATAGTATATTTGGGGTTTGTATGCGTTCGCGTATGTTTGTGTGGATAGTTTATTTGGGGTTTGTATTGTCTCCCTTCTGTGTTGATAGTATATTTGGGGTTTCTTTTTGCCTCTTCCCTCTGTGTGTGTGTATGTGTGTGTGTGTGTGTGTTCGACTACGTTGTGTAGATCGTATATTTGGTTGTTTTTTTTTCTTCTTCCTCCCGAGTGTGGATAGCATATTTGGGGTTTGTATGCGTTAGCGACGTTGTGTGAATAGTATATTTGGGGTTTGTATGCGTTCGCGTACGTTTGTGTGGATAGTTTATTTGGGGTTTGTATTATCTCCCTTCTGTGTTGATAGTATATTTGGGGTTTGTTTTTGACTCTTCCCTCTGTGTGTGTGTGTATGTGTGTGTGTGTGTGTTTGTTCGAGTACGTTGTGTAGATCGTATATTTGGTTGTTTTTTTCTTCTTCCTCCCGAGTGTGGATAGCATATTTGGGGTTTGTATGCGTTCGCGTACGTTTGTGTGGATAGTTTATTTGGGGTTTGTATTATCTCCCTTCTGTGTTGATAGTATATTTGGGGTTTGTTTTTTCCTCTTCCCTCTGTGTGTGAGTGTGTGTGTGTGTGTGTGTGTGTGTGTGTGTGTGTTTGCGTGTGTGTGTGCTCGCGTACGTTGTGTAGATCGTATATTTGGTTGTTTTTTCTTCTTCCTCCCGAGTGTGGATAGCATATTTGGGGTTTGTATGCGTTAGCGACGTTGTGTGAATAGCATATTTGGGGTTTGTATGCGTTCGCGCACGTTTGTGTTGATAGTTTATTTGGGGTTTATATTATCTCCCTTCTGTGTTGATAGTATATTTGGGGTTTGTTTTTGACTCTTCCCTCTGTGTGTGTGTGTGTATGTGTGTGTGTGTGTTTGTTCGCGTAGGTTGTGTAGATCGTATATTTGGTTGTTTTTTTCTTCTTCCTCCCGAGTGTGGATAGCATATTTGGGGTTTGTATGCGTTCGCGTACGTTTGTGTGGATAGTTTATTTGGGGTTTGTATTATCTCCCTTCTGTGTTGATAGTATATTTATGGTTTGTATGCGTTCGCGTACGTTTGTGTGGATAGTTTATTTGGGGTTTGTATTATCTCCCTTCTGTGTTGATAGTATATTTGGGGTTTGTTTCTGACTCTTCCCTCTGTGTGTGTGTATGTGTGTGTGTCTGTGTGTGTGTGTGTTCGCGTACGTTCTGTAGATCGTATATTTGGTTGTTTTTCTCTTCTTCCTCTCGAGTGTGGATAGCATATTTGGGGTTTGTATGCGTTCGCGTACGTTTGTGTGGATAGTTTATTTGGGGTTTGTATTATCTCCCTTCTGTGTTGATAGTATATTTGGGGTTTGTATGCGTTCGCGTACGTTTGTGTGAATAGTTTATTTGGGGTTTGTATTATCTCCCTTCTGTGTTGATAGTATATTTGGGGTTTGTTTTTTCCTCTTCCCTCTGTGTGTGAGTGTTTGTGTGTGTGTGTATGTGTGTGTGTGTGTGTTCGCGTACGTTGTGTAGATCGTATATTTGGTTGTTTTTTCTTCTTCCTCCCGAGTGTGGATAGCATATTTGGGGTTTGTATGCGTCAGCGACGTTGTGTGAATAGTATATTTGGGGTTTGTATGCGTTCGCGTACGTTTGTGTTGATAGTTTATTTGGGGTTTGTATTATCTCCCTTCTGTGTGGATAGTATATTTGGGGTTTGTTTTTTTCCTCTTCCCTCTGTGTGTGAGTGTGTGTGTGTGTGTGTGTGTGTGTGTGTGTGTTCGCGTTCGTTGTGTAGATCGTATATTTGGTTGTTTTTTCTTCTTCCTCCCGAGCGTGGATAGCATATTTGGGGTTTGTATGCGTTAGCGACGTTGTGTGAATAGTATATTTGGGGTTTGTATGCGTTCGCGTACGTTTGTGTTGATGGTTTATTTGGGGTTTGTATTATCTGCCTTCTGTGTTGATAGTATATTTTTGGGGTTTGTTTTTGACTCTTCCCTCTGTGTGTGTGTGTGTGCGTATGTCTGCGCGCGTACGTTGTGTGTGTGTGTGTGTGTGTGTGTGTGTGTGTATTGGTCTCTGTTTGTCCCTATAAAAACTCACTTTATCCCTATCAGATACACTCTACCTACCTACCTGCAGTAGCGTGTATTCAGGTCAGCCACTTGCAACACTGTTGACATTTATCCCCTAGTGTTCAGTACAGTGACGTCACTGACGCTGGAAATTTTGAGACTATAAATATCGACTTGGGGATTTCCACATTTTGTAGCTATACATATATACTAGAATTCATAAACAGGAACGTCACTCAAGCTGAGGCTATAAAAAGATAGTGGGATTTTCCAAAGGAAAAACCCACAAGTTGGAGCTATAAATAGATAGTGGGATTTCATAGGAATTTCAGCTGATTATATATACATAGGTATTTATTCACGATCGTCACAGAAGTTGATATTGTAAGTAGTTAGTAATTTTATCCATTTTAGTCTAAACCATTGTAACTTAATTTTCGGGGATATGTTTATTTTCCTTTAAATTCTGGGACAATTTCGTCATTTTAGCGTTACTTTTAGTCACATCCATTTTGTCGTTGAGCATTTCCTTGATTATAGCTATTTATAGCATCATTACAATTATGCAAATTTTTGAACACCCCAGCAAGATTTCAGGTCTTGGTAATGCTTTATATATAAATCTCACGCTTGTACTAGTGTATGTATGTTTCTGTCTCTGTTGTGTTTGACCCTCTACCATCATTGTCCCTAGACAATCCCACCATGTTCAATTCCCCTTGACGCTATACAGACCCACCATGTTCAATTTCCATATGTTCAATTCCCCTTGTCCCTAGACAGACCCAAACTCTATTTCCATGTTAATTTCCCCTTGTCGCTAGACAGACCCACACTATAGTTCCATGTTAAATTCCCCTTGTCGCTAGAGTGACCCACGATTTTTCTCCATGTTAATTTCCCTTGTCGCCAGATTCTCCCACGATTTTTCTCCATGTTAATTTTCCATTGTCGCTAGAGTTGCCCAAGGGGTCTTGTAATGCTAATTCCCATTGTCGCTAGGGTGCCCCCATTTACTACTTATAATCTTTATAAATTATAACTATAAATATGACAAATGCTGAGCCGATATAATTAATATTGCCATACTCTGAAATTTTCAAGCTTGATAGACTTTCAAATTTCAGAATTTAATTGATAAGAAATAGTTTCTCATCAATATTTTTTCATCGGTTTTAATATTCTATTTAGAAGAACCCAATCGCGTTTAACTAGACTATATACAAACCACTACATCAGCATTAAGAGGATAATGTTAGGACTTGTCGTCCCCAGTGCTAGACATCACTATAAACTGCAACAATGCAGACATCGTAGCGATATGACTGAAAAATTATTAAATCTACGTTAGAAATCCAGAAAGAAAATCAAATCATTACACACACACACACACACACACACACACACACACACAAACAAACTATAACCATTTCTTCTTGTAGACGCCTTTCTTTTGTGATTTTTTTTGTAGCTTGTTACTTACACCCTCAGTGAATAGATGTACTGGAAAAGTTGGGGTTTTGAGGCTTGGGCCAAAGTAGTGGCCAATTATGCCCAAACGTCGTGATCCTAAATTCAAACTTCTAGTGAAAAAAGTAAGTTTTAGATGTGTTAGTGACAGTGCGAGAAGAAGAACCTGTCACCAAGGAAAACCTGTCCCTTCAGTACAGGACATACCCGAAAGAACTGTCCTGAAAAAAACAACATAAAACTATTGTCTTGATTGTCTTTTTGTCTAAAGTGACATTCCCTACACTGTGGCTACCTCTGCTGTCTCTGCTCCCTCTTCCTTCATTTCAAAGTCACCGACTAACACTTAGATCGTGCAAGATGGGAGGCCTTGCATCTTCGCCATCTTTTTAACATGTTAAAACCGAATTTGTCAAACGTTTGATCGAGCATAAGCATCATTTGATCGATCTTCCATCTCAACGGATCGCGTGGTGTTTCAAAGAGTGGCTCATTACGTGGTCTTGTTTAAAAACCCTACGCTAGATTGCAAGCGCACGTATAGCCAAACAGGAAAAACCTTGGCTAACTCATGCGTATGACGATGTTACTCAAACCCCACACGCCTAATTACTTGTGAATTTTAAATCCACCAATCCTGTTTATGTGCGATTTCGAACCCATCTGTTTCACCACTCGTGCCAAAACATAGGGCCTGTCGTAATATACGTCCCCGTCGTCGACTTAACAAAAAAAAATAAAAATCTATACAAACCCTGGCCTCTTTTGGTCTGTCTCACACTTTGTCATGACGTTCCTTCAGTCTCATCTTTCCGTCATATTAATTCACGCGGAATCAGTCGCTAAACAATCCACAAATGGGTGCTCGTGTCTTTCAAGCCATACTCAAAGAAGTCTTACGACGGTTTATGGTGACATAACGTCAATTACTGCAAGGCATCATTCACATTCCACATCAAACCAAACGCTTTCTGGTCAGAAATAAAGTAGTATTAACGCAACTGGTCGATCCTCGCATCGACACTCAAACCAAAAAGCAAATCATTTTGAAACATGGAGGTAGCGATTCTCTAGGTGGTGTCATCATTCACTTCCTCTTAAAATGGGATCACAATGCCCCCAAGGTCCTCCCCAAGAACAAAGCCACTCACTAAAAAGCAACAAGGACACAAAAGAAGGAAAAGAACAACGTTGTCAAGACCAGGTCACAGACCCCAGAAAAGAAAAGTCCCCAGAAAAAGAAAAGCTCCAGAAAACAGTTTCTACCCGCAAGAGAGGCACTTCGGCCAAGACGCAACCTGACATTCGCAAACCAAGACCTGCATTGTCGGTGACCGCGTCTCCAGTATCCGCAGGAACTTCCACTTCTCCGTTGCTGGTGGTGCCTGCCAAACCCAATTTGCCAGCCGTTCTTCCTCATTTGATGAAACAATGGAACCCCACGTCTCCAAGAACTTTTTCAGCGGTGACAACCTTCTCTTCTTTGGCTGTAGTGGCAGCTGATCACAAGGTACCTGCCCCAAACGTCAAAGCCCAAGAGAGATCGGGTATGCTATAGAGTTTACTGGATTTGTCAAAGCAAGAACTGTCCCGATTTAGTCCTTTACGATCCTCTCCATGACTTGTGATGCCTGTCATCAAGTCAATAAGACGTAAATGCAATCAGCGACGACGAGTACTCCTAAAACCCAAACTTGCCCCCCTCAAAGAAGTGCACACCTTCACCATCGTCGTTCTTCTGTCCAAAAAGGAATAGCCAAGGACACCTTGAACAAAAATGTATCCGCAAAAAAAGAACAAATGACACCTGTCAGGCCGTGAATTTCGGTGCTTCTTTCTTTCATCTCCTGAATACCCAATGATGTCCCTTCAAAGAAGTGCCCACGGTCAACATCGTCGTTCTTCTGTCCAGAAAGGAAAAGAAAAAAGAAAAGAACAGTCTCGTCATCCGAAAAATTGCTTAGCCAAGCATGGACGTCACCCGCAGGAAAGACCCGGTTGTCCAAAGATAAAGAGTAGCAATCAAAGGGGATGATTTTTTGTTGATTTTGGAGAACACATAGCACCTTTTCTGACGTAGTAATAGTACAAGAAAGGATAAAAGGGTGTGTCTCAAGTCATCGAGGTCAGTGTATTTTTGGTTTGTGCCCCTGAAGCAACAAACAAAGACGCCATCTCCCCAGAAAACATCCTTCTTTACTCCCCAAAGGAAAGAAAAAAAAGGACTCCCCCCCCCCTCGTTTAGTCAAATATCGGGACATGGTGTCCGTCGTGTCCAAAGTTGCTTCACCCATTCAAACAGCCTCCAAAGTTTTTATTGATACCGTGAGCGAATGTTTTCTGAATGTCTTAAAAGGAATGATACCTTTGTCTCCATTTCAGGAAACTGCTTAGCCAAACATCGACACGTTCTTCGCTAAAGTATCCAAAATAAAAATAAAAAAACATCCATCAAAAGAAAAAGATGTTGATCCAACACGGAAGATTTTTACATATGTTAGCACCACCTGCCAGAGCAATTGTAAGGCTTGCGTTGAGAATCCTAGGAGGTATTTTACCCATGCTTCCAGGCAGATAAACGGGACCTCTGGAGTTAAAAGATCTCAAACGTGACCATTGAAAACCGAGGGAAGTACGAAAACTGATTTTAGTGCCATACAAATGATGGATGGGATTTCATCGTTCCAAAGAATAATGGGCCCAGCATTTGACTCCCAATCCTAAGTTTATCGAGATGTTCCAGTTAAACACAAATTTAAATCGTTTGTGAATCGCAACGATTTGTCCGAAACACAAATATTGCAAAGGTACGGTCAACTGTTGCAACGATTGCAACTCGTTCGCCAGAAGGCCTTAGACGAAACATCTCTTCCAACTCTGAAATAATTTAGGACTCTGATGAAAAGTCCATCACCACCAACATCACCCCTAGTGGTCGAGACAGACGCAGCCCCATGGATACCAGAGGAAAAAGAGGCACGATAATTCGTTAAAACACCGCCAGCAGCTCCCATCCCTAGTAAGATTTCGGCGTCCTTGTTGACTCCTTCCACCACTCCTCAACGAGACGATCTCAAAGATTGGGTTAAAAAGATGATGGCCACACCTCCTTCTAGAGAAGTTAAGAAGAAAGAACTGAAACCATAAGTGAAAAAAAGAAAAGAAGACCAAAATTATCCCATTACAACCTCCACCGAAACCACTACCCTCGAATTCTCATGTGGCATATCGGACACGTAAAGCCGTTTCCAAACAACCATCTCTCCCAATCTAAAGTATCATCAGTAAAGAAAGGATGGCTTATTAAATAATGGAGAGGTGTTAGCCAGCATTTACTACGATTCATCCCATCCAGCCGGTTACCAAGGAGTTCAGACAATGTATCGTCCTGCCAAAACTCGACTACAAAGTCTCCGTTTACCTCAAGTGCAACGATGGTTACAAGAACAAGCCGCGTACGCTTTACACAAACCCATTCGACGAACATTTTCCCTAAGTCGCACCCGAGTGGAAGGCATCGATCATGAATGGCAAGCCGATTTAGCCAATGTCTCTACAATCGTGGATACAAATATTTGCTTTGTGTCATTGGCAACGTTTCCAAATTTGCCTGGGTCGTGCCATTGACATCCAAATCGAGCAAATAGTGAGAAACTGGTGTTGAAACAAAGTGGTAGTCACCCCCTTTGATGGCAAACCGATAAAGGCACCGAATTTCAGAATCAAGATTTCCAAAACGAATTAAAGAAACATGACTTTCATTTTTATTCACCACCGAGAATCCCGAAACCAAAACCAGCATCGTGGAACGTTTTCAACACACCTTGAAAGAACGCATGTTGAAATATTGTACGCATCAACACACTCTTAAGTACATCGACATTTAGCCGCCCCTAATCCAAGCGTAAAACCAATCTTATCATCGGATCATCAGATGTACCCCGCAGAAGTGACTCACGAGAACGAGGTGACTGTTTTGAGCGCCTGCATGGTACGTTCCCGATGGTGGCTGTCCCCATGAAAAGTGGAGTGTTGGCAGCAGGAGATTGGGTGCGCGTTGCCAAAACCAAACGCACTCTCGACAAAAGTTACTTACCCAACTGGACCAACGAATTGTTTTGTGTCACTGGACGTTTATAAGGTGGAAGACATGCACGTTGAAGTGTTAAAAGGAACGTGTATCATTCTCGAATGAAGAAGCCCTAAGTGGGAAAATAAAGTGTCAAAGAAGTCAAAGTGTGTCTGAAAGGAAGTCCACCCAGTTTTTGATTCTTGAATAGACGCTTCGCAAGTCATCGACTATAAAAAGAAGTGATCATCATGTCCTTCAACACAGTCTCAGCAACCACTACCACCGTGACCACTCCTTCAAGCAGTTCTTCTCTGCAAGATCTATAAAAGCAACCATTGTGGGTGTGGTGTGGAGAACCTGTGCCTAAAACGCAAATCGTTTGTTTCTGCCAAATCTTTGTGGTGTATTGTGTCATCAGTGCAGCCATTGCCAATTTGAGTTTGCAACAAGGAGACAAACAATTACGGACCATGTCACTGAGCAGTTGGGTCGGTTACTTTCACCGCAATCCTTCTTTGAAATACTCCTCGAACAGGCACAATGGGTGTCTTGCGTCCAACGTCAGTCACCACTCCAACAATTACCACAATAGCAATCCTATTTTAGATACTACTTTGACTTCTAGTGACCCCTCTGAGAGCAGCAATTATGAACAACAACAACCGATTTTAGTTAACCTTACCCAGTGACATTTCCAAGGAGGTTTTACACGGCCAAATTACCTCAGGCCATTCACTTAGATTACGAAGCCCATCGGGAAGTGGCTTTGGTGGAAATGATTTACCCTACACAAATCAAAATCGTCACTGAAACTGAAAAATATTTCCAGTTCGAACTCCTGAACGTCCAATTGCAAAACGAGATGAATAAAATCTGGTTTTCAGGTGACACAAGGTTAACAATCAATTCATCATTCAGCATCTACACGTTGAAAATATCAGCAGGCTATTATTTTAGAGATGAACAGTTGGTGGACCCAATTGCTCACAGATTCGATGCAGAATAAGGCAAAACCCTGAACAAAGCCAAAACTAATGTTAAGATTGAGTAAAGGAACGTCGCCCTCTTAATAAGAGGGGTGGTTAATTGGATTTGGCTGGTGTTATCTAGAGGATGACCTCCCTCGATATTATAGCCCGGTGGAAGTGGATGATAGAACTTCAACAGAGAACAGAACAAGACTATTGATAATACATAATGCAATACGATCCCCCTTAGACAAGAAAAATAAAAATAAGTAATCAATAACAATTAAAATCAGCAACTCCAATTCAGCAGAATGTAATAGCAGTGTCTAATTTAGATTTATTTCATCATAATAACGAGTAGTGAAAAGAGCGCAATGTCCACGACTGATTGCATCACCTTCCTCCCTTCACCGTGTATTAACGTCTTCATATTCCTGGAGCCTTCCTATTTTCTACGCTTCACCCCTCACCCCTTCCTAGACTTCATTGTCCTTTATTCTGAATTCGTCACTTCTCTTCTCGTAGTTCCGTCTTCGGACTGTCTCTCCCCAGCAAAATGTTCATTAAAGGACAAAATTAACGTTACTTCTCGATATGTACCACTTTGTAAATGTACATAAATTCCCTCATTTACGTTACTCTTAAGCATACTAGCTATCAACGCTGCATACATTCATACATCACTCTCGCTTCACAGCGACCAACCATAAATTAAAACGAGAGCAGTATACCCAACATTACCATATCTCTTTATCTACGCTACCACAAAATTCTAGCTCACAACAACCCTTTGCTTTCAAGATTATATAAACATGACAGAATCAGATATAAATATGCGATTATGGTAAATTCATGATAATCAGTATCTTCCTAACAGACAATTAAATTATTTCATATAACATATGAAAAATTGGACAGCATGCAATCTTCAATTCTATCAATAAACTAGTAACTGTAAAATGAACGAGATAAATTATTTAACAACTCTAGCATTAACAGATTTCTATGAAATCGAATAGACGACACATGATATGGATTCTAGTCATATCAAACACATTTGCATAAAAAAACAATCAAAACTAGAAAATTACATGAAAAATTAAAAGTGCGTACCTTAATTATGTTCACTTTAAGAAGATGTGCGTCCTATCATTAAACCCTGTCTTTACTTACAAGACAGCCACCTAGTCCCCATTTTCTTATTTAACGAGGAAAGCAATACTCTGTTTAGCCTTCCTCGAGCCAAGCTACTCCTCTCTCAGAATTTCGGACTAAAGAATTTTGACCCAGGTCGTCATTTTAAATTCAAATTATTTTCAAAGTGTACGCCTTAATTTACTCTGCCCAATCGTAATCAGCGGTTCCTAAATCATCCCAAGATAATCATTTATTTCGTCTGATTTAGATAGACTAGACCCTGTGAACTACGGTGTATATCAATTTTCCTTTGAAAATGATAATTTGACTTGGGTTCCTATCAAGCGTTGATGGTTGGTAGCTCAAATGTTTACTTCTCAGGACAGGGTTGCCATGCCCTTTTCAAATCTCATTGGGTCATAAATGCTAGCATTTCAAGTTTTAACACTGACATGGGGGAAGAAAAGGAGAAAGGTCGAAGTGATCCTTCACAAAGACTTTTCTGGCTTGAATGAGATAAAAAAAATATAATGCTGAATGCATTCACTTTTACAAGTACCGTAACGTGCCTCGTCTCTTACTGATGAAATTAAATTTCAGGATACAGACACGTTGTCCATCAGGTTTAATGGTAGTTTGTTTGAAATATTTGATGGAAATCCACATATGGTAGGACAGAATCTTAGCCCAAAGATTAACAGTAACATAGATTTTTACGAGGTTTTTGGAGCTCCTGTAGAATTGAACGAGGGAGTAAAGTTTATCATTGTGTATTCCGATGTGGTGGTTTACAACGTAGTGGGACACACCTTCGCACGGTTACTGCGTGTCATTCCTTTCAAAGTGGATTTTACCACGACCAATGACAGGACGATGGAAACACATATCACGTTCACCGCGACTTCACTATTTTCCCGTCAATAAATAGTATTTTGTCACTGTCAACATTATTTTAAAATGAGATCTTGGACAAAATATTGCAGTCTCCAAAGGGAAAGTCACGGTGAAACTCCATTATCGAAAACGATCCTCTAACGAGTTGTAAGTCATGTATCCAGTGTACCGAGGCGTCTAGCGACAGCCAGGACATGGTTTAAGAGATATACTGAAATTGGTGTTTCGTTCGGTGGTGACACGCGGATTGTACGCTTTGAAAGATGAAAAATTGACGCACGGCAAAGAATTTCTTCAAAATGTCATCACTGACAAACAAAACCCAAAGAAGCTTTCTTGAGAGCAGGCTAACATTGCTTCAAACGGGTAGAGTCATTTTGTGTCGACGAGAAACTCCTATAAATGCCCTGGACGCTACCGAGTCAGGCATTCCCGCTTCCCTGACACCACTGCAAGGACAAGGGAAAAAGAGACGACGAAGACACCCTTCCAGAGGGATTCATACCCCTAGAGCTAGAAAGGCTAAGAAAAGAAGAACTGTTTGAGACTTAGGCGGTTTTGATTATTAAAAAACCACACAAAGAAAACTGATTCACCAAGACACTTGCGCCTGTTCCAAATCGGAACTGAATCTGTTTGCCATGCCAGCCACCATGATGACGGTGCAAGAATCCCAATGGGTCTAATTTCATCCCGTCTCTTCTGTCAAGGACTCAGGATCAACTCCAATCGAGTTTGAAATCGAAGGACAGCCCGAGAATTACATCGATCTGAATAGCATTTACTTGTACTTGAAAGTGAAAGTGATCGACACGTCGACGGATGGTCCCAATACAAAGGACGAAGATAAAGTAACCACCGTCAACAATTTCATGTATTCCCTGTTCAGGGAGTGGATTTGTATTTGAATAACAAACTGGTCAGTTGCAGCATCGTTACGTAGCCTTACTGAGCCTACCTGGAAAATCTCTTTGACGTACGGAAAAGAAGCCAAGAACACCCATTTGGATGCTTGTGTGGTATGGAAAACTGACACAGCATGAAATTACAAAGATACCGATTTGATTATAGATAAAGAACCAAACCAAAATGAGTAATCAATCGGTCGACGAAACAAGAGCAAAGCGACCCAACAAAAATTTAGAACTGATAGATCGTTTGTATTTAGACATTTGGTAGCACGGATGTCCACCTGACAATAAATCGTAGCATTGCCGTTTTCCATTTGATAGCTGAGTCTGCTTATTACAAAACAGTCATTCAAGAAGCCAGACTGTACGTACGAGGTGTGAAAGTGTTACCAAAAGTGGGAAACGATATCAGTCAGACTTTGAACATAACGACCACCAAGTATCCAATACGACGCGTGGAAGTGACGCCTTTTACCGTTCATGCTGGACATCAATCGATGATCGAAGATCATCTTTTCCAAGGACAGTTACCCAAACGTTTGATCATTGGTATCGTCACAAATACAGACTTCAGTGGAACATTCGAGGAAAATCCTTTTGAGTTTCAGCACTACAACCCGTCCAAGATCGAATTCAGTCAAGATGACAAAACCTTGTGTACCAGGCCTTTCGAACCTGACTTTAGTGACGAGAAGCATTACTTGAGATCGTACTTGTCCCTGTACGAAGCCACGGGACAGTTAGGAACCAACACCAGTCACGGCATTACGTACGGGGATTATGCATAAGGATACACTTTGTGGGCCGTTGATTTCACTCAAGACCAAGGCAGCGACGAGGAACATTTCCACCTCATAAAATCCGACCAAATTTTCGAGTGGAACTTTAGTTTGCAAAACCAATGCGGTGAAAGTCATATTGAATGACGAATTTGACAATACCATAGAAATCAACAGTTGGAGAGAGGTCATTCTGGACTATTAGAATAGTGGAGAATCATTGGAAATTAAATGATAGGATATCGTGGAAACAGACACCAAAGACAAAAAACAAAGAGGTCATAGTGATAAAGTCCTGGTGGCCAGAACAAGAACAACATTTAGCCTCCTGTTTTTGCCAAACACCTGGCAGAAGAAAAATACGGATTTGATCAAGAAATATTGCTATGGATGTCAAAACTATCATCCCAGTCAAATTCAACAAGACAAAAGGTCTGATGATAAATCAAGAAGAAGCCGTTTACTTCCCTATAGAGGGATTTGTGGAGTATTGATTATCGGCTTTGGAAGACGACATCATTGACTTTATTGAGAAGGAATGAACTGACGACACGATTCAATAATGTGAAATTACAGGGCACAGATTCCATGGTGTCTGGACAATATTGTGTATATTATCTTCATCAACGCAGTCTCGGATATTCTTTGGAACATTTAGTGACGTTTTTTGATAGTGACTCTTCTATAAACGATGACAAAGTAGATCGATGGTTTTGTGACCATTATGGCTATTTCTTATCTTTAGCCAGGAAAGGTAGTGTACATCAATGGCCCAATGAATTCCATCAGTGGAAATCTCACGTCACTTCACAACAAAAAGAATTTGTTAGAAAAAAAAATTGTTTATTTTCAATTGTTGAAATTCCGTTGTTTGAATAAAAACTGTTGTATTATGATAAAATGTCTGTCGTTTGTTTTCAGTTTGTATCATTATACATGCTCTTAGACGAAGCTTATGTGAATTTACATTGTCAGGCAAAGCCTGGTACACAAACCGGAATAGATAGGGAATGTCAGAATGTTGAAAGTGACTGTAGTGTTGACACGAAACAGTTCTCCTTCTCTTTCCGAAGAAGCAGACCTTATCCTATGGGAAAGCCTGTCGCCAAAGGAGGACACAATCTTAGACCATATAACATTGCCAGAACTCCCCATCCACTTTAGAAAATACATACTTGTTCAATTGCCAATTGTATGTTATTAAGTTAAAAGTAGAAGTTTGTCTATAAGCACTTCATTTCTTCTTTATATGTCAAAAATATAGAAGTGTGTCTATCAACACTTGTATCAACACGTCGTTTTCATAGCTTGTCAAATAGTCTATGTCCTTTTGTTTGTAGTTAGTGTTTGTAGGTAAAGGTGAGTGAGTGTTTGTGGGGTGATGAGATAGGTAATGTAAAATTTAGTGTCAGGGAATGATAAAGCGAAAGCGTTCGTCTGTCTGGCTGATATACCTAAATAATGACAATACTTACCAAAATATCATACATTTCCTTACCGTCAATGGAAAAATGGTGGTATTTAAACAAAAGAACAGATAAATAACATTCAATCAATCAATCAATCAACTAGTAGTCAGGCTAATAAATCTAAAATTATGGAATATATAAGTTCAGATGTCTTTGACGTGTCATAAGAGACTCGAGTATTCGGCAAAGATATATGTCTTATTAAAATAGATTTAGCCTTAAATAAAATAACATCACATAAATAAAACAAAATAGAAATAAAACAAAATAAAACAATTATCAAAACTAGTAGACAGGCTAATGAACTTAAAACAAGGGAATAAATAAGATCAGATGTCTTTCAAATTTCTTAGCAACTCGAGTATTCGGCAAAGATATCTGTCTTAATAAAATAGACTTAGCCTGAAAATAAAAATGACAGCATAATAATAGCTTCATCAATAAAACTAGGAAAATAAATCAATTAACCCTAAAACCCACACATATGGAGAAAAAATTAAAATTAACTTTTATTTAATTTTATTATTTTAAAAAAAATTCTTTATTAATAAGTGTTTTACTAGGGTACCAAAAATCCTACAACATGGAGTTAAGGACACTAACATCTTTTCATATCGCTAGGTGACCACAGATCATCTGTAGTACAAAAGGCAAAAAAACAAACATTTAGAACACCTAGATAAGACCCCAAAACAACTAGAATAAATACGTTGGTTTAAAAAGCCCAAGACCATCGGGCCCCGCTGCGCAAGGCGACAAAGTCTAACAAGATAAGACAACTTACTATAACCCCAAATTAATACATATAAGGTGGTTCAACCCCAAGGACCATCAGGCTGAATAAAGCAGCACACCAAACAGCCTAGGAAAGTTTACGATAACCATAAGTAAAAGGGTGAACTCACCCAAAATCACCCCATCCAAATCAGACTAACTTGATACAGTTATAATAACCCTACAGACTATCACTAAGCGGCCACTGGTGCGGTCATATCCTTAATTAAAACAGCACAGAATATTTCTCCAGTATATCTCAAAAATACCGTCGAGACGACAATTCAGTAACCTTTCGGCAAGGAGGGCCCAAAAAATACATTGGATACACCAAGGTGCTTTCCTGTTGCGCGGGCTCCTCTCTGACCGAACCTTCTTCCTTGCCACTTCCAGTCATAAAATTAATTAATGTGCCTAGCACATATTATTTACAGGGAAAGAGAAGCACTTTTTCCTCTCTTCATGAACAAACTAAAAACCCTAGGTGTCCCGATGTGACGTCATAGTGGCGATCAATCTTTACTGGCGTCACATACTGCTTGGTAGACATCTGGCGCAGTAAATGTAAACTGAATTAACACCTTTAACTCGAGTGTGTGTTGGGACTATCCCCACTCGAGTGCAGTCTTACATCCAGGTCGCTAGGGTCTATGAAGCCAGTCATATTGACCCAAGACCTGATGGCTCAATTAAATAGTGTCTTCTATGTACAGTAATGACTGGGGATTGTGGCAGCATACGGCTCCCAATGGCCAATTAAATAGTCCGTTTCGGATATTAAACAGACGTGCATGCCCGTATGGGTGATTACGTCTATAATTTAAATATGATGATGATGATCAGTCTGGCTACCACTCGCCAGCAAGACATCTAAACGAAGATGAGCAGGATTTCAAAACTCTTAGAACTCCAAATGCACATGGAGTATGCCAGGAGTCTCCTGGACGAGCCTGCCATGGAGGCAATCCAGGAAAGTGCCAGGATAGAAGAGGAGGAGGAGAAGAGAAAGAAGAAAGAAGAGGAGGAAAAGAAAAGGCCTATCTTACCTGACCTCATCATGGGATAGACCAGCGAAGTCAAGCCCATGGTGAGTACACCTCCACAGAGACAAGTACCACAGCCACTACCAGCACAGAGAACCGTGGTCCCACAAATAGAGAACTGGGACAAAGAATTGGAGAGGCAAGAGCGGGAGCCTCAGCGTCCGCAGGAGGTAGGCAGGCAGCATCCACGGGTTCGGAATAGACGAATGAGACAAGAACAAATCCTCACTATCCCTCAAACGGAGAAATGGGATAGTGAAGCCAATCAAGCCCACACTGCCCTTCAAACCACAACAACTAATTGGGATAACGATTGAAGTCGGCGTTGTGTCTGTGGTGCCCGGCCTGGAAGGTGTCACAATTAACCAGGTGCATCTGGAGTTAAAAAACAATAGTCCTTCTCAGGGCTACGCATGTGGAGTAGTGTGATTATATACACTCACTCTTTTCCTAATATGTGTGTGTTTGTATGCGTGCGCGTACGTTTGTGTGGATAGTATATTTGGGGTTTGTATGCGTTCACGTACGTTTGTGTGGATAGAATATTCTGTGTTTGTATGCGTTCACGTACGTTTGTGTGGATAGTATACTTGTTTTGTTTTGTTGTCCTTTCTCTCTTTCCGTGTGTGGATAGTAGGTTGGGGGGGGTATGCGTTCGCGTACGTTTGTGTGGATAGTAGATAATTTGTGAAGTGAGTGTACGGGATGTTTTCCTTCAGACCGTGCTTTACAAATATAAAGTCAATCGTACACCATTCACGTCATTATTCACGAAATAAACCAACATCAAATCAGATCAACATCAAATCAGATAGACGTCGTGAAAATATTACAAGAGGCAATAGATGACCTGGGAATAGTGGAGGATTTCATGATGACTTGGGGTATGGTGTTTATACCATCCACAGGGCTAAGATGGAGATAAACACTGTAAAAAAAAAACGAAGGAAAAATTGAGAAAGCTTTTGACAAAAGTAAAAGAGGACAAGGAGGATGAAGCAGACAGAATAAGGATGACAGCATATGATGAAAAAATTGAAAAAGAGGAAGAAAGTGAAGAAAGGAACCAAAGGCGGAGAAGAAACAGGAGAAGGAGAAGGAAGAAAAATAAGAAGAATGTAGGACAGAAAATAAGAAGTTTGTGAAGGAAAAGAATAAATTAGAAGAAGAAGAAAACCAAAAGGTCATTTTCATGGCCACTCATATGCCTCGAGAACAATTGCTTTCTTGTAAAAGAATTTTTTTAGTCGATTTTAATGTTTAGGCGTGATAGAATGATGTTCATCAATCTATGTATGTTGCATGTGTTCTATGTATATGTCCCGTCATTCCCGCCCCGCCAAGTGTTCTAGGTTTTCTTCCCGTTGTTTGGTCCGATTGAGGACATCATCTTGCAACATTGTTGCCAGTGGCCAATACCGTGACGTCACCTCCCCTGTTCCGTTCCTATTGTCCCTATACAATCCCAACCTTTTGTCCGTATAAATCTTGTCCGTAAAATCAATTCCGCTCAATGTTAAATTTAACTCTGTTAAACCCCCGTTGTCCGTAGACACCCACAAGATCTTTTTGACTGGATTTTCCATGGTCTGTATAAAGCCCCCATAACCTCTCTTAGACCAGTGCTGGGGATAATTAAAGCAGAATCTTTATGTTACATATTTCAAATGACATAAATTCTCTTCAATCATTTAATATTTATGCACATTTTAAATGCATCCTAAATTGAAACAAAGCATAAGTTTGTCAAGTAGTTTGCTATTGGCTGTCAAAAATATAGAACTGTTTGTCCTTTCTCTCTCGTTGTGCTATCAAAATGACAAATTTTTATATTTCTACAGGCCATAAAGTCATATAGTCATACAACATGTTTTCTGTTTACTTTGAACCACCGTACCATAAAAATTAAAAAGTATCCTAAATGAAAATGTATCGTTTCTTGCTATTATTTTATGTGATACAATTGTTTATATATCGCCTGTTTAGGAATTTAGTCTAAAAAAGACTGTAGTCTGTTTCATGTTAGCTACTTTTAAATCTGAATAGACACATTTACTTCAATTATATTTTGCATGTATTGAACGATGAATAATATTCGAGTTTCTATAATCAAGTTCTAAACATAGTTGTCTGAGAATGATTCTTGTACGAACAAGGTTATCTTAATAATAATAATCTCTAACAATTGTCCTTATAAAAGAATTTGATTAAAAAATCAATTAATGTGTGTGCATGTTTAATATAAATCATTGTATTCATATTTATATGGCCCTCGTGTATTACACTGCTCCGTCATTGTATTTTAGCTGTTAGCGGGTTTTTCGTTGAACTCTGGGGGTTTCATGTAATGATGGTGACGTTTGTTTGAAAGACGGTCTGATCTACCCCCAAGTGAGTGGCCTAAGGTTTTTGACCTACATTTCCATGGGAGGATTAGAGGAACGGACCACGTGAAGCTGTCCCATCACAACTGGACAGGAGCTGTGTAATCGGAAATCTCTCGTGGCAAACGACTGGATGCCACGAAATTAATAGCAGCATAAGTTCCACTTTTGAATCTTATTCAATATCGCTAATTGAGTAAAAAAAATATCATTGAATGTCACTATTTATTTGCAAATCAATTATACAACCATCGTACTTGATATATATATATATATATATATATATATATATATATATATATATATATATATAATGTTTTTTTATCGGTTCCGTTTAAGAACTATATTATTTTCTTATATCTATTGCCAAAGCGTTTTCTTTAAATCCAGTTCCACTCGGCTTTAAACATGTTACAAACATAATGTATTGTAAGGCACTGCTATTTCTGTTTGTCATGATGCACTTTGATCAAATCACCAGTGCAGATCAGAACCTCATCAGCAATATCGCAACTTTTAAAGAAACGTATCTGCCTTTATATTAAGTTCCAAAACTGAGAAAATTAGATCCTTATATTTAGGAATGTACATTAAATGTTAGAGATATTGACGTATTGTGATAGAATAGAGTATGGGTCAAAACACGTTATCTGCATCATCATCTTCCTTAGAAAATGTTTCTGACTTGACCCTTCCGGTAGCTAGCGACTGAAAAGGTGATTGACCACCCAGAGTTAACTGCGTTTAAGAAACGTGTACAACATCAACCAAACAGTTAGCTAGGACATTTTAAAAACTCTGTAAGACTTGTAAAAGGAAAACGCAGAAATTTTAATAAACCCTAACTTGTGAGCGTACCGGCAATGCTTACTCAAATTCGATGTGTGATCTTTATAAGGTTACGTTTTACTTTAAATTTGCCACTCGGAAATATTAAGAGATAATTTTATTATAAACTATTTGCTTCATTAGTAGTGTTTCCAAATGCATCAGGAGTGATGCTGTGACATTGCAAACTACATTTTCTATGCTTATTCATTAAAATCTACTTGCAGGATGTTTATATATTACATTATTCATGTAGGATGTTTATCTACTACAGTCTACATGTATGATGGACTTCATAAATGTTATCTTGTGCATAATTATTAAATATAATTTATAATAACTCTGTTCGACTGTGTTATGCATGGTAAGAGTTTACAAGAGTATCGTATGTCATTCCGAAATAATATATAAAATATTTACACAAAGATAATATCACGATTATTGCAGAAAATTACCCGTCACTAAATTCTGCCACACATAAACACTTAAAGCATGTAGCAGCTGATATACAGTTAGTAGTGTTTCTCAGATTATCGATTAACTATAAATAGTACACGATAATCGAATATATGTTTATAAATCATTACTTATCGATTAAACGATTTATCGTAACAGAATGGCGGACACGGAATATGATGGTTGAGGGTATTCTTTGTCCAAATATGGCGATTTAGCTGTTCAACAGCACGTTTTCTTTCAAACATTTCACCATTTAAATTATAAAAATCTAGCACAATTTTGTTTTAATTGACTCGGATGTCGCATCTGATCTTTATATAGATTTTCCTATATAGACATCGAAAAGATTGACTATTTATGTTTTTTAAGTACGAATTTATTTTTCCTGATTGTTTTGATTTTATTTACCATCTATTAAACGAAGATGACATGCTCATAGACCGTCCGGTGTTTTTAAAATCAAACAATAAAGGAGGAGGAAGGATTGGCAATATTGTCAGACCAAAATTATTGATTCAGACAATTGCGAATAATTCCTGTAAGAAGTCACGATTATTCGCTGTCCTTCTGTAAAACTTCGCAATAAAGTCAGAATTACCTTGACTGGCTGTCTTATTTCATGTGAACTTAACACCACGCTTTATTGCCCCTTGCCCTCTCTCTAGAGGTGTGTGGCAGACTATATGACTCTTCTGTGAAAAAGAGCAACTATAGCAGATGGTGTGCTTCACTAACAACTTCGAACATCTCTCTCTCTATCTAACTCTCACACACACACACACACACACACACACACACAGACACACACACACATATGGATGATTGAATGCGTTAGTGATTAACTTGCTTATACATACATATATACATGCATACATACATACATACATACATACATACATACATATGCATGCATGCATGCGAGAGCCACATTAGCTCATTTCGTAAAGTGTTGAAATCGTAATCCAAGGTTCAATGTCATCTCCGACTATTCGGATCCGGGTTTCCTCCTTGTCCTTGTGAAACTCACCTCCTTGACATGACATAACGATAATGTTTTTGTGTACAGCTTTAGAGCAGCTATTCAGAGAGAAGATAGACATACATGTATGCATACATAAATAACAAACAATTATATGTAGATGGTTGTGTATATATATATATGTGTGTGTGTGTGTGTGTGTGTGTGTGTGTGTGTGTATGCATGTATATATATATATATATATATATATATATATATATATATATATATATATATAATGCATACATACATACATATATACTAGGTTCTAGAACTGATTCTAAGCGAATGAATAAACTACGTTTGGTTGTAGTTGCATAAATGTTTTTTTAATATAAAATGGTGTAAAATCTTCTCTTTTTCTTTATTTTCTTGTTCCTATCACAACGCTATTCTGTTCGAAACCATGCAGTAATTCATTCTTGTTCCTATGCATTGTATCGACTCCTTGCTATAGGATAGACATGTACATCTTGCATAGTATAGTTTCCTTGCTATAGGACAGACATGTACATCTTGCATAGTAGAGTTTCCTTGCTATAGGACACACATGAACATCTTGCATAGTATAGTGTATGTGCTATAGGACAGACATGTACATCATTCATAGTATAGTTTCCATACCATTCAATATAAATTTTGTTATAGAACAGACATGTACACTATTGATGTAATATATTCCTTGGCATAGAAGACAAGAATATCATGCATAGTATGAAGACCTTGCTATAAAACAGGTACATCACGGATATGACAGATTCCTTGTTATAGAATGGGCATGTACACAATGAACATGAGATATTCATTGCTATAAAACAGATGTACATAATGCATGTTATAGTTTCATTGATATAGAACAGACGTGTATATCACGGATATGATAGATTCTCGTTAACACATTTCATGTGCGGATTGATGGTGTTACGGTGTGTATGTATAAATATCACATAATGGTTTTATCTGACAGGCGTCCGAACTAACATCTTCAAACAAAAGATTTTAATTATTTTGGGTTTACGTTTACTTTCTTCTTTTTTTATGCAAGAGTTAATTTTGTTTGGACGTGGCAAGCTTGCAGTTCGGTAGCAGTCACTGCATCCAATTTTCGATTGTCATTTATTTTCTGCCTGCAATCAACACTGATCAATACCCGATTTATATATTGTTTTCAAATGTGATTTGAGTTAAAATTGCTATATAAAAATGTTATACCATAATCACTTACGATTTTCGTTTCGTTAAAAATGCGTAGAGATTGTCGTAGAGTATTACAGATATAAAATCTGTGACACATAGCAATAGGTCACCTAGTTCAGTCACTTGATGCATGAAGAACTCTTATTATAAACACGTTAATACTCCAAGTCTACTTTTTGCTGCTTGGAATTCATGGTGTGGCATTATTGGTGGCGTACTTGAAGTATTTGGCACGCGGGGCGGATTCTTCCTTTTGCACCGCAAAAAATAATTTTAAAATGTAAACACACAGAAAAATGTATTATGTCTGCAAGCAGATTTTTAAACAGTACAGTGCTGTCATAAGCAGATTATAAATAACGTTTACTTGGCAAATGTATCATTTGGTTTGAAAACTTGTACTGGTATTTCAACTCTCCTGATTGCACCCCACCCCCACCCACCCCTTCTGGCTGTCACCTGGGGCTGACCGCCCTTCCCCTCGACACCCCACCCCCTTAAAGCGCCAATGATGGCACATTATTGATTACAATAAATGTTCGCTAGAGAGTCTACAGCTGATACATTTTATGATCTGCACATCGTGGCGTTGAGGCAGATAGCGGAATGAAAGGAGAGAGAGAAGGAGGAGAATAAGAAGAAAATAAATAGGCCCAAGTATGGAAAAAAGGTTTTAATATCATAATACAGGCAAATAGTTATTCTAAATAGGGATATATATATATATATATATATATATATATATATATATATATATATATATATATATAAGAAATATAGTTATTAACATACATAAATTGTTCATACTGAAATGAATTAAAGTAAGCCAAAAGAATGAAAGTGTGTCAGCCCACATATATTCTGTGTCCAGAGATTTTCATAATACGACCCTCACTGCTGAATTTTACACTGGTTTCTGTCAGTCCGGACATCGCTCAAATATGACCCTCACTACTGAGCTTTGCAATGGTTTTTTTTTTTGTTTGTTTGTTTTTGTTGGGATTTTTTGTTGTTTTTGTTTTGTTTTGTTTTTAATTTTGGACTTTGACCCACTCGAATGAATTATACCTCCGTTTCAATGTTAGTTATCCCTCAATGAGACATTTTCGCATTATTATTTCTATCTGTCAGGATTTTTCAAACAATTTGCAAATAACTTGTTAAACAATAGTGACGAGAATGCATGTTGTATAAGGAATTGTCTTTACTTCGTGATGATTCATGATGAAATTCTACCAATTGGTTTATTTATGATAGATTTTAACCACAGCTCTAACAAACTTGAAAACGCCGACGACACGGTTTGCACCACTGCCGTCTGAGAAGGGATGTTTTAAATTTTTTATATATTTGGCTGGAGCCATGACGTATCGGCTTGCCCTTTCCCTTGGATCCATCAGCTGCATAGAGGGGAAGATCAGCTACATGGGCAACAGTTGATTCTCCATATCACCATGCCCAGGCTTGCGCCTTGGAGAGGACACTTCAGCTTCGCTCTAAAGCGTCGACCCAACACGGGAATCAGTAGTTTACCGGTTATGTCATCGCTCGAATGGCGTAGAGCCAAACACCTGGGTTTGCTTCTGACGGTGGTTGAGACCAACATGTTTCACTGAGCAGCTACCGCCCACCTCAAACTGGACAACCCCCAGCCAATAAGGTTCTGTCCCGCCACAGTTCGCCTGCCTTGCTGGGTGCGTAAGGTTTAAGGTGCATGAGTACCTGACAAACGGACTGCAACTACTGCACCAAGAAATAAAAAAGAAAACCAACAAGGAAACCTCCAATCCTCAAGCTAGGTACCTGGAATGTCCGGACCATGCTGAATGGGCTTTCAGATGATATCCATAAAATCAGTGATGTTCGAAAGACTTCAGTAATCAATGACGAACTTGCAAGACTCCAGGTCGACATCGCCTCGCTACAGGAGAAACGACTACCAGATTCAGGGTCCCTCAGAGAAAAGAACTACACGTTCTTCTGGCAAGGAAGGAGGCCAACGAAGCCAGAGAGTTTGGTGATGGATTCGCTGTCAGGAACACTCTTCTGCGGATGATAGAAACATGCCAACAAGGAAATGGAAGACTGCTATCCCTCCGCCTCCACACCACAACCGTGCCGACCATGACTCTAGTCCTTCCTCTCTTGGCAAGTTTGGCGTTGGGAAGATGAATGATAACGATCAGCACCTTCTAGAGATGTGCTCGTACCACGACCTCAGCATCACCAGTTCATTCCTTCAAAGCCACAGCATAACGTGTCTTGGAGGCATCCCCGGTCTAAACACTAGCACCAGCTGGACTTGATCATTACAAGACGGTCTGCCATGAAGGGTGTTCTTCTTACCCGTACCTTCCACAGCGCTGATGTGAGCAAAACGTCTTATCCAGACAAGTCTGAGGAATTCACCTATGCTCTTTCCAAGACGTTTGATTCAGAACCTCCCAACGGTAGTGTCCAAGAAAGATGGGAACACATCAGAGAGACTGTGTACAGCACAGCCACACTAATCTTTGGCAAGAAACAATCAAAGAATTATGACTGGTTTGAGGCTAACTTCGCCACACTCATGCCAGCCATAGAAGAGCGTCGCAGTGCTCACCTGCAATACAAGCGATCCCCCTGCCAGAAGAAACTACAGGCATACAGGTCCATCAGAAGCAAAGTGCAGAGATTAACACGGCAGTGTGCCAATAAATACTGGCTTCAGCTCTGTCAGAGCATCCAGTCAGCAGAAGATATTGGAAGCGTCAGAGGCCTGTACGATGGCATAAAGAAACCAATGGGTCCCACGAAGAAAGTGACAGCAACACTGAAGTCTTCCGTAGGCTATACCATCTACAACAAGGGCAAGCAGATGGAGCGTTGGATGGAATACTACTCTGAACTGTACTCCAGAGAGAACCACGTGACCAACGAAGCCTTCAACGCCATTGAAAACATTCCTCTCCGAACTGGACGAGTACCTACTGTAGCCGAACTAAAGAAGGCCCTAGAGAAACTGTCCTTAGGTAAAGCCACAGGGAAGGATGGCATCCCCGCAGAAGTCATCAAGTGCGGCTGTAACTAGCTGCTCACACGCCTGCACTACCTCCTCTGCCAGTGATGGGATGAGGATGCAGTGCCTCAGGACATGAAAGACGCCAATATCGTAACCCTGTACAAGAATAAGGGCGACAGAAGCGACTGTAACAACTATAGAAGCATATCCCTACTCAACATCGTGGGTAAAGTTTTCGAACGTCATCCTGAACAGACTGCAGATGCTTGCAGACAGAGTGTATCCACAGTCGCAGTGCGGGTTCCTCGCAGAGAGTCCTCAATCGACATGATCGTCTCCGTCAGGGAACTGCAGGATGAATGCAGAGAACATTACAGACCCCTCTTTCTGGCCTTTATATACCTCAGCAAGGCGTTCGATCTGGTCAGCAGATATGAATTCTGCACAATCCTGGCGAAATTTGGATGCCCTCCAAAGCTGCTAAGCATGATCCAGTCCTTCCACGATGACAAGAAAGGCACAGTGCACTACGATGGCTCAACATCCGACCCCTTTGACATCAGCAGTGGAGAGAAATATGGTTCTGTCCTTGCCGACACGCTCTTCGACATCTTCTTCACAGCCCTGCTCAAGCACGCCTTTTGGACGTCCACAGAAGGGATCTACCTACACACGTGATCATACGGCAAACTGTTTAACCTGGCACGAATGAAGGCAAAGAGCGAAGTGCATGAAGCAACCATCAGGGACATTTTCTTTGCAGACGATGCTGCGCTAGCAACTCACACAGAAGCTGAGCTACAGCGCCTGATGGACCGCTTTGCTAAAGCATGCGATGAGTTTGGGTTGACCATCAACATAAAAATAAAAACGTGATGGTTCAGGACGTGGACCTCCCAAGCATCATCATCAACAACTACGAACTTGAGGTGGTTAGTCAGTTCACGTACCTCGGCTCTACCATCACCAACAACCTCTCGCTCGATGCTGAGCTCAACAAGCAGATCGGAAAGGCATCAACAACTCTCTCCAGAGTGTGTGTAAAACAGTATGGTGACCCTGATGAACGCTAAGATCTCCTTATACCGTGCCTGCGTGTTAAGCACTCTCTTGTACGCCAGTGAAACCTGGACTCGGTATGCCTCACAAGAAAAAAGACTGGGAGCCTTTCAAATGCGATGCCTCCGACGCATACTCGGGACCACCTGGAGCGATCGAGTAACAACCAACGAGGTGCTTGAACGTACCAAGATTCCCAGTATGGTCACACGCCTCCGCCAACGTAGCATCAGATGGTTGTGTTATGTACGTCGGATGGATGACGGACGGATCCCCAAAGACATTCTTTATTCGAAACGTTCTTCTGGCAAAAGGTCGATTGTACGGCCACATCTCCGCTTCAAGGATGTCTGCAGTCGCGACATGAAAGCCCTTGACATCGATGTCAACACCTAGAAGAGCTTGCTCTAGACAGGTCCAGCTGGCAACATGCTTTAATCACTGGTCTGAAAGCCGGCGAGGACATGATACGCTTGCTAGCTGATGAAAAGCGATCGCAGAGGAAGAAGAAGTTCCAACGCACACCAGACGCAACCTTCAAGTGCAGCAAGGACTGCCACTCCCGTGTTGGGCTACATAGCCACAGCAGACGCTGCACAACCATCAACCGGGACATCTCTCATGGGTGCACTTTCATCGTCTCTGGAGACTAACGGATGCCGACAGTGAATCTGCAGTTACACGTGAGGTACTCTTTGCCTGATACCAAGGCCGACTTTGAAGATGTATATGGAAGTAAATAACTGTTATATCCGACAATATTGAGGCGGTTTCATCGTTTCAAATCCCCGATTTAGTTTTGCCACATCCTCAGTACGGCCCTTATTAAGCTTTGCCATATCCTCTATAGATCCCTGATTTAGCTAAGCCACATCCTCCATACAGCTCTGATTTAGCTATGCCACATCCTCCATACAGCCCCGATTTGGTTTTGCCAAATCCTCATTACAACCCTGATTTAGCGATGCCACATGTTCATTACAGCCCTGATTTAGCTTTGCCATATCCTCTATAGATCCTTGATTTAGCTAAGGCACATCCTCCATACAGCCCTGATTTAGTTATGCCACATCTTCCATGTGGCCCTGACTTAGCTCTGCCACATCCTATGTACAGCCCTGATTTAGCTATGCCACATCCTCTGTACAGCTCTGATGCTACATCATTCATACAGCCTTGATTTAACTCCAAGTAATTTTGGGTTGAAACCCGTTGCCAAAGATTCGCTGACGGGCAGATGGTTTGAAAGCCGCCGTGCTGTTGAAATGACAGTTTCCACGTTTATAAAACAACATGCCAAAAGGTGAATAATCGAGGACCACACTGGAACAAAAATTGAAGACCACATGACAAATGTGTCTTTCATGACTAAATGTGTTATCATCGGTAAATAAAGTGGTTTATTATTATTATTATTATTATTATTATTATTCATAAAAGTATTTAATGGCTGGATAATCAGACTAAGAAAATGTGTAGAGGTACATGGGTAGTAACTTGAGGGAAAGCACTTTGTTGTAGAGCCATCGCACATTCAGAACTTTTTTTAATACTCCTAGTATATATCGCTTCCCGCTAACATAGGTCCTCAATATGTGAATTATACTTTTGCCTTAAGCCCCGTGGTTCTCTGTCAAGTGTGGTCATGTACACTAATTGCCCATATGTATACCTTGTACGCCTGTAACAGGTGAGAGAGTGGATCGTTTTGATCCTTGAGCCTCTTGTTTTCTCCTTTAGACCTATGGTTAATTTATGTTCGGAGTCGCAAATATGCTTGGAAAGATTGCAACATTTGCAGTATCTACAGGAATTATAAACATGCTTTGAAATGTACATAAATACGTGACCATGCTTGACATGGACATAACTCCGTGAACATACTTTGAAATTTACATAACTCTTTGAACATACCTTGAAATGTACATAACTCAATGAACATACTTTGAAATTTACATAACTCAATGAATATACTTTGGAATTTACATATCTCCGTGAACATACTTTGAAATGTACATAACTCCTTGAACATACTTTGAAATTTACATAATTCCGTGAACATGCTTTGAAATTAACATAACTCCGTGAACATACTTTGAAATTTACAAAACTCAATGAATATACTTTGAAATTTACATAGCTCCATAAATATACTTTGAAAATATACATAACTCCATAAACATACTTTGAAATGTACATAACTCCGTGAACAAACTTTGTCATGTACTTAACTCCTTAGATATATAATTTGCAATGTACGTAATCGGAGGTTCATATCCTAGTTAAAGCTTTGTTCATTCCACATTTGCACGTAAAATTCCACACGTGAATATACATTTTTTAACAAATGGTTACGGAATGTCTCCTACGTTTTATTGTTAATTTCTTGATAAATTGTTATTGTTGGGGAAACAATATATCAACCAATATCTCTTGAATCAGGGATACAATCAAGCATGTTCAATATTGTATTTGCAACAATTCTGGAAGTTGTAAAAGATTCGGAATTGTCAAATCATTGTACTATCAGAAATGTTTCCCTCCATAAATGGTTCTGCTTTTGTTCCTCACATTTTTATTTCAACAAACGAGTAATTGAATGCAATAATTAAAATAAATCATGATGAACTTTGCGGGGGGGGGGGGGGGAGGGGGAGGGGCGCGTAAAAGAACTATTGAAGTCACAGAACGGCATACCATATTTCAAATATTTTTTCCATACCACTACGGAAAAAAATTATGCCGTTCGCTCGGGACACCACTTGAATATTCTCTGAAATAAACAAATGGCATTAAACTATCTTTCAAGGAGAGATAAAAAGACTGTTTTCTCTACGAAGTGTCGCATTCACTATCTCCGTTAAATATAACATTATGTGTGTCTGTCTGTATGCGCGCATACTTACAGAGAGGGAGGGAGAGCAAAATCTAATTTCACAATATAGCTTAATATAAATCCAAGGAATCGTTATCTTTTCATTTATTTTTACTTTCGCGTCTTCGTTACTTCATAGTTACTCTCCAGACATGAAAAGTAATTACGAAGTTGTAAAAATTGTCGACATGCAAAATCAACAAGGCATACTGTTGGAATGTAAATTTCGCTGTGGTAACAATTTGCTTTGAACTGAACACAGATCCCACCCTCCTATAGGTTCTTCATAATTGTATATGAAGTTAACGAATACGCAATGCGTATGATAAATGATGTGGGGGAAATAAATAGGATGGACAGCGATACGTGTCAGTGTAATTAATGACAACAGAATGCGAACATAATGTAATCGATGCAAAATCCTACTTGTAGCTTTGTTTTAGTCTAATTATACTTATGATAACTAATGAAACATTGTCTGTGTCTTTATCGATAACTTTGGAAGAACTACGATTTGTCACCAAATTGATTATTTGATGGTCCCTTTACAAATCATTCATTCACCCACCCCATCCGGCCCTTAGCACTACCATAGCCCTTTTCAAATCATTCATTCACCCACCCCATCCGGCCCTTAGCACTACCATAGCCCTTTTCAAATCATTCATTCACCCACCCCATCCGGCCCTTAGCACTACCATAGCCCTTTTCAAATCAAAAATATCACCTTTTAGATAATAATGTTGTCTCCTAAATACATGTGTTCATTCAGGTTTCTGGTTGTGTAGGTTCAATGCCAGTATTACCCACGGGAAACCGACATTCTTTCTCACATATCCACACGTGCCGAGCCGAAACTCATCTACCCGGGGCCTCGCATTCACTCAGAAAAAATTGTTATATATATATATATATATATATATATATATATATATATATATGGGGATACTATGATTGATAGAGTGTCTGCTGTCCCTTTGTTCGTCGGTCTGTCCGTGTCAAAGAAAATCGTGTTTATTATGAAACCGACTGGAAGATTTTATAGAAATGTTGTAGTCACATTTTCGAAAGAAGTTTATTGTCATTTCTCCTCCTAAACTACTTAACTACTTTGTGGATTTTATTTAATTTCTACAGCAAGCGGTGCAGCAAATGTGCAATGAGGTGTTTAATTTGTTTTCCTCACGCTCATTTTTTTATACTTCCTAAAATGTTGTCAAAATCTTGGATATTTTGAGAAGTCACTTTGTTGTCATCACGTCTTTTCTAAACATCTGGAAGTATAATCCAAATATTTTTTAAGTTCTGATAGAGATGTGCAATGAGGTTTTAAATTTTTTTTATCAAATTCAGTTGTTTTTCATAATTTCTGAATTGGCCAAAACGTGGTTATTTTGGTATATATTTACAGGCGGAAGTCACCGGTTGCTAAGATGTGCAGTGAGATTTATTATATTCAATTGGCCCTTTCTTGTAAATTTTTAAAGCAAAAAAAAAAAAATCTCAGAAGGGAGTATTTTGATAAATAAAATTTTAGATGGAAGAATTCCTTTAAATGTGATCATCTCTTTGAAAGAGCTTGCAGACATTTTGAAGGTTACATCAGTAGTTTATGTAAATGTGCAATTAAAAACAATTGGCATAAAGAGTGTGAATTATGCGTGGCCGTATCTGCATCTACAAATGTTTCGGTTTGTTTATTTTGTGCCATGCAACTGCTAGTCACGGTTGAATTAAAAAATGCAATCTTTAAATTGAAAGTATATGTAGGAAGCACATTTCATAGCAGGTTGACAACATCCTTCGTCGCCATAGTGGTCACGTGGCACTAAACTTTGACCCGCGCGCGCAATCTAAGACTCACCGGTGTTGACAGATGCCGATATTAAAAACCACATGAGTGCCATAAATTCTTTCTGTGTACCCA
Organism: Sinohyriopsis cumingii; assembly: GCA_028554795.2. NCBI lineage: Eukaryota > Metazoa > Mollusca > Bivalvia > Unionida > Unionidae > Sinohyriopsis > Sinohyriopsis cumingii. The sequence continues at coordinate 105,038,017 of CM068835.1, read as the reverse complement.
AAATAGATACAGTCTAAACACTTATATTTACAGCAGCGTGCACAGAAAAACGTGTAAATCACCAATTACATTTGTCATGTGAACACCCACCCGCATGGTATGTAAATGACCCTAACCACAATAAAGTTGGTAGTATTTTTGGTAAGTAAAACTTTGGGGACTCAAATGAGCATTGATAACATATACATGGTAGGAAATATATCTCTCTGTTTGATAAGTCCCAACTAAATCCAATATTTGTTTAGAAACTGATTTATGATTCAGAAATCGCTTAACATGCACGCCTTTGATGCGATCCTTCCCCATTTAGTTAACTACTTTGCCTACCAAATGTCACTCACTTCTATTTTCATCGATGAAATTATTAATTATTTTTGGACCGAGACCAAGGAAATAGGATAGGGCGAAGTCGTGTTTAATTTAGCTAGGGTCTGTAAGTACATGTCAAACTGAGGTAAATTCCATACTGCATAGAGTAAGAGAGAGTCACAGAGCATCAATAAAATGGCCACAGCTAATGAAGACTATAACAGCTCTCTTACATTCCCCGGTAGCTGGCGAAAGACCCATTGCAGGACAAAGCACCCGGCAGCCGTCGAACACAAACGTTTGTAATATTAATCCGCAAAACCTGTGATTCGACTGTGTCATTGCGCAAAGCTGGTGTCCAGGTGAAAAGGGATCCACCAAAATTTCGATTTCGCGCTGGCTTAGACACGAGTGTATGGTACCTCAACAACTAGCCCGGTCATAGTTCTGATCCAACAGATGCGTCCGTTCTCGCAGGTTTGTAGAACGTCTTTGTGTCATATCAGCAAAGTGTCATGTCCTTCTGGACTGGTAGGCCACCTGCCTGGGATTGGCAGACCCGCTCTGAATTTATCGAGTTGTTTCCCAGCTCAAGCTTCGGGAGCTAATTCTCCCTGTTTTATCTCAGCGAATCTTATCAGAAGCGGCAGGTAAAGTTGTCTGACATAGTAATATTTACAATCGGATCTATATTGTCACTTTGGAAATTAAACTATGAGAGACTATGGAATTTACAACATAACCATTTTACAGCGTTGACCTAAGTGGCCATATACGAGCATGAAATATGCAAATTAGCTGTGGGTTAGAGGTTAGCGCACCTATTTGCTTGCCTTCGCTATCTTGCGTTGTAATTTTTGCAAAGAGCCATCTAGATGTAGAACTGAAGGACAGCATATCTCGGGGTTTGTGGGACTTTATCTGAAAGTGACTATGGTAATTCAAGAGCGACGTGTTGATTTATCGCGTTTATGGCCACCTTGTCAATATGGCCTATAATTCGCTATCACATTCTCCAGACAAACATAGGTCCTCCATTGCACAAACTAGCTGCGATAAAATTTTATCATTCTTAGATCAGATTTTTATTCCAGCACGGTCGCATAGGTCGAGATAGCTCGGCTTAACCGTTTCCAGTGTTTATCATGGCATCGACAATAATTTTTCTCACTAGCTTTTTCGCTCTTTAGCAAAGTTGGGTTTTTCTCACAGCAAGGATTTATTTCTAAACTGGGCGTTGCTTTATGAAACTCAGTGACTTAGCCTGTGGTAGCCTACCAATGATGTTACCTGGACGGTAAGTTACTAATCGTTAGACAGTATGGCAGCCATAGCGCAGGTGACTCGCCCGCCATTTTGCCTATTTTCAGCAGAACCGTAGCCTGCACACGAGTATTAGTCTAAGATCTTTTTCATGGGTTTGTATCAAAAGTTGTCAATGTTTATATACATTTGTCTGTTTTTAATAATAAGCTTAAGACAATATATTTTAACGATGTTAAAAGTATCGTGAAATTAAATGAGGTGTAGATAAGGTTTAGTTCAAATCATTATTTGTCGGCTAGTTAATTTAAATTGTATGTCCTTGTGTTTGATACCAAAATCATAAAATCCTGTATATACCATTACCTTCAGTTTGTTAAATATGTAGATAAAGACTATGTCTTTACTAAATATTTCCAGCAACCTGTATGCGAAATATTTTGTAAGTCACCATTCAAAATTATAATCAATAGTTCATGATAAAGTACTAGAATTACGTTGCAACGCTCTCCATTACAACTTCAGGAATTGTGGGAAATTGACAGTGTGCTACCTTATGTTTTTGTTGCAGGTGCATGCTACCGTTAGGGCAGGTGTGGATAGGTGTTGGAGCTTGTGAAAGTATTTCTTACGGAAAAACAACTTCAGATTTGCAAATTCTAGGCGAAAGGGATGTTCTGATGAGAAAATGTCACAAGGTGAGGTGGAAAAACATTGGAGGGGACCTACTTCTCCCCGTTCCACCACATATAATCCGAGCCCCCGTTCAGAGGGACATGTCGGGAATGAGAGGGAAAGGTTGTATGTAAACCTGCAGTCGGTCAGTCCTGGAAATTCGATACCTCCGTGTGAAGAGGACAACGAGAGTTCCAGAGCTCTTCTGGAACTGGAAAACAGTCAAAAACGCGCCATGTTGGAAATGTCAGAAAGTCATGCAGAAGCGGCTGTTGTAACTACTGAAAATGGACCTTGTGTCGATACATCACTTAATAATGACGAGCTACATTCTTCTGAGGACCCCCAAGATTATTCAGCCACAGAATTTGGCTCTGACAACGACCCTAGTCAAGATTCGGGCGAAAACTATGACGATTCCGTGAATGCAGAAGTGCATACGCCGAATGGAGAAGTTGAGATGTCGACGGGGGCGGACGGGTACCAAGTCCAACATCAAGTATTAACTCCACTGGGTAACAGATCATCTCAACTTCTCGCGGCACATCTCGGCTCAAGCCACTACTCGGTCAACACCCCGCTAACACAGTTTGAACAAGCCAGCCATCTTTTGCCGCAAGAAGACGTGGAGGCGTTTTTTAACAATATGGAGCGACCTATGGCTACAAGTGTTACACTGAGTGGCAACTATCTTACACAGAGTGGAAGTAGTCACTTAACCACGCTGACCAATTCCCCTCTGGCCGGTTTATCTGGGCATCTCTCACATAGTATGTACCATAGCGTCCCATCACCCGTGTCCAGTGGACTCTTGACAATGCAACCACCTAGTTATACGGACAGTCACAGCTCAATGTACCTAAACCAGGGAATGCCACCTCTTTACATGTCATCAGTGCGTTCATCCATGTCACCGGGGCAGTACTTGAACTCTTCTTCCACAGGGGGTGGGGGCAACTCATCACCACCCCCGGTTTCATCTGCTGCCTGGAACGTGAACTCTGATTCCCTCTATACTGTAGGATCACCATCCCCACAAGGGACACAGGGCTCCCAGAAGTATTCTTCCTACACAACTCTAAATGACAGCCCGACCCCTCAGGCCTCTGGCCTGTCTGACTCGTCCATATCTGGACATTATTCCCGTACCCCCGGGCTAACCCTCGGGACGGTATACAACACAGGGTACATGTCTCAGGATATTAATTCAGGGAACTGGAATTTGTATAATTTGGGAAGCTCCATGGCCACTGATGTCAAACCTCAAGGTACGTTTTCATTTATTGTTTCTGTTGTCATTATTATTATTATTATTATTATTATTTGCCAGAGGGTCTTTTCCTTACATTTGATAACGATAACGGTGATCAAGGTAAAACAAGAATGAAAACATATTCTTTGTATAAACAATGACAGTCAAAAATCAATAATAAATAAATCAATGATAATGACATCCAATATATATATAGTCATATGTTTTCCTGCTTAGATTTGTTGTTGTAGAGTTTAACGCCATTTTTCAGCACACGATAGGCTATACATGGCGGCCAGTATTAATGGTGGAGGAAGAACCCGGAAAAACCCCGGAAAGAACCACCGACCCACGAGAAGCTACTGTCAAGCTTTCTCACATACCCACATTGGCTGAATCCGAGACTCGAACCCACGCAGACAGAGGTGAGATTGCAGTGATCCGTAACGGACAGCGCTTTAGACCACTCGGCCACTCGGGGCCCCTTCCTGCTTAGACTTTTTAGTATAAAAAAAAGTATTGAAAATGATACGGATGTATTAATTTTAGTTTTCATTATTGTATACGCTGTTTGTTAGGTACTAAACGGATGAAATGTGATGGAAAAGGTAAAGATGTTTCGTATTATAATTATCGTTCTTCTTCGTCATCATCATCATCTTCTTCTTCTTCTCTATCATTATTATTATTATTATTATTATTATTAACAATATTATATTATTATTATTATTATTATTATTATTATTATTATTATTATTATTCAAAATGATTGCGTGACAATAGATCATGAAAATCGTGAGGGTGAATTTACATAAGAAACAACTTTTGGGACGAACTTTAATTATAAATTTTATATGGGAAATAAGTAATATTATTTATCGTTTTATATTGTTTATTTAGTGCCTATTTTTGTTTATTTTTGGAGGGTCTAAAAACAGAACGATTAAGTAAAATATAGTCATGCAATAGACGGATATTTTGTCCACTAAATATTATTATTTAGACAAACGTGTCAATGTTGTTACATGTAATCCAACATTTATATTTACAGATATTTATGCATACAGAGAGAGAGAGAAAGAGAGAGAGAGAGAGAGATGCCTCAGTGAAGTTGTTATCCAATACTCAAAGATATTAATGACGAAAGTTTTAATTATGCATATACCTATGATTAATTATTTGAGATTTTATGCAATCTTGCACTTTACCTTCACACGCGTATATTTAGTATTTTGAACATAAAAAATGCCATATCACGTCGTAAAGAAGCACTATATTAATACATAATTTCATCTGAGTTTAGGAAATTAGAAATTTCCTATCCAGTTCTAATGAACGGAAAGCAGCTACTTCACCATATGGTAAATAGTAGAGCCTATTTGAATGTGTGCTTTCACAATTTAAAATCGAATGTGATTATAAATGACTCTTCCCAAAAACAGTACGCCTGAAGTGGATAACTGATTTGTTAGGAGAAATATATTTCTTGCATGTTGGCTGGGAACAAAGAGAATGACGGGTAGGGGGAAAAAAGAGAATACAAATCACGGGTACAGCAGACCAATTTTCATCTTTATTTTAAATGTTCCAGTTTTAATTTGATATATATATATATATATATATATATATATATATATATATATATATATATATATATAATAGCACGTGCCCTAAAGTTTTTTTGAAGTATCCGTCCTAATTCATTGCTTAAGAGCCTATCTAATTCATTGTTCCGTGATATTTGTCACAACCGCAAATAGTCATCTCTTGAAGTGTCATCGATGGAGAAAAAATACATTTTTCTTCTTTCTCTGCGTTCTTTTACTCTTTTTTGAAAGGTATACTTAAGGACTCCTTGAAAAAAGCCGTCGCTCGTAAATTTTTGCAAAGAATTTTGACATGTCCATAAAATAGTTTTATGATAGCCACATGTTTACTTTGAGGAGGGAAAACATTTATAAGGACACTCCACGTGCATTATATACCCTAGCATCGAAAACAGAGCGCTGAGGATAAAAACAAACCTGTTCCATTTATAGTAATCTTTCCACGTGGTGTTAGTTTGTTCTGACAGAACATCAAATAGTCATAAAAATTGTTATTATAGAGTTCTCAAGTATTTCTCTCAAAGTTTGTCCTCATCAAAGCATCATACATTCCAAGACTCTCTCTCTCTCTCTCTCACACACACACACACACACACACACACACACACACTCCCACGTGCGTATGCATAAAACGAAAACAAAAGCTAATATCATCGTCGCGATGTCTTTGTCCTCATACGTTATCACCTGAATAATAATAATAATAATAATAATTTATTATTATTATTGTTATTATTATTATTATTTCCCATATCTAATTTTAGTCATCTCACCACTCTCATCAATTCAGTATTCGTAATGCTCACAGTTCTTATATCCCGGACACCTCTTGAAGAAGCAAGGTAACGCTTCACATCCGCTGCCATAAATCTGCCAAGTGCTGAGCCAGGTATTAGTCTGCGAGGGGACTAATTTACACGATTCAGAAGAATGGTCTTTGTTCTGTCTTGTTCAAACACTCAGATCTTTACATTTGATTCTTACGATCCAAATAATCTACGGTCTCTGTTAGATTTGTTTACCAGTCTATGTCGGAGCATTACGAGCGTTCATATATTTGCGACGGAAGCAATAAAACTACTGAATTCAAACATATCGCTTTATGGATGGCGTTTAGGTTTGCAATGTTGAAATTAAACCTGCATTTAATATAAGTATCTAAGAGAGTGAATAAGATCAGAATATTTTTTTTATTTCAATATACGATACTTTTGTAATCTTGACGGTATATTCGTTAGTACGTTTACATGCACTTTTGAAGTATTTTAATTGACTGTGTCATCAATGCAGTGCAGTTTGTCTTTACGTATTTCCTTGAATACATCTTATTGCTTCCTAAGCAGTAAGTATCATCAAGTATATAAGCTGAAATAAATGTATTATTATTATTATTATTATTATTATTATTATCTGAACCACTTCTTCAGTCAGCTAGAGATGAAAGCCATCATGAATATTTCCATATTTTAAACCAACCCCTTCTGTATTCAGTATTCCAAAACTGCATTGTCATGACTCATCCTCCCAAAAAGACCCGTACCAAATGTAATCACCCTCCCTCGTTGGCTGTAGATAAAATTGATCTTGAAATGAAAACTTCATATTACCTATGGAAACGTGAATTTTGATACATACGGGTTGTATCAAGGATCCGAAATCTTTGTTGTCACATATCCATCTTCCCAATAAATCATACCATTCACATCATTCCCGTCATTGGTTTCGATAGGTTCGTATTACACGGACAGGAGTTACCACAACATGCGGATATTAGAATAAAAATTATAATAATAGTAATAATAATAATAATAACAAGAAGAAGAAGAATCTTTATTATACCAATAACATAGGCCACCAAGTACATACATGTACAAACATATTGTACAGCAACGGCAAAAATTATGTAGGACAATAATATATTTATAAAACTTGATGTGATTTCAATACAATCATTGTCAATCGGCATTTCGCAAATTATCTTTGATAGGATATTAGGCACCAGAGTGAAACTTCATCTTTTGCAATAAGCCTTAAAGGGCAGTCTTTCTACATAGGGGATGTCTTTAAATCTACATAAGGGATGTCTTTAAATCTACATAAGGGATGTCTTTAAATCTACGTAAGGGATGTCTTTAAATCTACATAAGGGATGTCTTTAAATTTACACGGGGATGTCTTTAAATCTACATAAGGGATGTCTTTAAATATACACGGGGATGTCTTTAAATCTACATAAGCGATGTCTTTAAATTTACACCGGGATGTCTTTATATCTAAATGAGGGATGTCTTTAAATTTACACCGGGATGTCTTTAAATCTACATAAGCGATGTCTTTAAATTTACACCGGGATGTCTTTAAATCTAAATGAGGGATATCTTTAAATCTACATATACTTAACATTGTGTGAAAGGCTCCATTGTTGAACACACACAGCAAGCGAATACTATGCAAACATTTAAAACAACCTCAGACAAACGGAAATCATTGCTAAACTTATAATAATAATAACAGCAAGAACAACAATAACAATGTTTTGTGCATTCAACGGCATAGATAACTGCCAAACTTGGACGTCTTTCGTCTAGTTGCCCAAAGGAACCAACAAGAAAAAAGGACACTATGTATAGATATTTTACTGTCATTTTCGTTACTTTATCGTGTAATCGGACATATCAAACAAAGACACAGATAGATTATGCTTCCCAGCTGCATCATATTCCGACTCTATCATATCACAAAAAGATAATAATAATAATAATAATAATAATAAAGAAAACATTACAGTTCACCGCTTAGCATATAGAAAGTGCAACATGGCAATGATATTTTTTTGTACTTTATTTTTTTCTAAGGGACGTGATATTTTTGTCCAGTAGCTACAATTAATTTGAAATAAACTGTTTGTACCCCTTAATGTTGCTTAGACTATAAAATGTTTTGCATGCCATTATATGGAGTATACTTACTAAAATGAAGGAAAACAAATTAAAAAAGACTGGAAAGTACTCAGTGTCAACAGTCTACATAAATATTATCCTACTCTGGGATGCTCATCCGAGGATCTCCAACCATTTTGACTGGTTCCTTGTATTGATTTTACCAATTTAAGTTAGGGTAGAGATAGACTGGCTTCAGCTGATGACTGTAAGCTGCGGCAATTGTCTGATATCTTGTACCATTTTTATGACCCTAGTCATCATTAGGACACTTGAATGTGACGGATTTAGCATTTTCCATGAGACTTTTAAAAAAACACATATCGTTATATCCAGAAACTGTTTTAATAACAAAATATGGATCGTGCATGCTTTATCCATATAACATACGTGCATTTGAAAAGGAGATTTTTTGTACGTCAACTTTAGTCTTATTTCAAAACTTAGATTTGGTTTTTTTAAAATAAAAAATATTTCATGAACATTTAAACAGGAGTTTTCACATTCAAGAAATGTGTCCAATAAAGCTGAGTTAAAACATAAATCTCTTTTAAATACATGTACATTGCTTTATGCTTGTACTATACATATCGTCATTAAAATGGCACATTGTATAGTTTATAAAAAGTCACATTGTGTTGTTTATAAAAAGCCATATTGTATAGTTTATAAACAGACACATTGTATAGTGCATAAAATAAAATCACCTTTTATAGTTTATAAAAAAAAACACATTGTATAGTTTATAAAACGCCACATTTTATAGTTTATTAAAAAACCACATTGTATAGTTTATAAAACGCAACATTTTATAGTTTATTAAAAAAAACTACATTGTATAGTTGTATAAAACGCCACATTTTATAGTTTAGAAGAAAGCCACATTGTGTAATTTATAAAAGTGCCACATTGTATAGTTTAGAAAAAGTCATATTGTATAGTTTCTATAAAAAAAAAACACATTGTATGGTTTATAAAAAGCCATATTGTATAGTTTATAAAAAGCCACATTGTATAGTTTATAAAAAGCCATATTGTATAGTTTATAAAAAGCCATAGTGTATAGTTTATTAAAAAAAAACACATTGTATGGTTTATAAAAAGCCATATTGTATAGCTTTATTTACAAAGTCACATTGTATAGTTGTATAAAACCGACACATTGTATAGTTGTATAAAACCGACACATTGTATAGTTTATAAAAAAGCCAAATTGCAGTTTATAAAAACACCACGTTGCATAGTTCATAAAAACGCAATATTGCATAGTTTTATAAAATACATTTTAAAAGAAATCATATTGCATAGCTTTATTAACAAGCAACAACTATATTAGGAATCAAAATAATAATCTGAGACGTGTTTGTTTCCAATTTTCCAATTTTAAAAGTGAAATAAATATGATAATAATAATAATGAGGACTTTGTATAGCGCCTAATCTTTAGAAACTCTAAGTGCTTTTCAACATTAGACAACACCTATAAGATAAAAAAAAACATATAATAATATTATTACCAAAACAAACACAATGAAATTAGAAAAATATTAAATTAAAAAAAAAACATGCTGAGAATATTTCAGGTAGGAAATATTATTAGGTCTTTAAGTTTGTTCTTGCAGTTGAAATAAGTGAGTTTTTGAGAGCCCTTTTGAATGTGATCACTGTGCCGTTGTGTCTAAGTTCAGTGGGCAATTCATTCCACGTTGATTGGCCCTGGTATGCAAAAGAACGCTGTCCGTATCATAAATGGACCTTTTCTAACATTACATTTTATCTAACATAAAATCACATTTAAGTCATCCAAAGTCTAATCTTCATACTTGTGTATCAAGACTTTATTATTTCTTTTTCTTTCTTTCTTTCTTTGTTGTTCACCTCTGGTCTAGTGTTTAGTTATTAACATTTATTTTGCGATGTGTTAGTCGCCGTTAATCCTTGTTAATCCGTCGCCTTCAAGTGTTTATACCATTAGGTATGGGAAAATTCAATAAGTGATATATTTATGCTTTTGCATCTGTATCACAGCATATTAAGCAAGAACAATTTTAAAAGGTATATTTCATAATAGTCAAATAATACATATAAGCATTCATTTTTTATGTCAGTCGGAACCATTCGGCTTATTTTATTTTATTTTATTTGAGGATGCTTGTACGTATTTTCTGATATTTGAAAGTGTCGCGAGTGAGTTGACAACAAAAACAATTTAAAGTAGTGATGATTGAAGTGTCATCATCAGTTGATATCAGAGATGAAATATTAACTTACTGACTAATCGAATATTCAGAACTGATGTCATGTACAATCATTTATATCGGAATTCTTTCTTTAGAATAGTACTTAATAATTATATAGATAGCATGAATAGATATGGCGACAGTGGGTCACTATGATACACTGCATTCTAAATAAATAAAAAGAGATTGATGTCCTTGCATATAATGCCCACAAGCATTTAAAGAGATCAATAAATTCTAAAGACGCTTTAGAAACGGACCATTGTGTTGAATCACAAGAAAGTTTACAATTTTTCGGGTGGTTCCTTCTTCACGTTTTGTTTTCATTTAAATCAACAATAATGCATACACCAAACATATCGAGCTTTAACAAAACATGATTGTGTTTTACGTATTATCTGTGGTATTCTGTTTTACTTATTATCTGTGCTACGGCATATGTAAGCAATGGTCATGATGCAATTTTCAAACCAAATATATGAAAGACAGACTGGTCTGCAATTGTTGTTGATACAATTTTTAAACCAGATGTATGAAAGAGAGACTGGTCTGCATCTTTTCGATATGATTTTGACTTTACTCTTAAAGAATACAACTCCTTATTTTTATCTCACTATTAGAATATTTTTTCATTTTCATATTTTAAAGCTTTAATAATAAAAGGTCATAAATAAATTCCGAAAAACTTCTAGAATGTTGTTGTACAAACATCAAAACCATGTTAGTTGCCATTATTCTTGGCTTTTCATTGCGTCAGGATAAAATTGCAGTGGGAGAGGGACATAAACCGCTCCCTTCTAATATGCATGTAATTTGCTAATAAACAAAATAAATCGAGAAAGGTATTTAAATGAGACCCATTGATCCATGGATTTAAATTTAACTAAAGAATTTCATAAAATGATTGCATACAAAATTGGTAAGGCTTAGTTGAGTGGTATTTAGATCTGTCATTTACGCCTGTTCCAGTAAAGTGGCGTTCAGCTCTGTCATTGTCATCTGCATGTTTCAGTAAAATGGTAATCTTATCTGTCTTTTCTATCTACACGATCTAATATAGTGATTCTCAGATGTGTCGTTTCCATCTGCATGTTCATGTATAATGGTACTCGATCTGTCATCTCAATCTCCGTGTTCTAGTAAAGTTTTACTCACATCTGTCATTGCATTGCCTTTTTGTCAAAGACTTCACTAGATCTCTATTTACAATCTTGCTCTTAAGGTCATGCCTTTAACTTCTCTCTCTCTCTCTCTCTCTCTCTCTCTCTGCAATTGATCATTTTGTCTTTTCAGACTTTGAGATTATAATCATTTGGACATGTATTATTAGTTTATTGTTCATTGATGTTAAATTTCATTTTGTTTTCATTAATATTAACGTTCTTGACTTTATTCTCTTCGTTTGTTGCACGTGCATCAAGGCATATATAAATTCACATACCAGAAGTATAATTTTAATATATATATATATATATATATATATATATATATATATATATATATATATCATGCGGCATCACTCAAAAGTTAGTATTTACCTTGCATGTGCCCCGTTCTGAAGATCAGGAACATTAGAGGAAAGGGAAACACGGGAGTGATTTATAACAGTTATTAATGTTAGGCAAGGTTAAAAATTTAAACATTTAATTTCCTCTAGCAAATCATTTAATCATTCCTGGTAAAGAAACAGGACAAGCCTCTTAATTTAGCAGTGCCATTCCTATTAAACCTTCCTCTTGGTGATAGTGTGTTCTGACGGAAATTAAAATAGTCATAAAAATTGTTATAAAATTTCTTAAGTATTGAACTGAATGTTTGGTTTTGTCATCTGACCTACATACATTCCAAGATAATACTCAGAAACTATAGGTGCATTTTATATTTCATATCTCCTTCTTTGCTCAGTTTTCTTGTATTGTCTTGGTGTGTAAGTGTGTGCGTGTACGTGAGCGTGTATGTGTGTGCAAATAAACAGATTTGTTTGGCCCCAGGTGGCCGAGTGGTCTGAGGCATTCAGCTTTACAGATTACTGCCATCTCATCTGTCCGCGTGGATTCGAGTCTCGGCTAATGTGTGTGTGTGTGAGAAAGCTTTCCTGTGGGTTGGTGGTTCTTCCGGGGGTTTTCTCAGTCTCTTCCTCCACCAAATATACTAAAGACGCCACACAGTGTATGTGTTAAATGGCATTCAACCCGCAGATCCTAAATGGGTTTGATATGCACTCTGTACCATGTAGGGACACATAAGTTAACGTAAAACATACCTGTACATACATGTGATACTGTTGCTCTAGTTTTATATACTTGACTAAATACCTAAACACTTCATGTAACCGTTATCAGTCGTGCTGTCCCAGCACATGAGAAAATTCTGCTTAGCGTCATCTCCAAACGAGATAAATTATCCCAAAGTCTGCAACTATATCAGGGTAGAGTCCATTGATATCGGTAATTAAACACGCTATAGATAAAAACTCCGATACAAGTCCTTGTTTATCAATTTGTTCCGTTAAATAAGTGGCATGCTCTTACAGAATGGGTACTCTTACCACATATGACTTGCTGAGGGAAAGAACAGAGGATGACCAAATGACCTTCAGTCAACCGGTTTTGCGTTTAAATAAAGTTAGTATTATAATAGGCTATGTACCCGTTTACAAGTGTTTCATATGGATTCAGAGAGATTGTGAAAATTCAAGTGCTTAAGACATGAAATAGCCCATATACTAGAAGTCATTCACGTCGTACCTTTATTTTCACGCCTTTTTGGATGGATGGTGTACTTAGATTAATGTGAAAAACCATCTCCCCCCCCCCCCCCCCCCCGAACTTTACCTCCACTCCTACAGTGATACATCGGTATGAGGTTGAAGTGTATAAATTTTTTTTTTATTTAGTTCACTATTTCTACGAAGATGTAAAAAGAGCGCAGAGTCCTCTGAGTTTATACCCTAATAAGTGAAATCAAGAAAATGAACAAATTATTTTACAAGTATATAAATAAAGTAATTAATTGTATTTGATATAGTTAAATAAAAATACTATTGTTGCTGACTTGTAACACGCAGCTGTTGATGACCATAATTGATTTTGTATTGAATCCAACAATTTAATGTCAGTACATGACATAATGGAATACCATTTTGATTCATAAATCCATTTTTCGAACATTCATATGAAAAGTTAATATGCAAGAGTTATGGGCCTTGAAAGCATGTTATGATTTTCTTCTTTATTATCATTTTCTTTCTAATCATGTACTGACGTTACATTTATTATTGGTTTTGTTCGAGATGAAATTATCTACCTATGGAAACGAAACCATGACGCCGATTTGCCGTGTACCGATATCAGGACGCACTGGCAAAATGAAACTCACGCACTATGACAGTTATTCCCATCCTCAAGTCGTGACCCCGATCAGGGTCGCGAGGACGTTATGGAGGGTCGAGATTTCTTTTTGAGATTGGCAAGACTTATCAAATGTGGAAAGGTTTCTTTTAGGATCAGATAAACTACATTTTAGTGTTGCGGCGAAAGAATAGTTGGGAAACAAACAAATCAAAATTACTGGCAACGGTCAGCGTTGTAAGTTTTTGTTTGTACAGTGTTAATTGTTTCCGTTGTAATGATAAATGTATAGTTGCAAAGATATTTTCAACTTTGTCGTCGTTGAAATGGATTTTGTATTTCTTTTAATGGAACCAGATTCCGCTGCAATGATATTTGCTTACAGCTGCGAAATTATTCAAATAATTGGGACGACTATTTTGCAACGGCTTATTTTTTGGTTGGGACGGTCAAAACTAATATGACTGAGCGTCGAGGCGATATAGATGACAGTTGCAACAATGGTCTTACCATTGTACCGATAAAACAACTGTTAGTGTGTCGATATAGTTTAGCAATGCAACGAAAAAATGATACATTGCAACATTATCTGAATGCAAAGGTAACGATAGTTATTACCCTTTTTGATACGCTATATACCCACACCATACTCCTCCAGATGGCACATGTGTAGTAATAACCTTTCGGTGTCCAGTTTTAGAAATTTTGCTCTAGAGTTAAGCGTAGGAAACAGGGAACCAGTCTAGAAAGCTTCATCGTACACAAACATCGTTAGAAAGTGTGATGAGTTAGTTCCTGTTTAGACGAAAGCTGTATTATACCAAATACGATGTTAAACAGTTTCATTTATAAGGCAGAAGATGTCATGTATTTAGTTCTAGCATTTGCTTTTGTCGACGTTTGCTACGTTACAAAGTAAGGCCTCTTGTTGCAACCTTTGTTGATTACTACACCGAGTATATTTGTCTGGAAGGGACAGGGTGTCGGATATTAACTGAGTGTTCCGATATGTGTGTAAGGTTGACGTGCAGAATGACTGGGGAAATTTATTACAAACGAACTATTGTCAAGAGTTTTTCACACACACATACACCCCCACTATATATATATATATATATATATATATATATATATATATATATATATATATATATATATACACTAATTATTCTGTAACACCTTGCCACATACAAACTGAAAGCCAGGTTGCGATTTCAATGTGACAGATGACGATAGCTATTATCTCACCAGTATGTTAGATTGTTATTGCTCAGTCAGATACCATTTCCGTTGTAAAAAAAAAAATTAATAAATCTATTGTTAAACCATTAATTAAACGACGTAAATTTAAAATTGGTACTGTATTTTTTTAAATGTATTGATGTTAACAATCGATTAGAAGTAAAATCTTTATATTTAAAAATCTGTATCTTCATAATAACTTTTCTGAGAGTTTGTGATGATAATAATGGCTAACAGCTCTTTATATATATATATATATATATATATATATATATATATATATATATATTAGTTTTTCGTGGGTCGGTGGTTCTTTCCTGGTCTATCTGATCTATCTGGGTTAGTCTTCCACCATTTATACTGGCCGCCATGTAAAGCCTACCTTGTGCTGAAAAATAACGTTAAACCCTACAACTATTATATATATATATATATATATATATATATATATATATATATATATATATATATATATATATATAACTATTTTATTTGACGTTGAGCTAAATAGTTCACGCCAATCTTCAAACTCGTACGAAGATTTCGTTGAAAAATGTTAAGTATCGAGGAGTTTGTGAAGAAATATATCCATGATGGATTCATCGTTTCATATACTTCAGCCTTAACCGCGATACACAAATCTGATCAACAACGACAACCACAGACCACTCTCAGGTAAAGTTTACAGGCCAACTTCAGGTAAAGACCAGGGGCTCTGGGGACGTGTAAAATGGTTGTAATGGGGGCGCTCACCAGCTATTATATACTTTTGAGAGAGTTACATATGTAAGGTGAAGTTGTTTGCATTTAAAACATACACAATGGAGAGAAAGTTGGCATACATCTATGCTCCTTTAATGTAATGAGGCTGACATTTCATTGGATATTAAACGTTTGGAAATTGTACATCATCTAAGCATCTCAGGAATAATTCTGGCTATGTTCATGTTCCTCTCCTTCAGCATAACATTGGTTGCTATGTTGACAGAATGTAATATGCATTTTTAAAATAGCTCGCTTTTTATGGGGGGGGGCTGGACTTGTTAGAGACTCAGACACTAATAAATACTGTTCTGTGGGTGGAAATATAGGAGAATTATTCAAAAGGACTGTTTTGATGCCTGTGACTTAAATGTTTCAGCTATACAATCAAAATTGAATCATACAATTATAATACCTATGTTCTCTGTAAGGGGGCGCTCACCAGTTATTATGTACTTTTGAAGGAGTGACTTATGCAAGGTGAAGTTGCTTGCATTTAAAACATGCACAGCTGAGAGAATGTTGGCATACCTCAATGCTAATTCAGTGTAATGTGGCTGACATTTCTCTGGATATTGTACTTTTGGAAATCGTACGTGATCTAAGCACACTGCTAACTAAAATGACTGATCCCTTGTGCTCATAAACTCAGCCTGAATTAGTCTAAAGTACACTATCCGTAGCAGCTATTAAAATAGAGAAAATGAATTTTGCCAGGCCAGACAATACCAACTTCTGAAAGTGCAAATATATAAAATGTAAAAAGTTATTCGCTCTTTTTTTTATCCAATTTACCTCTGAAGTTCAGGAAGTGAAAATGACCAAGTGGAGCTAGCACTTTTTTGAAAATTGCATATCTGGAGCAAGGCCGTGCTATATACTTTATAAACCATATTATCAATCATACACCAAAATAAAGGAAATTAAAGGATCTTTTGAACTATACCTAATATATACAAGGTGTCTTTTAAATAGCCAGTATAACCAGTGAGAAACGCCGGGGAAATTATTTTTCTTTGAAATGCTATCCCTCCGTATGTAAAATACGAAACTGTAGAGCGCCACCAATAGGTTGGTGCGTACGGGAAACGCATAGAATTAAAGGAATTGGTTTGATTTCATAATTGCCAGACCGTAACATAACTCAATGAATCTTTTAATATATTTAGCAGCAAGGAAATGATTCACATATTACAATCAAAACATCAACTATGATCTTTTTTCCCAGCGTAGTAAAAACATTCTTTTATGTTTTCTTGAGATCATTAAAAGTGATGGCCCATTGTACGTACCTTTCTATTAAAAGTGATGGCCCATTGTACGTACTTTCTATTAAAAGTGATGGCCCATTGTACGTGTCTTTCTATTAAAAGTGATGCCACATGTATGTACTTTTCTGTTAAAAGTGATGGCCCATTATACGCACCTTTCTATTAAAAGTGATGGCCCATTGTACGTACCTTTCTATTAAAAGTGATGGCCCATTTTACATACCTTTCTATACAAATGCGAACCATGTTATGGATCTAGCCCATTTGTATGTGCATTTTTAAAAACAGTACGATCCCTGTAACGGTGTATGTGTATTTTTAAAAACAGTACGATCCCTGTAACGGTGATGTCCCATTTGTATGTGCATTTTTAAAACATAAGAACCCTGTAATGCTGATTGCTTATTTTAATGTACATTTTTTTAAAAAACAAAATACAAACTCTGTAACGGTGATAACCCATTTTAATGTATGTTTGTGCAAAAATGAGAGGACCCATATTAACGTAACGTTTTGAAAAAATACGGGTCCTTCCGGTTATGTAACCGAAATATCGTACAATTCTCTGTTGCAGAAGTAGTTTTAAAAGTTTTAGTCTTTCGTATAGAAACCTTTATTTAATTTTCAGCTCTTATTAATCTCAGCCTTTACCAGCTTAGTTTTCGCAACGATAAATATAGATAATGACTTTTCTGTGGGTTATGCA
The DNA here is from genome assembly GCA_028554795.2 of Sinohyriopsis cumingii. NCBI lineage: Eukaryota > Metazoa > Mollusca > Bivalvia > Unionida > Unionidae > Sinohyriopsis > Sinohyriopsis cumingii. The sequence continues at coordinate 105,020,402 of CM068835.1, read as the reverse complement.
AATAAAGAAACTCTTCTGACCGGATAAAGGAAACAAAATCAACATTTTACTCCTATTACATTGTTTTGTTTCATTCTTTCTTTCTTGCATTTGCGCAGATGTTGTTGATTCAGCAGTTACTTTTCATTTTGGGGCATCATATTTTTTAAATATATTTTCCTGAAGAAAGTTGTATCTGGTGTCTCGGTAACACAAAATGTTTAGTCTTTATTTCAACTGCACATATGCTAGTCTCCTCGTTGAAGAATTAAAAAAAACTCAATGGGGGGGGGGGGAGGATACCATAATTTTGCCCTCCCTTATTAAGTTAGATATACACAGGATTTGTATTTTGTTAACTGACCTATTTACTATGTTCCGCTTACTAGTGTCAGCCTGTACACAGTTCAAGAGTTTCTCGCTCAAACATAGCTAACTCACTCGTTAACTAGATAGTGAAAATGTAGCTGAAATTGGATGAAAAAATAGCCAATTAATAATACCGTGAATTTGTACACTTTTATGGTAAATAATATCGTGGTGTATTTTCCTGTTATATTATTCTTGCGCGCAGACAAGCAAATGATAAATAGTCCATGCTACAAAGCTGCACGGATGACGGAATCTGACTGGTCAACGGTGGACGTGTGTGACTGATCAAACTTAGCTGATTGACAGAGTTATTAACAGGTGAATCAAAATCTGCAGTTAGCAATATACGCAATGCCTGTGTTTTTCAGTCAGTGTCAGACCTTATGACGACCATTTATTCTCTTTTTAATTTCCTAAAACTTTCAATGTAGTAAAAAGTCACAAAAACTTGGGATTCATTTCTAAAACAAGGAGGAATAGAACTGGGGATTCACTTCTAAAACAAGGAGGAATAGAACTGGGGATTCACTTCTAAAACAAGGAGGAATAAAACTGGGGATTCACTTCTAAAACAAGGAGGAATAGAACTGGGGATTCACTTCTAAAACAAGGAGGAATAGAACTGGGGATTCACTTCTAAAACAAGGAGGAATAAAACTGGGGATTCACTTCTAAAACAAGGAGGAATAGAACTGGGGATTCACTTCTAAAACAAGGAGGAATAAAACTGGGGATTCACTTCTAAAACAAGGAGGAATAAAACTGGGGATTCATTTCTAAAATATGGATGTGTAAGTTTATGAGTTCAATTCCAAAATAAGGAGAAATTCGCTTCTAAAACAAGGAAACATAAAACATAAATCGGGAATTCACTTCTCAAATAAGAAGGCATACAACAGGGGAATTCCCTTCTAAAACTAGGAGGCAGTAAATATTACAGACATTACAATTTTATATGACGCAATAGATTAGCAAAAGGAGGATGTATATAGGTAGATATTCATTTAAACTTTCTTAATAAAATAATGTGCTTCCATACATTGCCTTCAAGCGACGATAATATGTCAGTGTGGTTGTTTGCACCCATACTTTAATACTGGTATGTAGGAAACGAAATTATGTAATTATAACAATATTAGAAACAACACATTGTTATGGGAAAATCCACTCTTCACATATATAAAGAACACGAATGGAAATTTGTTTGAACAGAAATATTTTGGTAAGTTGGTTATGTGTGTTCTTTTGGTGTGGGAAGGGTGCTTTACGAGAGTACTTTCTAAACAAACGAAGGGTGTTATTTACAGCTTCACTATTATGCGGCAGAAAATATTTTAGGAGAGAGGACAGATTCCAGCTGTGAACAGCTGACTGTCCAAATACTTGGCTACCTAAATTATTAAACCTTCATGCAGAAACTTGTAGTTATTCTTCACAATTATCCTGTCCATATCCGAAATGTGCCAAGCTGGAGAAAACATTACGATTATTTAGGAATTTTTGCATCCACATTATCATAAATTTGACTGTGTTTGAAAAGATATTAATTACTAATGGACTACGAACTTTATTTCTTTGTTGAAAACATTTACCTTCTTAAAAAATGTTATTTACCTCTTCAAAACACACATATATATATATATATATATGAGAGAGAGAGAGAGAGAGAGAGAGAGAGAGAGAGAGAGAACAGCCCAGGCCAACCCTGGTTAGCTTCTTATGTGTCCTTTGAAAGTCTCTCACCTCCCAGTTCCTTGGTACGATATAGCCAATAATGGGTTAAATGTGCCGTTAAAACAGAAAACACAAAAACAACAACAAGCCGTTGTAGGCAGGAAATTGTGCGGATTTGTGGGTTGGGGTGAGAACAGCCAGAAGCAACAATAATGTAATGTGTAGCAAGTTTATGAACATCCACAGCTGTATCACATGAAACATTTTGGTTGACACTGCTGACGTCAAGGGTCAAGCGTTAGACGGAGTTGTGAATCGACATGAATTCTTGTTGGCACTTGGCCAATATGGATAGTCTTGTATTCACTTGGATAGAAGTTGTCAAGTACATTCAGCCACATATTCAAAACGTTGCGAAAGCCATGTGCTTTGATGCAGCAGGCGGAATCTCCATATGGTTTATGTTTCGCTTCTCTTGTAGCTTTGAAAGTTTAAACAGCTAAAACATTCTTCCATCAGTAAACAAACCTGAATGTTTTTTGTTTTTTTTTTGTTAAATACGACGACGACGATGATGATATTGATGATTTTAAAAAAAATAGAAACGGTTGTACGTAACATATGTTAATCAACTGGATTAAGACTTACTTGTCTTACAAAGTAACTTATACTTTGGATTTCCGTTAGATAAATCTAATTTATTTTAATGATACATCTAATTTGTTTTAATGATTAAGCTCGTAATAATTTGTTGAAGGAAGTTTGCTATGAATAGTTAAGAGCTGGGAAATTAGCAGCATTTAATTAATTATAAAATCATTTATTTATGGTGCGTATATGATGGCATAACATATAAAAACAATCTTACGTGAGTGTTCATTTTAAATTAAATTCATTAAAAGACCAGGTTCTGATTGTGACCTTGGCGAGTATGAAACTTAAATAAATGAATCTTTGATAAATTTAATTTTGTTTCATACATAAATACTAGATTTTAGTTATTACATGACAAAACCACTGACCTAATCTGACTAAAGGGCTAAAAAATACCCTAGTAAAATGACTTTAAACAAAAATTAGATTGCATCCACCATTATATGTTGTCTCACGTGATATCATGACGTTGTTACTGGTATTACAAGGTGCTATTACATGTGTTACTTATATATAAAAAAGTATCTGTATATACTGGCATCAATATCATCATCTTTTTACCATAGACGTGAGATTAATATTTCATGGACTTAATTTTTGTATTGTTAATCCGTAAAAAAAAATAATCCCATAGAATATCGAGTGGAATTTTAGCGCAGTCTTTGAGAATGAAACAGTTTTTTCACGAGTTTTGATTCAAACAACTCTTTTTTCATAATACCAATGATAGCATATGGAAACTTTTGACCATTCAAGCAACTCTTACTTCATTACACGAATAATACTCTCTCTCTCTCTCTCTCTCTCTCTCTCTCTCTCTATATATATATATATATATATATATATATATATATATATATATATATATATAACTGAATGCTTTTAAGCCACTAGCAATCACAGCTCCCTAAATAAACGTAAAAAGTACAACTTTTTTTATAAGGATAAGAGGTCTGTCGGGCTCTTGCTTAAAAAGGGAACAGAACAAATTCAAGTCTCCCTGATGTATTTATGTCTCCCATAGCAGATTGTTCAAAGCTAATTAAACATGTTTTATTAACCGTTTTGTTTTCTGAACTGTCCTAGTTACACTTATCACTGATAATTACATCTTTTTCTATAAATAACAACGTTTTAAAACTGCCTGAAAATTAGATTTATCTTCTAATTTAAATACTTTTAGGTGGATTTTTTTTTAAAGATGTTTTGTTCTGTATTTCTTTGATTTGAGATCCTTTATATCACCGACAGTCACGCCAGCTACTTAGCAATATTTCTTCCAGTTTATTAAATCAATAAATTTCCTGACATAAAACAGGTCCGCTGTAAAGTAACATTAGCGCGACTTGATAAAGGAAGTTTCATCTATACCCGAATTACTTAACTTTGGACTTTATTTACACGCGACAATGTGGCCGGGAAGTAGCACATGATTAATGTGCTTGTTTTGTTGCCATGAGGTCTGTATCACGCTCAGATCTAACCTCGAACGCAGCACGTTGCTCCGATTTGGTGAGAGAACTAGTTACACTGTGACACGGTGTTTTGCGCGCTAAATGTTACATTCCAGCTCTGACTCTTGCAAACAGTAATAAGTGCAGCAATGCTGGAGTGGGATTTTCCCGTCAAGTTTTGTATTAATTGTACTTTATTGTCTAAATTAGTTGATGCTTTTTATCTATTTATTTATCAAGTCAATTATTTATTGAATTTTGTATTTTGTTGCTCTGGGTCCTTTTTGTTTGTTTGCTTGTGTGTTTTGTTTTGTTATATTTTTGTTTATTGTTGTTGTTTATTTTTTGTGTGTCTGTTTTGTCTTGTTTTGTTTTTTTGTTTATGGGGAGAGGCACATTGCGTATGGTTGTTTGAAAATTACATTCCCGTTATTCTTCCTGTCCTTTAACACAAGGTACTACGTAGCCCCATTTGTGCTGATATGCCGCAAAAATCCTATTGTGTACTTCTTTGCCGGGAAATCCATTACGAAAATCACTTTAAACTCCTTTTTTATTTAATGATATAGGAATGTAATACAAAATACAGTACATGCTGTAAACATCCATGTTGGGAAGTATATATTATTGTCATAATGCATGGTTTGTCCATGGTCAAAATCGTTAAGATGATCAGCTGACTGATATCTAAAGTAAAGTTCAAATATACAAAAGCAAAACGTATTTTCTTCAAAAACAGGGTCCGATCCAGATACATCCTTTGGTAGTGGGTGAGGTGGGTTTTGGAGAGGTTATGGAAGGAAGGGGCACTGTATGACGGAATCCACTGAGGAATCCTGTAGGGGATACGGAAGAGGGGAGGCAAGCCTCCGAAAGCCTTGCATTCTTCTCCAGGGCATATTTTTAACCATTATGGTGGCGCTCTACAGTTTCGTACTATACTGGAAACTTTCAATAGGAAACGTTCTGGTTAATTTGCATTAATTTGGGATGGGGTGGTGTCATGGATCGCCCGCCAAGAGCCAACCCCAACCACCTACCCTGATAAGTCAACATCAGCATGACTTAACTAGTAAATGCTGAATGATGAGGTTAATTAACACCCCGCTAAACAGTCATATATCATTGATTATTAATAGTACACTGTACTGTCTGCAATTTATTTATACCCTCTTATTTCTATGCACTTCCATTCCACATAGATCAATTATATTTTGTAATGTAATATTGTTTACATGTAACTCTTTCTAAAAATGAAAGAATCTGCAATTTATAGATTCTTAAGAAAATTTTAGTCAATATTTTAACCTATAATTATTGGTGCAACCCACTCAACCACCCACCCCCAAAATGAATTAATAATAATAATAATAGTCTTGGAATTCTATCCATAATTTAATTATGACGTCATCAGTGGCAGTCAACCAATCATAAACGGCAATCTGACTCGTGTAGGCGGTTGTGTTTTTATTATCTGGTTCGGTTTTTCACTTTGAACTTGAACAAATTCATTTTAGCCTAATAGTTTGTTATGTTTTTGAACTGAATATTCATTGCTAATTACATGTAGACATTTATTCTCAAAATCTTCCAAAATTTAATTTTTGCGAAATTCTATGACAACTGAATTTGACCATTTTAAGATAGGATAATGGATATGGCACGAGTAATCCAAATGTTTTTACTTACCGAAAATGAATGTGTATCACAATGTTATATTAAACTTATTGAGTACTGCGGAAAAAAATAGTATCGACTACATTAAAACTTTTCGTTACTTGATTTATTTATCATCTCTATCAACATATAACAAAATCTGATATCTATTTTCCGGTATCAACAATCATAAAATCTTATGTAATAGTTTTTGAAAATCAAATAGCTTCCATCCTGAAACAATTCATGTTGTATACAGGTGAGATAAACATGTGCTGCTCCGTAGAAACCTCATTTATTTATTTTTTCCAGTAGAGCTAAGGAAGTGTAATTAACATTTGGTGTTAGCAAATGAGTCTTTTGTTTCCATTATATTATTTGTAAACTTCAGTTTTATTTTTATTCATACACAGTCCAAATGTCTGTCGGTCAATCTTTTCGTCTGCAACCGGATAAAACAGAGAGCGCTGGATCATAGCATAAAATGAAAAAAAAAATACTATAATTTTTCGTTTGGTTTCACCTGTACAAATGAATAAGTCACGTGGACAAATTCTAATTCAAGCACTATGCATTTACCTACTATACAACTTTATCCTTTTTATTGCTATTTAAAATGACTGGTACAAAAATAATAAAATAGAGACAATAATATGCTACAGTTGTGCTGGACCATTCCTGTATTTGTGTTTTAATATGCTGGAGTTTTTGAGAATAGGCCTAATTTAAAAATTATTAAACCACCTTGAGACAATTGAAATTAAAATTGGTCATGACAAGCATGATAGAATTTGCCCCGTTATTGCCTGAATGAACGTAAATATAGTAATTCACTGCACAACTATCTTTAGTGATGTTTATATACTACCTTTATAGTCACTATACCAGTCCAGCCCGTGAATAGTTTGAAATCTTAGATAATAAAAGACATGATAAAATGTTACAGTTGTGATACCGACAAGCAAGTAAACGAAATAACGAAACCAGATGCAAAGTACGATATTTTTAAACTGCATATTGAAAAAGCAGTTGGTGGATGGGAGCATGCTGATAATTACATGTGCAGGAAGACTTTGATGATGCTTATTGAAGTAGTCACGTGGTATGACGATTAAATACAAAATAGTTTCACCAACATGTTAGTACAAAGATACACACAAAATATGAACATATTAAAGCAAAAAATACAGACAAAATATGAAGATGTGAAAGCATCGATACTCACAAAATTAAGACAGCAAAATAAGAATTACATTAAAATAACGGATAAATAGAATAAATGCAATAAATTGATTTAAATACTTGAATAATGTTAAGCAATCATCGCAAACAAACAAACCAGATAGAGATGAAATATGACCTACATTATGTACTAGCTTATAATACGGATGCGGTAGTTCGTGGGTTCGATCCCCGGCCGAGTCATACCAAAGACTTACAAAAATGGTGCTAACTGCTGCCTCGCTTGGCACTCATCTTTAAGAGGTTAGTGGTCGGCCTGGTGTCAAGATAATGTGACTGGGTGGGACATGATGCTACATGTCTGCGGCATGATGCCCCAGTGTTAGACATCACTATAAACTGCCACACTGCAGACATCGTAGCGATATGACTGAAAATTTGTTAAAGCTACGTTAAAAACTTAACACACACACACACACGCTTACAATATGCATAATGGGCTGGCAGATCTGGGTATGTGCAGCTTGTTAAAAATAATCAATAGAACAAACAGCATAGACCCTGATCTGAAGTCTCATTATGCTACGACAGATCAGGGTCTGTGTTGTTTGACTGGACTTATAAGCGGATATATACGGTAACATGCATGCACTTAAACAGTGCAACAGCCACGTAGTAAAAAGACTTTCTTGTTTTTTTTTTTTTTTTTTTTTTTTTTCGATTCCAGGCCTAAATCCTGTGTTGACAAAAGCATGGACCTGTCTGTGTTTTGAGAACATCATATCAGAGTAGAACTGTATGTTCATTTCCCTAATTTAAAATAAAAATAGCCAACTAATATCATTTGTCCAAACGTATACATATGAAGGGTTACCGTATGATTTGTAACTGCATGTTCATCAACTACAACGTTCAACACCATCACAAGAACGTACTTAGAACGTCAAAATCTACAATCAGTAACATATTGCACGAGAGGCTGGATGATCGCGTAGATAGAGTTAAAATGTTATATTATGTTGCAAATGAAAGATTTGTTTGCCAGTCTAGCGATGTTTTTCCTTAGTTTATATGTTCTCTGTCAGAAAACCACTTGTTAGATAAAACCTTTAAAAATTAGCCTCATTGAAGACCATGTACGTAAAAATCGATACGTTTCGTCAAATTCAATCCAAGTACAAACCACCTGTTGTTCACCATTATGTGTGTCTTGAACTCTTCACTCGATGGAATGCTTTATTAGCCCCACTCCGCCTGGTGAAGGAAAAATGTTGGGATCTAACCCAACGAATATAGACATTGTAGAGAAACGAAGTAAAGAATTAAGCTGTGGAATGAAATAAACACTGTCGTCTCTGACAAAATACATGACAAACAAGCAGAAAATGTACTCCTTCATAAGAAGTTACGATGACAGTACTCCAAGTATCAAAGCGTCTCTCTGATTCTGTGCATTGAAGGGGAGGTCTACTTTGCACTTTTCTGATAGTCGAAGACTCGCCATTTGGGTCAAGGAGAAACTTTGACCTTAATGTCCAAATTAAATGTAACGTAATGAAAATAACGATTACTGATTATTAGCTCGATTGACTGTACGGCTAATGATATTTCCCTCCTTCGTTGTGTATCGTTCCTTTTCCGTAATGAGTCCGTCAATAATCAATAGGTTGAGCTTTTAAACACCCTATAAACAAATTTCAACGAATCAGACAACATCCTTACATTATTGGACAAATTATGCTATGGTGCTTTCAAAGATGGCCTAAACACTGAACTACAAAAACCTCGAAAGAACTGTTTTCATTGTCCATGCAAACATCGGCAGTGCAAGACTTTCTTCACGATGCATCCCCATGACTCAGCTGTCCCTGTCGTCGATTTTCCATTGGGTTATTAGGCTTATGTCAGCAGAGTAGCTCTTGCAGACTCACTTGGTTGTCTTGTTATGGTTTCCACATCTGAAGGCTGCTAATGACTATTTGCATACACAATTATTTGTGCTGTATATTTTTAAATATCCATTCTAAATATAAACAACCTTCTTTGCATCTAAAAACATTCGATTTGTCTACGACAACCTACACAAAGTAGATCATTTTGATTTTATTAGTTCCTTAATGTAGAACCCAATATTTTAGTCCATGCCAAATTTAATACCTAGCCTGGTCGAGCCATACCAAAGACTTATTTTTAAAAAAAATGGTACTAACAGCTGCCTCGCTAGGCACTCAGCTTTAAGAGGTTAGTGTTAGGACTGGTCGGCCTGGTGTCTGGATAATACGACTGGGTGGGACATCATGATACGTGTCTGGGGCATGATGCCCCAGTGCTAGACATCACTATAAACTGCCACACTGCAGACATCGTAGCGATATGACTGAAAATATGTTAAAGCTAAGTTAAAAATCCAAATCACACACACACACACACACACACACACACATTTTAATACCAAATTACGGTTCGTATTTTATGAACATGTAATTTCTAAAGGGGATTGTGAAGTTTTTATAGAGCTTAAATTTTCCAGAAGCTTTGCTTGCTCACATCCTAACACCATGAATCAATGATATTACATTTTCCCTTTTATGCTCTATCTTTTCCCGTTTTATTAAGCCTCCTGTCTGGCTATAAATGAATGAAATGTGTCGAATCCATTACACTATTTAGCCACGTACACGTGCTGCACGACTTTTAGCATTATAACATCATGAATGTTACTTTAAGGTGCTCGTGTTTCGTAGCATGCCCCAGTTGAGTAGTTCAACATATTCTGACAGTTTCTTTGACCCATAATGCAATCCATTACAAGCTCGATACGGCGGTTAAGGTGTATGAAGGTTGAAAGTAAGTTGTAGACGTTTCAGAGTCGGAACGGTATTCCATTTGCCTGGCCTTATCAACAAAACCATTTGTCATTTTACTCAACAGGTTGGCAAACACACCAAACTGAAACAAGGGTTGCGAGTGTGCTCTCAGCATGGAAAATCGAAGCGAAATGCGGAGCTGTTATTAGAAATGACTGTTTGTTTATAATTTATTTATTTCATGTCTTTTATTTCTTTTAAGATTTTGGTTTTAATTGAACACGACATTTATATACAAAGGTTCACATCAGCGAGAACGTGACGCGAGAAACCCATTCAAAATTAATTTACAATCCTGGAAAATGTGTTGCGTTCGCACTGTGGATCAATATATTGAATTCCATGACAATGAGGACGTTCTCGATGTAGACGTTCAGCACAACCTGAGTAAATTTATTTCGTCGTCAACGTCTTTGTTTACGTAGCTAGAATGCATAATTTAAACTCAAAGGTGGCCAGAAGAACAAATGAGGAGACACTATACAAATGGCGAAAGAAAACTTCCTCAGTTATTCCTGAACATCTGTAAACTAGGACCATGCCAAGGTGATAAGAAAATGCGTCATCGGGTTCTTTTTCCTAAAATGTAGTTATTATCATCTTCTATCACATTTTTCATTTCTGATGATGAAAAGTTATTTTAAGCTTTAGATAAAAGAACGATACATGAAATAATTATAAAGTTAATACAAGATCTATGACTATTTACTCGACGTTGGTTGATGTTTCAATTGGAAGAAAACATCTCCATTTTTTTAAATCTGTGGAATCGCTCTTGTGTGTGTATGTGTGTGTCATCTTTCATAATTATGTTTTTATCATCGCTGAGGATATGCCTAACAATGCAGGAAATCTCTTTGTTAGCCTGTCGAATCATCGCGTACTATTTCAATCTGTCGTAAATAACCTTTTTCCATTTTTCTTCTGAAGATAAGTTATGATCACGAAAACTTTCTCACCTCTTTTGATAATTATTGAACTATTCAAAAAGATTTTAAAACATTATAAACATTCCTTCTTAAATTATTAGTGCCCAGATTGAACAGTTGTGCTTATTTAATTTTATTTCTGGAATTGTTTTAAATTGCACATTCCCATTTCACGGTGTTAATATAATTAATAATAAAACGTGAGAGGAATTCCTCAAAGAACTACGAAATGTAACAATGCTCAGAGCTTCTTATCGGTATATGACTGGTTGCTTGTTGATTGATAGTCGAATTGAATCACTTTATTGATATGCGAATCGAATCACTTTGTTGATTACTAATCGGGTGAGTAGGGTTGGGATATTGATCGCGATCATCGAGTACAATTACTAACAGGGGTGAGCAGGGTTCGGATATGTGTGGCGATCCTTGAGTAGAATTATTAATAGGGGTGAGTAGGGTTGGGATATGGGTGGCGATCATCAAGTAGAGTTACTAATAAGGGTGAGTAGGGTTGGGATTTGGGTGGCGATCATCGAGTAGAATTATTAATAGGAGTGAGTAGGGTTGGGATATGGGTGGCGATCATCGAGTAGAATTATTAATAGGGATGAGTGGGGTTGGGATATGTGTGGCGATCATTGAGTAGAATTACTAATAAGGGTGAGTAGGGTTGGGATTTGAGTTGCGATCATCGAGTAGAATTACTAATGGGGTGAGTATCGTTGGGATTTGGGTGGCGATCATCGAGTAGAATTATTAATAGGGGTGAGTAGGGTTGGGATATGGGTGGCGATCATCGAGTAGAATTACTAATTGAAGTGAGTAAGATTGGGATATGTGTGGCGATCATTGAGTAGAATTACTAATAGGGGTGTGTAGGGTTCGGATTTGGGTGGCGATTATCGAGTAGAATTATTAATAGGGGTGAGTAGGGTTGGGATATGGGTGGAGATCATCGAGTGGAATTATTAACAAGGGTGAGTAGGGTTGGGATATGGGTGACGATCATCGAGTAGAATTACTAATTGGGGTAAGTAGGATTGGGATATGTGTGGAGATCATTGAGTAGAATTACTAATAGGGGTGAGTAGGGTTGGGATATGGGTGGCGATCATTGAGTAGATACCAAAACAGTTGACCAAGAAAAGAAATACGGGTGTCAGACCTTGTTTGATATGGATTAATTAGCAACATTCATTTTTCTTGTATGCCATATATAGTTCTTACCAATTCCAACCAAACTGACCGGTTTGACAAGTTTAGTCTTAATGATGTTTCTTAAAGCTAGTCTTTTGGTTTGAGCGAAATATGTTGTGAATAGCCGACCTTGAAACTGTTTTTGCATTTTAGGACAAACACCTCAGAAAACCGTCAGCTGATTTTAAGTGCTTGTATGTTCGCTGCATGTTGGCACATTGTCTGTTTTATCAAATGATGGGATTCGTAGAGGCAGTTCTATGATATGGTAAAGACGTTATGCATTCTTGTGACATAACAGTGCATCGTTTTGGCCCAAGTCTGTCATAAAATATTTTTAGCTTTTGCTTGGAGGATTCAAGATAAATGTACTAAGATATGAACTGGTTTCACTATGCAGGTGGATGTCATCTTGGGTGTAATAACGTAAACTAGCAAACAGATAAGGCATTTAAACACGACATTAATGGATAATAATAATAATAATAATAATAATAATTATAATAATAGCAATAACTTTATTGACAATAAATATAGACAATATGCCCTAAATACATTCAATACAGGTTAACTGTAGTTATAATTACATGGAACAACACCCTGATATTGTTATCTGTCTGATACATCACTAAAGTAAATTGTGTGGGTATTAAATATACACATATATATGTACATTGTGTATATATATATATATATATATATATATATATATATATATATATATATATATATATACATACATACATACATACATACATACATACATACATACATATGAACACATTATGCATAAGCATATACATATATATGTACACATTATATATATATATATATATATATATATATATATATATATATATATATATATATATATATATACTTACGTACGTACGTGCGTGCGTGCGTGGGTACATACATACATACATACATGCATACATACACGTGCACATATATATACGCATACATATTTACATACAATTGTTATTACTTCCAGATGAAGATTTTTATTCGGAAGGGAGGGAGTGTGTGAACTGTGGAGCCATCTCAACGCCTTTATGGAGGAGAGACGGCACAGGACACTATCTATGTAATGCATGTGGACTCTACCATAAGACAAATGGTCTTAATCGACAGCCCGCTAAAGAACCCCAACTAAGTGGACTCGTAGGTATCATGACATAGTTTTGAAATTTTCCAGTAAAGCGGTATCGAAAATCTCTTTATCAAGTACAGCAAACAACAAGGCAATCGCTTTGATTGTATCAGGTCAACTGCGAAAGTGTTTATAGCAAGGGCGACCGGACAAATTTGTCCGGGGTGGTGGTAAAGTGAAACATGTAGTGGTCAACTATTAAATTAACAAATGCAGGCCAAAACATGTTTAGGTGTGAGTGCTCCTCCTTGCCCCTATGTGCGGAAGCCTATGGTGTATAGGAATCAGTACAGCAAACAACAAGGAAAGCACTTTGATTGTATCAGGTCAACTCTAAAAGCGTGTATAGTAAGGGCGCCCGGAGAAATTTTTCCGGAGTGGTGGTGAGGGGCAAACGTGTAGAGGTCAACTATTAAGCTAACAAATGTACGCCAAAACATGTTTAATTGTCAGTGCTCACCATGCTCCTATGTGCGTGTGCCCATGGTGTATATAAATAATTACACATGGATTGTAGCACAGTTTCTGAGAAGAACTATGTAACAATTTTACCTTTATATTTTTGTTCCGAAAGTTTTCAGCTGCTTTCATTTTTTTCAGGAATTTGCTGATTTATCTGGTTTGGATTCTCTTTCATCGGTTTGATAATTCGGAGGGCGAATTTATTCTTACCAATAATAATTACATCATACTCATAAATGTTTTTATCCAAGGACAAAGACAAAAATGATATTGATACTAGTTTGCTTTACATACTCCTTTCGTGTATTTGTTTTTTCTTGTTGATCTCTTTATTTATGTCTTTTTCTTAATGTGAAGTGTCTTTTATCTGGCTTACTTTAGGGATAGATCTGTTATCAGCCTTTCTTTGCGTTTTGGCTCTTTCATCTGCCTTTCGTTGTGGGAAATGGCTTGTAACTGTCTTTGTAGGGTGGGTCTCCTATCTGTCTTTCTTTGTGGGGTTGGTCGTTTATCTGCCTTTCTTTGCGGGTGGGTCTTTCCCCTGCATTTCTTTGCTGGGTGGGTCGTTTATCTGCCGTTCTTTGTGAGATGGCTCTTTTATCTGTATTTCTTTGCTAGGTGGGTCTTTCATCTGCCCTTTCTTGTAGAAGAGGTCTTTCATGTTCCTCTCTTTTATTCATTAATGAATGACTAGCAATGTAATATTCGGGATGTTTCCAACTGTTATGACTGTCCACCAATCTCTTACGTTATTCACACTAGAGTCAGGGCCAATATCATTTTTATTTCAGAATGATACTCCCGAAGAAAAACCAAGAAAGTTTGACAACAAATTTGAAAAGGTAAGTAAGCATTTACAGAACTCACCTAAAATGCACCACCCCATAGAACATCAACTGTTGCCACTGGACAGATCAAAAGGAAATAAGTAAAATCACTATGTTCAAAGGTCAATAAAAAATTTTTTTTAAAAGTCCTCCCGTTGCATGGGAAACATTGACATCAGTCTGTATTTAAATAACAAAGGTATTTGTCTTTTACAAGAAGGGTATCAAAGGGGAATAAATATTGTAAGAATAAATCTATTCTGTTTTCTTTCTCAAAATTCCATATGGTGAAAGAACTGTAATAGTTTCACACCGTCTGTGAAAACGATACATGTATAGTTTTAAGGTGATATTGAGTCTAATACTGCAGATATGTTGAGTCCAACGGTAATGTTGAGTCTTATACTACAGTCTAACAGTGATATTGAGTCTAATATTGCAGATATGTTTCGTCTAACTGTGATACTGAATCTTTTACTACAAATATGTATAATCTAACAGTGATATTGAGTCTAATACCGCATATATGTATAGTCTAACGGTGACCATGAGTCTTATTCTACACATATGTAAAGTCTAACAGTGATATTCAGTCTAATGCTAGATATATGCAGTCTAACAGTGATCACGAGTCTTATACTACACATATATGTAGTGTAACAGTGATATTGAGTCATACACTACAGATCTTGATCTTACATTTTATATATGTACACTCTAACTTTGGTATTAAGCCTTATACTACATACATGTACATTCTAACGTTGGGATTGGATCATATAATACAGACATGTGTATTCGAACAGCGCTATATCGAGTCTTATACTACCAATATATATATATATATATATATATATATTCTATTGTACATAATTAGTTTTCTACTGAAGATATTTATAGTCCAACGGCGATATTGGATATTATACTATAGATACTTGCCGCACAATTTTTTTTACCTACCTCAGAACCATCGATGACATTTTTCAACAGGTCCTTCTTTTAAGAAAAGATAATCAGGAATTTAGGGATCTATTTTTTATTTTTGTACCATTGCGATAATAATATAAGCAAATTTAGATTTTTGTAAGAAATGGAATCATTTTATGGGTTGCATTTTCAAACCCATTAGCGACCAGCTGGTATATCTCTATTATGGTTAAAAAAGTTGACCTAATCAGCAGCGTGAACTCATCAAAACTTCCCGAGTGAAATATATTGTTCCAAACTCCTGTTATTCATATTTTATTTTATTTATATCTGATTTAATTGTTTGTAAGTTTAAAAAAAAATTAATTTCATTGTATGTCAAAATAATGTAGTTCTGTTTAATAGGAACTCGATACTTTTTCCAGCAAAAAGTTTGACCTTGACTGTTCATTTTTGTAAACACGTAAGGCTAACCTGGTTCCCAGCCGTAATTCAAAATTAGTAACAGTCACGTCAACAAGTTTTATTTATTTATTTTTATTGTGGGAATATTAAGGCTAAGATCGAGGCTGTGTTGGTTACGTGATCCTCGACTTATAAATAGGTTTTATTGAAGTAAACAACTTTCTTTTTTCGGAGTAAAATGATTGGTTTTATCACGGTCATACTGGGGCTACGTGATTTTTTTATATGTAAACATGATCACGTGATTCTCTATTTCACAATTAGGCATTTCCGAAATTGCTCATTACTTACTTTTAATAATGATGCTTAGAAAGAGAGAGGTCTCAAACGGGCTTCTAAACACTGTGACGTAAAGGTGTTTCTTTTGTTGTGTCATTTTGAGAATTACATTTTAATGTTCATTCGAATTATTTGGATTCTAAAAGGATTAACTCTTTTTTCTCTGGAAATATTTTGAGATCTCATACAGAATTCTTGAAAAAAGACATTTCTAAAAAATGTTATTCGGATTTCCAACACCGAATAATTGTTTGTGAATAACACATAACTGTAGACATTCCAGCACCATAAAGGATACAGTATACGTCATCGCCTTCCACCTTGGATTCTTTGTCGGGACTCGAACTAGAATTCATTAGAACATTTCATTATTAGGACTTCTAAAATTTTATCCGTTGATTATTATTGGCTTATTTTTGGATTTGATTCTTAAAACCCTAAGTTCTTATTTTTTCATTTTTACGGTATTTTTCCTGGGAAATAAATAATTTGTTAAATTTTTTAAAACTGGTTATTTTCACTCTTCCAGTGTTACTGTTTATTCAAGCCTAAATACGTAACACTTCGAAGTGTAATAAAGATTCTTTGAGATCCATGTTTTTCTCTAGTTGCTTTCTGATATGTTATTAGAGCTCCCATGAGACTCTTCTACTAAATTAGTTTTGTACAAAGTACGTATCACATACAAAAAGAAGTACCTTACATGAGTAATCACCGAAATCCTCAAAAACCTTTTTTCATTAAGAAAAATTGTTATTTAAGTTATACTTTTAATGTTCAAACGTAATCTATTGCCATTTTATATTTTTGCTATATTCGCCATTGTAATCTTAAAAAAGATTCAGTGATATAGATATTTATAATGTGCTCTGTACTGTGAAGAAGGACTTTTCTGGCGATAACGAAATGTATGGTGATTAAGCCGTAGCATAGCATAATCGTGTCAGTACTTAGCCCCTCAGTTATTATAATTTTCGAATTGTAAGTCGCTAAAATATAAATAGGAAAAATTAAAATCCCTCAATATAATCCCACTAGACGAAATTATGTAACAAAGAAGTAAATCGTGCTTTGATTAACTTTACTTAACACAGTGTTTGATATAACAGTATAATAATTACACATTTTATCGGTTCGAGCCCCCGGCCGAAAAAGTGGTACTTGCAGCTGCCTCGCTTGGCACTCAGCATTAAGAGGTTAGTTTTAACACTGATCTGCCGGGTGTCAGGATAATGTTTCTGGATGGGACATCATGCTACATATATGCGGCATGATGCCCCGGTGCTAGACTTCACTATAAACTGCCATACTGCATACATCGTAGCGATATGACCGGACAATTGTTAAAGCTACGTTAAAAATCCAAATCACACACGCACACACGCGAGCGCGCGCGTTTTACCAAGCCTTTGTAACAAGTATTTCAATTGGTTAAAATCGTATGGTACAGAGCAGGAAAGACGTGTATTGTTCACAACGTCAGAAATGAATTAATTTATTCATGCGCCTTTGTTGTATGCGTTGACAATATTTACAAAAAACTTTTAAACTATAGGTCAGTTATTTATTTCTTGATAATCATTATTATTTCTATTCATATTTCTATATTATTTTTGTCAATATTTGTAATGATAAGAATTGAACCTCATCTTTAACAGGAATCAATAAGTTATGAAGCTTGATTATATCGATTGTATATAAACAGCCTTCGATTCGCTACGGCATGTCATGCATGCTGTTATCGATTACACAGTTTATATAAACGGCATTTCCTTCACTACAGACTGTCATACATTCTCTTATCGATTAGACACCATATATAAACAGCCGTCCCTTCGCTACGGTCTTTCACGCATACTTCTATTGATTAGGCTATATATAAACGGCGTTCACTTCGCTACGGCCTTTCATATATGCTGTTATCGATTACACGCTATTTTTACAGCCTTCTCATTGCTACAGCCTTTCTTGCATGATGTTTAATAACAAGTTCAATTCTTATATATTTTTTGTCTCCTCAGACCAGTAATCGAACCCGTGTGGGACTAACCTGTGCTAACTGTAACACATCAACAACTACATTGTGGAGAAGAAATAGTGAAGGTGAACCAGTCTGTAACGCATGCGGACTATACTACAAGTTACATCAGGTAAAGTAAGCCAACATCTTTAGGTTGTTTTCTGATGGAAATAGCTTAAATGTGTTTAGTTTTATAAAGTATGTTTACTTTGCTGTCACCCATTTAAACACTCGAAATTTTGACCCTCGCTAATGAATGACAAACTATAGGATTAACATTTCGTCCTTTAAGCTTCATGGTTTCTTTCTTTCACCAGATAATTAGACCAAAGTACTAACGTTTTTAAGGCCCTATAGTGACATTGATCAAAGTATTCGTTTCCTTAAAGCCATACAGTGACATTGATCAAAGTATTCATTGTCTTAAGGTCAAACTGTGACAGTGATCAAAGTGTTCATTTGTTTAAGGTCATACAGTGACAAACATTGTTATAGATCAAAGTATGCATTTTCTTAAGGCCATGCAGTGACATTGATCAAAGTATTCATTTCCTTAAGATCATACAGTGACATTGATCAAAGTGTTCATTTGCTTAAGGCCATACAGTGGCATAGATCAAAGTATGCATTTTCTTAAAGCCGTACGATGACAAACGTTGTCATAGATCAAAGTATTCATTTCCTTAAGGCCATACAGTGACATTGATCAAAGTGTTCATTTGCTTAAGGTCATACAGTGACATTGATCAAAGTGTTCATTTGCTTAAGGCCATACAGTGACATTGATCAAAGTGTTCATTTGCTTAAAGCCATACAGTGGCAAACGTTGTCATATATCAAAGTAGTCATTTTCTTAAGGCGATACGGTGACAAACGTTGTCATAGATCAAAGTATTCATTTCCTTAAGGCCATACAGTGGCATTGATCAAAGTGTTCATTTTCGTAAGGCCATACAGTGACAAACGTTGTCATGGATCAAAGTATTCATTTTCTTAAAGCCCATACAGTGACAAACATTTTCATAGATAAAAGGCCACACAGTGACAATGATCAAAGTATGCATTTTAGTAAGACCATTCAGTGACAAATATTGCCATAGATCATAATATTGATTTTTTAAAGCCATACAGTGGCAATCGTAGTCACACATCAAAGTATTAATTCTCTTAACGGCTTTACGAGGACAAAGTCATAGATCCAAGTATTCACTTTTCTTAAAGGCCATAAAGTTACAAACAATGTCATAGATCAAAGTATTCACTTTTCTTAAAGACCATAAAGTTACAAACGCTGTCATAGATCCGAGTATTCTCTTTTCTTAAAGGCCATAAAGTTACAAACAATGTCATAGATCAAAGTATTCACTTTTCTTAAAGACCATAAAGTTACAAACGCTGTCATAGATCCAAGTATTTACTTTTCTTAAAGGCCATAAAGTTACAAACAATGTCATAGATCAAAGTATTCACTTTTCGTATGAGCTTAACAATGATTGGTTAGAATGTAATTTTACTGCACCGAATCCTCTAAATAATGGTACACTTGATGATGAAGATGATCAGAAATTTCACGGTAACTCATAGTACTAATATTAGTACCTTTACTCCTACCTCGTGGACAGGGTACTAACATGAGCATATACATGTCAATGGAGCAAGCCGGGCGTGAATCACACCCGGCGCTCTTTTAGCCTAATATCAACAATTAGAACATATTCCTTGCATATAATCTAATAAATTGAGTAGCCCTCTTATTTAATACCGGAAGTATCGAAACTCATTGTAGAAATAGTCGTAAAATCTCGTTTACCTTTTTTATCCAATATTTTCGTTTAGATCGTCCGCCATATTAGTTAAAATAATGATTACTTCCGTTCTCAGCCTCGTTTGTTTGTGTGCCATATAAGGACATTGAGGCCTTATTTGAAAACGTAAACAAATCATAGTAAAAATTTGGCGCGGTTTGTGTCAGAAATATTGCGCATTACAAGTAAAAACGGTTTGTTGGCAACTTTGAAATTCCACCAAGAAGCCATTTTTCGCCACTTGATTGATAATAACATAGCGCAGAATATCCAAAAATGGTTTGACAAGCCTTACGTAGAAAACGGGTCACGACGAGAGTCTCGCATTATCTGTCATTGCGGACACAATGAGGTTAGTGTAACCATGCCAATTTATTTTATCGTGTAAGGGCTTAATAGATTCAAAATAAACATAACGTCTTTCACAACATGATTATACTTATGTAGTAGATTTCTACACTGTTGGTTTATCTGACTTTAGTGACGATTTGTTTTGCTCCATTACGCGATATGGGATCAGTTCGTAGCCTCAACCACAAAAAAATCAAGTTGAGGCTACGATATCGTAGCTAGGTAACTCATTATTCGAGGAAAAATTATCATAATAATGTAGATCACTGTGTCAGATCCGTAGCTATTGCCCTTAATGGTAGGATCACGATTGGATACTTGTGAGAATTTATAAACTGATTTACCACTATTGGTTGTTTTGTAGACTGTTTGAAGCTAATTTGAGACACAACTGAAGTTACTGATTAATTATTAATTAGCTATTAGTTGGTGTTAGACCACTATGAAGGATATCAACTTTGGTTTTAGAAAAAAAATGATTTTTTTTCTAGAACTTAAACCCATGGAAAGAGAGATGAGGTTCTCTTATATACACACAAAAATATTGTTCATTGGATTGTTTATTTCGTAGTTTAAAACAACCATATGTTCTAGAAATATTGTGCCCAACAACATTATTGAATTCACCGTATTAGCGTTTATTGATCAGTACGGTGTGTTCTTTAGTACTGCTTTATTGACAGCATGCTGTTTTATCTACCTCTTTGCAAAACTAAACACAACTTCCGACATCAGTCTCCATCATATATGCCTATTTTGCACTTACAATATGTGCCTAGAATCGATAACTAAAACACTTGTGTCCCAGCATCAATCGTCTTGGTTACCAGGCGCTTGTAGAGGCTTATATAAAGTCCTTAGATCTTGCGACAAACATCTGAGAGCTTTCTTCAGAAGAAAAAAGATTCCAAAATCAAGATTCTGAAACAGAAACTGATTTAATGAGAGCGACAAACTGACCAGAAATATTTTAAATCATCAAGTTGCTCTTGGCTTGAAAGACGAACGACAAATTGCTTGGTAACTTCCTCTGTAGCAAATAACGATTATCTCTTACGCATTGAAATACTGACATCTAGCGGTAGTCACTTAAACTGTAGAAGGTTCGGGATGTCCACTGTAACAACTACGAATCAACTAACGCCCAGGGGACCAACACATCAGAATCGACACCAAATCATTGTTGTATTGGACTCGTTCCTCAGCTACCTTTCATTCAAATATATTCTAGTTTTTCAGTTTCATTGATAGGTATATGGTCAGTAGCGTATTTATATTGTGTTGTCAAACTGAAAGTATTAATATTTGGAACAAAGCATGAAACTTTAAAAATGTTAGCATTACATATTTTTAACATTTTGCAGCTATAAAATGATCACAGTACGTACGTATGTATGTGTGTATGATTATATATATGTATGTATATATGCATGTATGTATGTATGTATGTGTATGTGTGTGTATGTATGTATATATGTATGTATGTATGTTTGTGTGTGTATGCATGTACGTACGCACGCACGTACGTACATATGTATGTGTGTATGATTATATATATGTATGTATATATGCATGTATGTATGTATGTATGTATGTATGTAAACAACATGAGAAAATAATGAGAACAGAATCAAAGTATTATATATATATATATATATATATATATATATATATATATATATATATATATATATACCTTTTCCTTGTTAGATTTATCTAACTCGGTGTATGTAACGAGTAAAGTTAAGCCAAAGTAAATTCAAGATGATTGTTTTAATTTCGACTAAAATATAATATAACAACTAGCATGCTGCAAGTTTGATATTAGCGTTTATATATATATATATATATATATATATATATATATATATATATATATATATATATATATATATATATAGATAGATAGATAGATAGATAGATAGATATAGATATAGATAGATAGATAGATATTTCATAGCAAGCCAGAAGAACTTGATACGATAAACATGAACCGTGCAAATTTGGTCCAAATGGCGCAACATATAGCTTACGTATCATAGCAACTGGTTCTAACAAAACGTCATTCTGACTCGACTGGCCTTGTGGTGGAGCATCCGCCTCGGATGCGGGAGGTCGCGGGTTCGAACCCCGGCCGAGTCATACCAAAGACTTTTAAAAATGGTACTAACAGCTGCCTCGCTGGGCGCTCAGCATTAAGAGGTTAGTGTTAGGACTGGTCGGCCTGGTGTCAGAATAATGTGACTGGGTGAGACATCATGCTACATGTCTGCGGCATGATGCCTCGGTGCTAAACATCACTATAAACTGTCACACTGCAGACATTGTATCGATATGACTGAAAAATTGTTAAAGCTACGTTAAAAATCTAAATCACACACACACACACACACACACACTGACTCGACAACATCAGAATCATACGAGTTATAGACTCTTGCTTCTATTGAAGCATGTTTGCTTAAATTATATTTGCTTGAAACAGATACCACAATTTTACTTGTAACTTTTGTATTGTCCATTTGTCTTTTCCTTCTTCGTCTCCTTCCTGTTGCAGTTTTGTTGATTTTCTTTATTTTGTTTCCTCGTTGTTTCGTTCCACGTGTTGAAAGGTCTCTTCATGGTCAATACCATTTTCTCAGATTATATCATTGACACTCATTATGTTTTCTTGGCGTTACCAACAAGCACCAGAACATTGTCACCGTACTGATTTAAGACCTTCCCTGAGCTGTAATGTGGTACATTGAGCTGTAATGTGGTACACTGAGCTGTAATGTGGTTCATTGAGCTAAAATATGGTACATTGTTTTGCTTTGCGGTAAATTGTTACGTTCATATTCTTAGTCAGTTATTACATTTGTTGTTAGTTGTCTTAGTTGAAGATGACGAGAGCTAATGCTTTGTGCCGTTAACAGCTGTTTTGTTATCTCCAACACTACTTAAACAAAACTAGCATACTGTTTCCTACAAAACCCAAGTTCTGCGAAATAAAGTAATTGACACTCAAACATCCCAACGGCCACAATGGCGACTATCGTAAAAACCGTGTTAGACGTAGGGTTCTCATTTATGATTCTTATGACTAGAATATAGTCCTAGATTAAAGTGGTACCTATTTGACATTCACCATGAATGACCTGGGCCCATCTTGAAATATTGCTATCATTACTCATCCTAAGCTAATGCTCATACTTTTTTCGGGGAATTGGGGGGGGGGGGGCAGTAATAAACATATACACTTGGTGCTGAATTAAATTGATGCGAACTTCACGCGCATTCTTTCTGAGAGAGTTGCTGGTGTCAGGTAATGTTGTTTATACTTGCAACATGCACAATGGAGAAAATGTTGGCATACCTCTATGCTGCTTTCATGTACTGTAGCTGACATGTCTTTTAAGTAATGTACTTGTGAAAATTGTAAATTATCTAAGTACACGGCTAACTAAAATCACTCCTCCCTTGTGCTAAAAATCAGCCTAAAATAGTCTAAAGTACACTATTATCAGCAGTTATTAGAACTGGGAAATTAATTTTACCATCCTAGACAATAGCAACGTCTGATAGTGCAATGAATGAATTAGCAAATATCTAAAATTAGAGAAGATTTCAGTTTCTTTTTTACAAAATACCCCTGAAGTCCTGGAAGTGAAAATGTCCAAGCGGAGCAAGCAGTTTTTTGAAAGGTACAAATCTGAAGTACGGCTAAACTATATATTCTCTAACGCATATTACACACATAAAACATAAACTAAAATAAAAGACTTTAAAAGTTTTTTGAATAATACCTAAAACATACAAGATCTTTTTAAAATAATCAGAATAACGACTGTTGAAAAGATGGGGAAATATTTTTCTTTAAAAATCTATCCCAGCCTGTGCAAAATACGAAATTGTAGAGCGCCAGCAATACTTATCAGACAGTAGATTTTTAGTCACACTTTGGATTCATGTCTCCTTTCTATTCTTTATTAGATACACGATCGATGGAAGAGTAAGAGTTTATTTAACAATAACGGAGAGTAATATGTTTCGTCAAGACTTTTTGAATGCATCACACGTAAATGATATGGATTCAGCGACCGGATCATACATTTCACATGTCATGAAACACGCATAATATCTGGTGATTGACCTTCCAGTTTTTCCTCGCTAAACTTGTGGGTCTCATGCTGATTCAGGTCTTCAAACGGACAAAAATAGTTTACGTCTATCGACTGTAGTATACATGAATAATGTGGTGCCAAGAAAATGGATTATATTACACTAGGCCAATTCCGTTACAAGCAAAGAGAGATGGCTTTTCTGTCCATCACATAGAAGAAGAATACGATGGTTTTGGGTCTATACCTTGCACAGACTACAAAATATTGCTTTGGATATAAGAAGTAAAGAAATCAGACTAGAATATCCAATACCTGTTTCACCGTAACTTTATCGTCAATTCCATTACACATTGCATCATACCACATAGTATTAGCAAATGCAAAGACAATTGCAGTTCCAAAGCTTTCTGATATGATAACCTGTATTTTTAGTTCTTTTCACTATTCGGAAGCCGTTCATAACCAGTATATATGATCTTTCCGTCTACATTATCAATGCAGTGCGATTTTCCTTTTCAAATCATGTTTGGCCATTTCATAAAAAAAATTATAATACCAATTCGCAGTTTGTGGCTGGACCTTGACCCATCTTCCCATAGCCACAGCAGAAGTCCATAACTTTAGAACGGGTCAAGTAATATTTAATGTGGCCAGCAATCACTGCTCTTCCTCTTGGGTGAATAATGAGGGATGTCCCTTAAAACTAATGTCATTGCTTTTAGTACCATCTATATGATCTTGCAACTAAGATAAAAGGATTATGTAACTACTTGATGTCCTATGCACGCTCGTGCGTTTCTCTTTCACAGCTCATACAACACTGCTACATTTTGTTCATGTTTTCTGTAATGGCTTACCGCCTATTGGATTTATTGACATTAAATAAAAAACTTCGATATCCGAATGTGTAAACATCCACTTTTTACAACGAAAGGAGGGGTAGAATTTATTTTCCAAATATACTAAAGACACTATTGACAGCACGAACAAATCGCGTAAAAAGTAATTGAATATGCAAGTGTATAATTCCACATTCTAGTCACAGAACAAACCTATCGCATGATACATAATCTTGAACACGTTACAGAATGGAACCGCTGACATTTGTGGAAATTCCATAATACTACTGAGTTTAATCTATTCAAAGACAGCAATCAACGTTTTTAAAAAATTCTACGAATGATCAATCGTCAAGGTGCTATTCAAGGAAGAAATCGTATTACCGTTGGAAAATACCACTAATGAAAAACAATGGTGTCCAGCAGGCGAGTTCATAAAATGAAATCGAGCTGTTTTTTTCGAATATACACAAACACTATTACTGCCAATTAAGAAAGAAGCTTTAGGGTAACAATGGGTGAAAATGCGTTAAATGCTGATATAGAAGAAAGACAATTAGAAACCTCTCATTTCGTGTGAAGACAAAGATTCCGAAAATGTTTTTGCTAACATAAAAACTGTATAATTGAAAACAGCGGAGAATAAGGAGGTAAAATCAGAACATACACTGGAATGGCCCCTTCCATATAAATACAACACTTCTACAATGGAAACGTGGTGGACAAATCAACTATTTTTCCGTTCCTAAATTGAAACAATATCTGCCGTATAAATACACACTGCAATGGCGTAAAAGTAGGAACAACTTGGAACCTTTTCGGTCGTTAGATTTGCTGATATATGTATTATCTATGTCTTAAATATGGTTGTCGTTATATCAGACGACTAAAATTAAAAATTGGACAAGAACAAAAGGAAACGCCAACGAAAAGAGGCATTACCATTTAGCAAAATATAAAACAATATGCACACGTGTTTCCGTAAAATTCCTGACACGGTAAGTACAATTTTCCCAATTATGAAAACGTTGCGTAAAACCTTCCCAGTATCAAAGAGCCAAAGATTTCTATAGGCGGGAAGAACTCTAAGGAAAAGGAGGGTAACTGCATAGAAGAAATGCCAGAAGAAATATAATTTAAAAAGAGATATAAGTTAAACAACGTAGAAAAACGAGAGAAGAAAAATAGAAATAAGAAATTCAAAAGAACCAGAAATATACCAAGAAAAAGATCAGAAGACCAAAAGCATTATTCAACTAATAAAACACGTACATTTAGTGGTGGAAACCATAGACATTCGATCCGGTTCTTTTATCAGGTTGAACCAAAGAGCATTAAAATGATATAGACAAAATTCAAATCTGTTAATTTCCAATTTCAACTACGAGTCACTCTAAGAAAACATAGACTTATGTCAACTGTCCAAGATGAAATAGAAACGATGTAATTGACCTGTTCGACCACATTTGCGTATATCATTCACAGTTTACCAATTCAACATGTGTGAGACGCACAGTTTAACAACCTAAGCACCCAGGTCTTTCAAAATATCGTAGTTGCTACGAAATAGATGGTTGATACAATCAGAGTTCCCTATTTGAATGCGGATATTTACAAACCACACTAAAAGGTAGACTGTGCATTGTATAACCGAATCTGGTGAGCAAACAAAATGCTTTCATCAATGTTAACAATATGGGCAAGAAATGCTTATTTATGCCGTGATAATCAATATCTAACGCTCCCAGGGAGCATGTTGACATGGCAACTCAATAAATGTCAGTCTAGTGATAATCCCATAAACTTTAAACTATCTGCAAACCTAATTTTTCTCCTTTCTGGTTTCTCGCCAGTTTGAAAGATGTATATGACACGGACTCTATTTTCTACCAGTATTATAAGTAAACGTGTGTGAAATAGTTAAGAAAATAAACTAGACTGGCAAAAATGTAAGAAAATCATTAGACCGGTAAAAGTATTGAAAAAATTATAAGACCGGGAAAATTATAAAATCAAAATCATTAGACCAGTGAAAGTGACAGAAAAGAAAGAAATATTCGTAAAAATCCATTATGTTGGGAGCACATGTCTATCCAGGCGTGTAACATCACCAATTGGTGTCAGGATAATGTGACTGGAGGGGACATCATGCTGCATGTCTGCATCATGATGCGCCAGTGCTAGACAGCACACTGCAGACATTGTAGCGATATGACAGAAACATTTCTTAAAGTTATGTTCAAAATCCGAATTACCCCCCAGCACACACACACACACAGGACACAAATTATCTCCAAAAAAAAACCTTCTTCGAAGAGGAAACGCTACTTAACCAAACTTAACGAACTGTATCCAAATTACTATGTACTTTAGAGGACAAAACAAAACTTTTGTTCAATAACAAAATGTGAAACGAAACATGCCGATGGACGTAAAACTGAAAAGGTTAAACAGAGTAACTAGTTTCTATCATTACCCGTTTGTTAAAATGTACATCGAGTTTTAATAAGGCAAAATGCTACTAACAACTTGGAAAAAGACTTATTTTGGCCTGTATATGTCAATATGTTTGAGAAACAAAGCGAACATTTTAAGGAACGGGACCAAGTTAAACATACGCGAATTAAAACAAATTTTGCAAATTGCAAACGATATTTCATTTGCAGACAAATTCTTCATGATGACTTACTATTTTTTTGAATGAAAAACAAAAATCACCAAGCTACCTAAACCATATATAAGGAGGATTCACAATGCTAAAGTTAAGCTGGCTGATGTACGAAACATACTTCCGTCAAATGAAAGCCAAATACATTTAATATATGAGACTCTTTCCTCCTAGGTAGTGGGTTTGATCCCCGGCTGAGTCATACCAAAGACTTACAAAAATGGTACTAACAGCTGCCTCGCTTGGCGCTCAGCATTAAGAGGTTAGTGTTAGGCCTGATCGGCCTGGTGTCAGGATAATGTGACTGGGTGGGACATCATGCTACATGTCTGCGACATGATGGCCCAGTGCTAGACATCACTATAAACTGCCACACTGCAGACTTCGAAGTGATATGACTGAAAATTGTTAAAGCTACGTTATAAAAAATCCAAATCACTTTTTCCTCCTGACACTTTGCATGAAAAAGTATATCATCTTGTACGATACCATCCTCAAGATAATAGCTATTACATTCCATACGCGAATTGAAAGATACAACGAAGTTTCAACTTTGAACTTTATGTCATTCCAATAAGAGACTTTGTTGATTTAAGATGGACCATTTTATTGTTTTCACAGTGAACCCGATAAGAAGAAAGTTTTCAAGCGAGATAAGAAAACTGTTAACGAAATATTTTATAAATATGATACCTACACGCAATGCCTGTTTATGCATGGATAATGTAAAATGTATCCATGTTATTCAAATAAGGATCGACACATTGAACTAAGTAACCGTGCTATTGGTAAATGCTTTTTGACTGACAACATAAATATATGACCTTGCGGTCACGTAAATATGTTGAATTGAAACTGGAACTAGAGTCTCATTCAACGATTTCCTTTTCCTTTGTTCTGTTTCAGCCTATCTGCCACCATTTTGGACATCATAAGTGATGAGTTAATTTTCAGTAAATTTAGCTTGCAGTTAACAACATCCTCCAATCAGATTAATGGTTGTAGTTTGGCAACAGATACTGGAATAATAAGCCAGAAAACTTCGTCCATGTGATTGTTGATGGTGTGGCTCATGTGTAGTCGTCAATAGCTTGTACTAATGCATGTTGTAGGCAACAGTAAGGGCAGAGTTTAATGTCGCACATATAAATGTGCTGATAATGATTTTTGTTTAGGCTGACGTGTTGTTATTTATTACCTGGTAAAATGTACACGAGTTGACACTCAGTTGCACGGTGTTAGAATTTTGTCAGGTAAAAGTACATTTGCTACCAGTCATTTTATTCTGAACTGACTTAGTGCAAATAGCATACTTAGCTTTGCAATTTCTACCATTTCTACATTTGATGGTGAACCGATTGACGTATTAAACAGTTTCTTCAAAAGGGCGTTGTATGCAACTGCATATTAACAAAAGTTAATATCATTTGTTATTTTGTTCAGTTCACATGTTATTTATTATTTAATAAAGTATAAATATTTAAATTATGTTAAAATATTTCTTGCATTGGGTTGTAAGTCATGGTGGAAATAGTTTGTTGTAATCTGTACAGGCTCTGTCGTTGTGGTTTTATTGATTATGGAATGTTATTACTTTCAACATACTTTACCGCTGTGTATTGTTGTCATTCCCGGACGGTTCGGTTCGCCTTAGGTTAAGAGACACTGTGATGTAATTTAAGTTTTCATGAACATAATGTCCCAACCGGCTGCACGACCACCAATCAAATAGTAGATTGCGTTGTTTTATTTCAATGAAGCAATGTGATATCACGTAGAGACTGTTGCGTCATCGTTTTCATCTTTTATTCATTCAGCTGTGGCTGGTTGAAATTCCTGTAAATGTTGTCCGCGTTGCCTAGCGAGTAAAACCCTACGATGATTCTTTGTTCTTTGCATCTTTACGTTTTCACACACTGTTCGAACGTTCCATTTTTTTACAAGAAATTTTGGAAGATAGATCACCACTATTCCAAGAAAAGTTAGTTGTAAGATGTTTTTCAGTAGTAAGATTTGCTTCGAAAAATATTTGAAAACATAGTTGGGTACAATGCTGTCCAAAGACCACGCACTGAGTAATGTGTGGTCCCCTCAGTGATGAAGTTAACATTCTTGAAAAATATAATTTTATGGTGTTTTTCCATGTTTGCAATCGAAGGCATTTTGCCACCTTTTGATCTGTGTTCAAAGACCACCACGTACCTCATGCTTATCGAGGTGAATTGTATTCACTTCCAGTTGTATTTTCCAGTTGTATTTTTTAAAAATAATATATATGGCTATAAAAAATTACTTTGAGGAAAAAAATTATAGTTTGTCAACAAGTTAAAGAAAGTGACATGTAACATGCTATATTAGTCAAGTGTATGTTGAATTCCAAGACATGTTATATTAGTCAAGTGTATGTTGAATTCCAAGACATGTTATATTAGTCAAGTGTATGTTGAATTCCAAGACATGTTATATTAGTCAAGTGTATGTTGAATTCCAAGACATGTTATATTAGTCAGGTGTATGTTGAATTCCAAGACATGTTATATTTGTCAAGTGTATGTTGAATTCCAAGACATGTTATATTAGTCAAGTGTATGTTGAATTCCAAGACATGTTATATTAGTCAAGTGTATGCTGAATTCCAAGACATGCTCAGCAAATGGAGAAGATGAAGACGTGGCACAGACTAAGTAAAACCAAAGTAATTGTGAACCATGCAAATAAGAGTTCGAAAGAAAATGGAAGGAGATGTCAAACAAACAGCATTGTAAAAAGTACTTGAAAAGTGGAGAGAGAGAGAGAGAGAGAGAGCAATATAACGGATTCGTGAACTAGAAGAACCACAAAGATGCAATGTACAGGTTATAAAATTGGGCAAGAAATAATATTGTTGCAAGCGTTAAGAAAGACAGTATTAAATACGGACACGATTTTAAAGTACTAGGTTTTATTATATATTGATGGCTTCAGGAGGTGACTAAACGTTGCAAACTATGAAGGGGCAATTGAAGATAAACATGACATCGTTTGTGCCATACCGTGCACCTCGTTTGATTTGTCTGATCTAATTCAGCAACACATGCTTCACCTCGACAAGTGATACATGTTGGTCTTTGAACACAGATCCAAAGGTGGCAAAATGCATTCGATTGAAAAGATGGATAAAACACAATACAAATTATATATTTCAAGAATGTTAACTTCACCGAGGAGATCATACATTGCACATTGCGTGGTCTTGGACATCATTGTCTAATGTATTTTACCTGTAAGTTGTCTTGAGATCGATCTCTCAATGTCATGAAACTAGTACTCAACGTACCGATCAATGATGTCATTGTATACAATCAATGGTACCTATCAATGATAACGGGGTTTAAAATCAGTGCACCGATAAATGATGTTACCGTGTACAGTCAAGACACTGATCAACGATGTCGTTGAATAAAATCAAGATACATATCAATGATATCAAGGTGTGAAGTCAAGACACCAATCAATTATATCATGGTGAAAAATCAAAACACCAATCAGTGATGTCACGGTGTAAAATCAAAACACATATCAATGATGTCATTATATAAAATCAAGACACCTACCAGTGATATCATGGTGTAAAGTAAAGACACCGATCAATGATATCAAAGTGTAAAACCAAGACCGCAGAAAATGATATCACTGTGTAAAATAACGACGACGATCAATGATTGAAACATTTTTTCCAGTTGTAGAATTTGCAAATATATCCTAAGTGCTTGTTTCTTTTTCTATCTTCAGTCAAGTTTTGACCAGCTATCTATATTTATGAACCGTTTGCAAGTACTGTGCTTATTTCCTTTATAATTTCTTCGATTCTCCGGTAAACTTCTCAATTGTTGTCTTCGAAATCCTTTTTTTCTTTCCGAATGGGACTTTTCAAATTTTGGATATATAAATAAAATCGAGAAATGGCTGAAGCTGAAGATGACTTCAAAATGGATGATTATTCAAGTCCTGAGATTCTACCAGAAATGAGACTTAATATACTTAATTCATTGAAAATATTGGGACACATATAAATAATTATATTCTATCAAGAGAAGCGTGTGTGTGTCTGTGTATGTGTGTCTGTGTGTGTATGTGTATGTGTTTCTGTGGGTGTATGTGTATGTGTGTCTGTGTATGTGTGTCTGTGTGTGTATGTGCATGTGTGTCTGTGGGTGTATGTGTATGTGTGTCTGTGGGTGTATGTGTATGTGTGTCTGTGGGTGTCTGTGGGTGTATGTGTATGTGTGCCTCTGTGTGTGTGTGTGGGTGTGGGTGTGGTGTATGTGTGTATGTGGGTGTATGTGTATGTGTGTCTGTTTGTGCATGTGTATGTGTCCATTGCTTCTATGTATGTAACTCCTCAAACAATCCAAATCCATTTTTTTTCAATGGTACTCCAAAGGTAGATAAAAATAAAATAAATGAAGAACAACTTTAGTCGATGGTAGTTGAAGACATCACGATATTACTACATCATATAAGACAACAGCATTTGAATGTCAAAGTAAAGGAAAAAAAGCTGCGAGAGATCTTAAATAAAACTAGCAATTAAAGATAGATTTGCAAATAAACAGACAGAAGGGAGTGGCCTGAAATAAGTTAAGCTGATAGCAATAAATTTATTGTTAAGACTGCATATGAAATCTATGGAATTCATTTTCTCTGGCTACATATGTATAGATAGTGACAACTAACCCAATTTAAGCGAGTCACTGGATTTCCGGAAACTATTGATGTATCAACTATAATGCAATTTCCATCACCATGTCACTCGATGACAAAAAATATCGCTTCCTCCGATAATGTCGATTTCATCACGATGTCACTCGATAATTCATTAACAAAAATGTATCTCTACCTCCGATAATGTCGATTTCATCACCATGTCACACGATAAGAAAAATATATCGCTACCTCCGATAGTATTAAGTCAAATTTCACTTTTGTATTGTTTAAAATTTTGTCTTGATATTTTCATTAGTTTTAGTTCTATCTTTTCAAGATTGATGCTCTCGAAACAGACTTGTGTCATAGTTGTTTTGCTTTGAACCTGGGCTTTTGATTTATACTTACATTACCTTCATCTGTCGCGTTATTATTATCGTGCAAAACAAAAGTTAAGTCCAGCCTGTAGGTTCACTCGTAGAATTTCCATTGTCACTCCCTATTCAGGCAGTTTTACAGTACCGGAAGTGACAAATATCATTCGAAACACATGGTTTCTAGCAATCGCTCTCCCTAACACGGAACGCAATGCTTTTTACAGGACAGACTTCTAAAAATAAGTGAACAGGAATTTACAAAGAAAAACATGGACTAT
The DNA here is from genome assembly GCA_028554795.2 of Sinohyriopsis cumingii. Classification (NCBI taxonomy): domain Eukaryota; kingdom Metazoa; phylum Mollusca; class Bivalvia; order Unionida; family Unionidae; genus Sinohyriopsis; species Sinohyriopsis cumingii. The sequence goes on along the minus strand of CM068835.1, from coordinate 104,987,192 downwards.
TGTTGATATCGGATTGTATACTGTTTTAAATATCATTTGCAATATATATTACGTCATTTCCAGTTAAATGACATGAATTGAACAGGCTTGTGTAACAATATCTTCTTCATTCAAGCGAAAAACCCTGTCATACCCTAAAACCTCACCGCCGGATCCGCTCTTTAGCTAGAACTATGGTGTATATACTTAATACACAGTGTGATCGTTTAATAAAGATTTTAAAGGGGTATTATCTTAATGCAGGTTAACAGGCCCATGTCTATGAAGAAGGATGGAATTCAAACCCGAAAGCGGAAGCCGAAAACGCCGTCCAAGTCTAAATCCCCACCAAAAGCGGATCCCATGCTAAGCCAGGAACATAGTAGAAATCAACATCATCACCAGCAACATCAGCACCAATCGCAAACGCCGCCGGCTTTATTGGACCTGAGTCTTTCCAGGAATGAGTCACAGAGCTCAGGTAGATATCACACTAGATTGCAAATCTATCCTTGAAAATTAATTCAGTGAATAACATGTTAGGACGATCATAGTAATTTCGTTATATACTTTGCTACACAACATCAACAGTGGAATTTTTCAATCTTAAGTTGTTGTTGTTGTTGTAGGGTTTAACGCCATTTTTCAGCACACGATAGGCTATACATGGCGGCCAGTATTAATGGTGGAAGAAGAACCAGGGAAAACCCCGGAAAGAACCACCGACCCACGAGAATCAATCTTAAGTAAAGGCATCCCAATCCTTGCACAAAGACATTAAATTTAATTCAATTAAATTTATAGATAATCTTTCACAAGTGTGTATTTCAAATATCTTGTGCGAGGCATGCCGAGCAAAATATTGAAAACCGTTTCAACATGCTTTACAAATTTTATTTGACATAAGAACATATGTAAATATGTATTAATCACGTAGCGATACATACTGATTTTATTCAACAAAACTTCAGGACAGTGCAGTGACGCAATTTTCAAATACATTTGGAAGCATCAATGCGTGTTAGCCTTACACGAAGTAATGAATTCATCAGATGATAGTAATCGTGTTACGTGTACAAAATTATGATTTGAATATATTAATTCAAGTAACAGTTCTCATATAATTAATTGTTTTATTCTTAAATTGAATGATTACTTGTATTATTCTGTAATAAAAATTTTAACTGTTTTATTCTTAAATGTTTGCGTATGGTACACATAACATAAATAGTTGTTAATAGTTCAAACGAGTGTAAAATTCTTCATATCCATGATCTTATACATAAATTTCAATACATCTTTTCATTACAGAGATGAAGCCATTATCGAACTACCATCAGCTCTACCAAAAACAGGGTTCTGCGGTATTGGCAGCACTGAATTCGCCGCCCCCTGCTCTTCTTCCGGTTGGCTCTCTTACTTCATCGCTGACTTCACATCTTACCACGACGCAGCATAGCATTCACAGCTCACTCAACAATTCCATATATTCTCCCTACGATAACGCTTTGCAGAGTTCCTTGCTTTCTTCCTATACAGGAGGTTATTCAGATAAAAATATGATCACCGATCCGACCCTTTTGATGAAATCCGAACCGGATCTTTATGAACCATTGCCACCAAAAGCGGTTCCAGTGCCAGTCTCTGAGGAAATAAAACAAGAACCCGACTCAGAAGAAAGCAGCACAGAAAACTCAAGCGATATTGTTATGCTGAAGCCAGCCATGGTTGTGTCCCAAACCTGATCGAAAAGTTCGTTTATTTTCATTTCACAACACTGACGTCCCAAAATGACTTATAATCTTACTTTGAATTTCATTTTGTCCCCATTGTTTAGAAGGGATACGAGATATTTTCGCTCATGTGTGGCAATACATTCGAGCAGAACAGGGTATTTTTATATTTCATTTAAACAATATGTGACCTTTAGGAAGTATGGTTACTACAAACAAGTAAATTAATTCTTCTAACGACCAGTTCAGTTACACCAGGCAAACTTACCAGTAACGGTCATTGTACTATCAACATAAGTTGCAATTTTACACTCTTCTTTTTCGTTTTCGGATAGCTCGTATAAACAAGGAACCAATCAATTGAATATAATTTACCCACATACATGAATAGTATAGACCACATCTGTGTAACAAGGGTCTTTTGCTTCATGTTGCAAACGTTTCTCACAAACAAAGCAAAATCAGGGAACCAATCTTGAAATCATTTGGTACCCTAGTGAAATATAGTATCATGTAAAACTAAAGGGTTTTTTTTATGTTGCATCCACATATACGAAATTCGTCATGGATAACAGTTTCTATCGGTTATAACTTTTTTGGTCAAGAGATAGGCTTCATCTTGAAAACACTATTCTAAGCAGCATGAAATTCTCACGTGCACGTATGCTTCAGATGCGCCTTGAAAATGTAAGAGAACTTGTGGTTGTGTTTCGGGTCAGTTACGTCAGGGAATTTCGTCTTTGTTTTTTATTATTTTATTTTTTTTTTTAATTTGGGGGTGGGGTTGCAAAGAGTATTTGTTCTTATACACGACTTCAATTTAAAAACTGCGTGCATATCGTTTGTCAAAGAAATGTATAAAATAACGAGAAAATAACTGACGATGCCAATTTATAATGTGATGCTAGACAGTGTCCGTGCATTTGTCTGTTTCTCTCGACTTCAAATCTCGACCATAATAAAGGAGATATCATTACTGTATCAGTATGGTACACATTCTTTCATCCCACGGGACAAGACATTTCCGTTTATCAACGTGTTTTGAAGAAGAAAGCGTAGTGTCTTTTTAAGGAACTTTGTAATTCTTCGTGACTAGACTAATTGGTTAAGATTCTTAAGATGTCGTTCTACAGACATCATCCAAATACATTTAAAATGCTGATACTGATTTCATTCAAGTGAGATTTCTTCAAAATCATACTCGTTTATGAATGCCTACATCCAACGTCATGTTAGTTTGCTTAGTTCTGCTCTGACTAATCGATCTGGTCCAGTTTTTGGCCGATTAATCATTCTGTTCAAGTATGGGCCTATTAATCGATCTGGTCAAGTATTGGCCGATTAATCGATCTGGTCAATTATTGGCCACTTTCATTGAAATGACCGACTATCTAAGTACAACTTAAATGATCCACATGAGTGCAAATTTACTTCTGTAATTGAACTTCTTGCTGTTTGGGCCAGGTGGCCTAGCGGTCGAAGGCGCTCGCCGATAGGGATCACTGACATCCCAACTCTGTCAAGGTGGGTTTAAGTCTTGTCTCAGCCTACGTAGGCATGGGAGAAAAATTGCTAGTAGCTCTCCGTGGGTCGGTTGTTTTCTCCGGCGTTTTCCCCGAGTTCTTCCTCGACCATATACACTGGCTGCCATGTATCAATTATCATGTGACGAAACAGCGTTAAACCTATAAATCTAAAACAATTAGAGAATAATAATCGATCTCCGATTTTTATCTGCTTCCCAAAAATAATTTTGCTTTTTCTTATTCATAAATCATTAAAACTATTTACATAATTAACACTTGTAACAATGCAAAAATAATATATTCCCCAACACACAAAACAACCAACCAATCAAAAACCAACAAACCTGCATTTCAACGCTGGACTACTTCATGTGGAAAAGAAATTAAGTAAATTAAGTAAAACCAATGTCGCAAAACTGTAAAAACTGGTTTTATATTCTTTAAAATTCCCTTTTGGGGTTATTTCTGTTCAAAGTTGTAGATTGGGAGTCTCACCTTTAGTATGTTCCCGTTGTTCCCATGGCTACCGTCAGCGTTGGTACGCCAGGAGTTCCTACGAATTCGACATCAATGATTAGGCTACCCTTCTTAATATAACACGACCATTCTTCAAATCCAGGGCCAGAGTCACAAAATAATTGTACTCGCAGCCCAAGGGCAACTAAAATACAGAATCTCGACTACTATAAATTAAAATTAATTAGCCCTGTGGCCTACAATATGATATAATAGGTAGTTCTATAGTTCTCTCCAAACAAGTCAAAATAATAAGTATTAATAACACATTAGAAGTATTAATAACACATTAGAATGTACCAAGAGATTGTTGAAGCTAACAGCGTCATATTCAGTTGTCTTCTTTGCCTTTCTTGGGCTACTGAATTTAGGCTGGTTTTCTTTAATGATTTTGAAAGTTATCGGACCCAGCAGCGTTAATATTTCTCTATATCACCCATCTATCTAAAACTGTGCACATAAATAACCAAATAATGAAAATAACATTTTAAATAGAGAAAAGTCAGTCTAAAAACCGTATGGAAATAGTATATGATGGCCTTAATTATACCAACAAAATATTCGATTAAAAGTCATAAGAATTTTACAATTAGCCCATATTTACTCATGCTCTTAATTCATTTGTGCACTTTGAATACAATGAACCTCCTGATTAGATATTTGCCTCTTACAATAATTCATGTAAATTTCTTCGACAACAAACAAAAAAAAGAGAAGTCCGGGCTTGTGCTTTTTCTTTTTTATTTTTATTCATAGTTTCATCCCTTCCTTCATCCACTCATTCATTATGTCTTCTGTCTTTCTTTATAGTCTTTTTTCTTATTTTCTTTCTTACTTTTAAAGCGAAACATCGTTGCCTTTATTAAAGTGAACACATACATGAGCGCTGTTGTGAACACATATGTGAGGGCTATGCCAGTAGTAGTTATCATTGAAATCAAGAAAGATAAACATGAAAGACGTTTATCTTGCGGAAAACATAATCCATTCGTTATTCATGCAAACTGCTTATATTTTAAACTACCTCAGCCAACACTGTCATGTTTTACATAGTTTACACCTGGAGTAATTAAATTGGCATAATATTGTTTATTTATGAGTCAAAAGGAAGCCTGTAGTTTTAGTATCTCGCATATCTTTGTTTAGATTTTCAAGATTTGTATACTAAATGTAATTAAGGCTTTTCAAATGTAATTATGGTCGTTCATTCTAAAAATTACTTATTTTCGTTCTTCCTAAATGTAATTATTGTCATACATTCTAAATGTAATTATTGTCATACATTCTAAGTGTAATTAGGACCATACATTCTAAGTGTAATTAGGACCATACATTCTAAGTATAATTAGGACCATACATTCTAAGTGTAATTAGGACCATACATTCTAAGTGTAATTAGGACCATACTTTGTCGTATATTTCATATATCATGGTTCCCATAAATATCTGAACGTTTAATAAAATAGTATATAATATAAATACAAAATTTGCATGAATAAAAGCAAACAACTATTCTTCCTAAGTTCACGCCTAATTATATAAAGATAGACAAATTAAGTAATTTGTTTTGCAAGATTTTTTGAAACGGAAACTTAGAATGTATGATACTTAAACTGAAGTAATGAAAGAACGGATCTCACCACGGACGGCATATTTGTACTCCCAATCATTTGGATCCTTGTTGAGCAAATTGTTCTCATCAAAGAGAACTAATCTAGAACTCACCAAGTACACTCACGCCATCTAGCGCCGGAAAAGAGCAATGAATGAGTCCCATTTGGAATAATTCTAATTTATATTGATTGATCTCTTAACCTGGATACTGAATTTATGGAGAATCAATATAAAACTGTCAGCATAGATGGAATAAAATCATTTAATCTCGTATCCGAATTCTTGTATTTCCTGTAAGTATACTCGTTGTATGTAAAGAAATGAATACGTGCATACAATATGCATGAATCGCTTGTAAATACCTGTACATAATTTGCATGTACTTGTACTATATATGAACATGCTCAAAATATCATATTGGGTTTAGCTGATTTCAATCTACTTATATTAATTTTCTTCTAAAAACGAGAATTATATGTCTATACGAGAGTATAAAGTGAACATTCCCAACATTTTTCACCATATTTTTATTAGTGCCATATGACATAAAATGTTATCACTTACCTGTATAAATAACATTGCGTTTATCTTGTCGAATAAAAACTTGAATGTGTTATATACGAGAGGTTTTCTTTTCATTTAATCTGCCTATTATGAGAGAATAAACTTCACTTAGTTTGGAGACATTCCCATGTATCTATCTATCATATATATATATATATATATATATATATATATATATATATAGCTATGTATCTATCTATCAATAAATCTATCTATCAATCTATCTATAAATCTATCTATCTATCTATCTATCTATCTATCTATCTATCGTTCGTTCGTTCGTTCGTTCGTTCGTTCGTTAGAAAACTGCATTTCTTGTCAGATGACCACAAAATGCTGACATATTCCTTACCTGAAACTTAGGCAAATGAGAACAACAAACTCCCTATTGCTTTGCCATTATTCAATTTAAAAATCAGTTACAGAAAAGTTTTCAGATCCACTTTTAACTCATAAAACCGTGTGAGAGAGAAAGAGGGGGTGGGGTGGAAGAGAAATGCTAAAAACTTGTTAATGTTTTGGTTTCATTGTGATATGTATTACAAAAACCGACTGGTTACAGAATTATAGGACCTTATGTAATAATCTAGTTGTATATATATGTGTGTGTGTGTGTGTGTTTATATATATATATATATATATATATATATATATATATATATATATATATATGTATATATATATATATATATATATATATATATATATATATATATATATAAACAGGTCCAGATCTAACTGTATTAATGGTAAGTATATTGTCTCAGAAAATTCATTCTAAGTAACTTACGATACAAGTAGTTAAGGGTAGTCGCAGTGGCTTAGAGTTTGGTGTGCCCTCTTCGAGATCAGAACAGTGCAAATTCGAATTCTACCATCCAGTTTGATAGGGTCGACTGCCATGGTGTGTCCGGGGCAAAGCACTTTGCTTGATTCGATAGGTAGAATACCATATTATGTATGTGGGCAAGACACTTTGTTGGAATGAATAGGGTCGACTACTATGGTGTGTCACTGGGCAAGACTCTTTATTAGGATGAATAAGGTCAACTACTATGGTGTGTCACTGGGCAATACTCTTTATTAGAATGAATAGGGTCGATAACTATGGTGTGTCACTGCGCAAGACTCGACTGGAAAGGGTCGACTATCATGGTGTGTCACTGGGCAAGACTCGACTAGATAAGGTCGATTGCCATGGCGTGTCCCTGGGCAAGACCCTTTACTAGAATGAATAGGGTCAACTACTATGGTGTGTCACTTGGCAAGACTCTTTCTTAGAATGGATAGGGTAAACTAATATGGTGTGTCACTGGGCAAGACTCGAATGGATATGGTCGATTGCCATGGCGTGTCCCTGGGCAAGACCCTTTACTAGAATAAATAGGGTCAACTACTATGGTGTGTGACTGGGCAATACTCTTTATTAGAATGAATAGGGTCGATAACTATGGTGTGTCACTGTGCAAGGCTCGACTGGAAAGGGTCGACTATCATGGTGTGTCACTGGGCAAGACTCGACTGGATCGGGTCGATTGCCATGGCGTGTCCCTGGGCAAGACCCTTTACTAGAATGAATAGGGTCAACTATTATGGTGTGTCCCTGGTCAAGACTCTTTATTAGAATGGATAGGGTAAATTATCATGGTGTGTCACTGAGCAAGACTCGACTGGATATAGTCGATTGCCATGGCGTGTCCATGGGCAAGACCCTTGACCCTTTACTAGAATGAATAGGGTCAACTACTATGGTGTGTCACTGGGCAAGACTCTTTCTTAGAATGGATAGGGTAAACTAATATGGTGTGTCACTGGGCAAGACTCGAATGGATATGGTCGATTGCCATGGCGTGTCCCTGGGCAAGACCCTTTACTAGAATGAATAGGGTCAACTATTATGGTGTGTCACTGGGCAAGACTCTTAATCAGAATGAATAGGGTCAACTACTATGGTTTGTCACTGGGCAATACTCTTTATTAGAATGAATAGGGTCGATAACTATGGTGTGTCACTGTGCAAGGCTCGACTAGAAAGGGTCGACTATCATGGTGTGTCACTGGGCAAGACTCGACTGGATAGGGTCGATTGCCATGGCGTGTCCCTGGGCAAGACCCTTTACTAGAATGAATAGGGTCAACTATTATGGTGTGTCCCTGGTCAAGACTCTTTATTAGAATGGATAGGGTAAACTATCATGGTGTGTCACTGGGCAAGACTCGACTGGATATAGTCGATTGCCGTGGCGTGTCCCTGGGCAAGACCCTTTACTAGAATAAATAGGGTCAACTACTATGGTGTGTCACTGGGGAAGACTCTTTATCAGAATGAATAAGGTCGACTATCATGGTGTGTCACTGGGCAAGACTCGACTGAATAGGGTCGATTGCCATGGCGTGTCCCTGGGCAAGACCCTTTGCTAGAATAAATAGGGTCAACTACTATGGTGTGTCCCTGGTCAAGACTCTTTATTATAATGAATAGCGTCATCTACCATGGTGTGTCACTGGGCAAGACACGGCTGGATAGGGTCAATTGCCATGGCGTGTCCCTGGGCAAGACCCTTTGCTAGAATGAATAGGGTCAATTATTATGGTGTATCCCTAGGCAAGACTCTTTATTATAATGGATAGGGTAAACTATCATGGTGTGTCACTGGGCAAGACTCAAATGGATATGGTCGATTGCCATGGTGTGTCCCTGGTCAAGACTCTTTATTAGAATCAATAGCGTCAACTACCATGGTGTGTCACTGGGCAAGACTCGACTGGATAGGTTCGATTGCCGTGGCGTGTCCCTGGGCAAGACCCTTTACTACAATGAATAGGGTCAACTACCATGGCGTGTCCCTGGGCAAGACTCTTTACTAGAATGGATAGGTTCAACTAGTATGGTGTGTCCCTGGGCAAGAATCTCTATTAGAATGGATAGGGTAAACTACCATGGTGTGTCACTGGGCAAGACACGATTGGATATAGTCGATTGCCATGGCGTGTCCATGGGCAAGACCCTTTGATAGAATTAATAGGGTCAACTACCATGGTGTGTCCCTAGGCAAGACCCTTAACTAAAATGAATAGCCTCAACTATTATGGTGTGTCACTGGGCAAGACTCTTTATTAGAATGGATAGGGTCAACTACCATGGCGTGTCCCTGGGCAAGACCCTTTACTAGAATGAATAGGGTCGACTATCATGGTGTGTCACTGGGCAAGACTCGAATGGATAGGGTCGATTGCCATGGTGTGTCCCTGGTCAAGACTCTTTATTTGAATCAATAGCGTCAACTACCATGGTGTGTCACTGGGCAAGACACGGCTGGATAGGGTCAATTGCCATGGTGTGTCCCTGGGCAAGACCCTTTACTAGAATGAATAGGGTCAACTATTATGGTGTATCCCTAGGCAAGACTCTTTATTATAATGGATAGGGTAAACTATCATGGTGTGTCACTGGGCAAGACTCGAATGGATAGGGTCGATTGCCATGGTGTGTCCCTGGTCAAGACCCTTTATTAGAATCAATAGCGTCAACTACCATGGTGTGTCACTGAGCAAGACTCGACTGGATAGGTTCGATTGCCGTGGCGTGTCCCTGGGCAAGACCCTTTATTAGAATGAATAGGGTCAACTATTATCGTGTTTCCCTGGTCAAGACTTTATTAGAATGAATAGGGTCAACTAATATGGTGTGTCACTGGGCAAGACTCGACTGGATAGGGTCGATTGCCATGACGTGTCCCTGGGCAATACCCTTTACTACAATGAATAGGGTCAACTACCATGGCGTGTCCCTGGGCAAGACTCTTTACTAGAATGGATAGGGTCAGCTACCATAGTGCGTCCTTTGGCAAAACCCTTTATTAGAATGTATAGGGTTGACAACTATGGTGCATCGCTGTGCAAGACTCGACTGAAAAGGGTCGACTATCATGGTGTGTCCATGGGCAAGACCCGATTGGACAGGATCGACTGCCATGGAGTGTCCCTGGGCAAGACTCTTTACTAGAATGGATAGAGTCAACTACCACGGTGTGTCACTGGGCACGACTCGACTTGATAGGGTCGATTGCCATGGCGTGTCCCTGTAAAAGACCCTTTGCTAGAATGAATAGGGTCAACTAGTATGGTGTGTCCCTGGGCAAGAATCTCTATTAGAATGGATATGGTAAACTACCATGGTGTGTCACTGGGCAAGACACGATTGGATATAGTCGATTGCCATGGCGTGTCCATGGGCAAGACCCTTTGATAAAATTAATAGGGTCAACTACCATTGTGTGTCCCTAGGCAAGACCCTTTACTAAAATGAATAGCCTCAACTATTATGGTGTGTCACTGGGCAAGACTCTATTAGAATGGATAGGGTCAACTACCATGGCGTGTCCCTGGGCAAGACCCTTTACTAGAATGAATAGCGTCAACTATTATGGTGTGTCCCTGGTCAAGACTCTTTAATATAATGGATAGGGTCAACTATCATGGTGTGTCCATGGGCAATACCTTTTACTAGAATGTATAGGGTCGACAACTATGGTGTGTCCCTTAGCAAGACTCGACTGGACAGGGTCGACTGCCATGGCGTGTCCCTGAGCAAGACTTTTTACTAGAATGGATTGTTTAGACTGCTATGGCATGTCGCTCTGCATGCCCCTTTATTAGAATGGACGGGATCAACTATCATGGTGTGTCCTTGGGCAAGACTCGACTGGATAGGGTCGACTGCTATGAAGTGTCCTTGGGCAAGAATCGACTGGATAGGGTCGACTGCTGTGGCATGTCAATAGGCAAGACTTTTAACTATAATTGCCTCAACACGATATAACCATTGTGCGCTGCTTTGCCGTAAACCACCAACCTGACGGAACAAAAGGAAACCAGACGAAATCAAACCAAACAAAACCATATCCAAACAAAAGCCACTTAAAGAATCGTGCTGTCTTAACCGTTTGGTGGAGATGTTTAGTATTTTTTAAAAAGGAAACGTAAACCAGAAAAATATAGTCATTAAAAGTCGTTATTGATAAGCTGAGACAAATATAAGAGATGGCATTGAAATATGGCTCCAAACATACATGAAGCGAAAAGTCTTGCGACCTTTAGTATCACAATTTTAATTAGTTACGTTGAAGTACGTTGCACTGCCAATATTGTACTCTTATTCAATAATGTAATAAATAGCCTACTGAGTGTTGTCATGTAATTAAAACACGGTAAGGGGGAGAGGGTGACTTCGTCAACAACTGCTTTTAAAAAAAATCCATTCTTGTTTTGCTTATGGTCTAGGTACTGAATGATTTAGAATAATGATTAGTCTATCGTTTGAATATTCCATTAGACTATCACTTTTGGCTTAAGAACGACGCTCCTAGTCTGACACGTCAACCATCACCTCCAAATATGTGCTGATATTGATAGACGATTTGTGTATTTGTTGCACATGTGTATTTTTATATGAAATTTTGCTGCATGAATATATTTCCGGAACACACCTGCATACACTACAGACATTTACCGGTATTAAGTAATAGCCATATCTAGCGCGAAATTTCAAATGGCCCAAGGAAAAAATGCGTTGTGCTATTTTACGTGGATTTCAAAGTCAAACATAGGAACAGATCGGAAATATTATGTACTTTTGTTAAAAGAACCCTTGAGCCGACGGTAGCTAAACATCCATGAGAATTACCGGTAAGTATCTAAAACGTACACGGATATTTACAGTCCAGATTTTCTGCAAACATTTGCATTGACGATATCAGCCCCATAACCTTCAGCCAATATCCTTAGAAATGTGGGGCTGCTTTAAGAGCTTATGGTGAGTCCACCTGATATATAATACAGTATCCAAACAGAAACCATGTAAAATAATCTGCAACATGAAGAGCATTGTTGTCGTATACTAATAAAAATGCTGAGGTAAAACAGTATGAAATCATTTTAAACATTGCTGAATCGTTTACTCTATCTCGTGTACAGTTTCATGAATATATTTGACCAACACTTAATCCAAGCTCTGACCACTTTCAGGTCGATATCAGTTATTTCTGTTTGATCAGAGCTGAGTTTCACGAGCAGAGTACTCATGAATCATGTACAATAAAAAAAACCAGTCAACAGTCCTAATATTGATAGTATATTCTGGTCATTATACATGAAAATCATATATTACCATGGGTTACTTCAGAGTCGGAAAATGACTATGACGAGAACGTGAGTATTCAACAAGTATTTTGAAAGAAACGAGAGCGGCTACTGCATGTAATTTTTATATACATAACTCAGATCAGCTGGATTGTTCTGTTGGGGAAACAAAATACAAAGTGAATTGTGCAGCTCTTGAAAGCATTAGTGCTGGTCGTGATGAACTTTAGTGAGAAAATTATTCAGGGTTCGGTATATTCTGCACATGAGATGGGAATATTGATGGATGTGTGGGGATACTTGAAATAAAAGTTGTGGTGCTATAGGTAACAAAATTTGACAGTTGTTTCCATTCAATCGTTGTTAATTTTGTATCATAATGTTGTGATGATTGAAGATTTTTAAGGCCAGTGATTTGAATAACTTTGTGAGGATAGACAGTCAGATTCAACACTTTCAGCAGTCCAACGCAATTTTCACATCACTGATGGAAAAGCGACACTGTACATGGCCCACGATTTTCCCAGAGGGACCGGACGAAAAAGCTATTACTGGTGGACGACCTTCGCAGCATAAAGCGCAGTCTCGTCCGAATTAACAACCCTCAAAACCAGATGTTTCAGGAAGGGACATCGTGATGGGACGAACGTATATCGACAAGAAAGACACGGCAGAATGGAAAAGAGCCTGGGAGAACATTCGACAATAGAACCGAGCCAAACAACAAAGAGAAGCAAAACTCCTATTACAATAAGCTGGGCTGTCCAAATACCCACCCTGTGGCATTTCTGAAATGCAGAAGTTCCAAGACGTCTTGGCTCCACTCTCTACATTGAAAGTGCACACTCAAGAAGTGAGCGGACCTCTTTTGTTTCGAGGCAAAGATTTAAAAGACGAAAATACATCCACATCTATCATCACGATGAACCTTTTGATGCCATCACTAATATCACTGAATTCCTGGGATACAAATATTATTGTGAAAAATGTGACTATGGCTATGACAATCGAGGGCAACACGAACATTGTGGATCGAAATGTGAGGAAAGTTTGGCCTCTAAACCCTGTCTTGACGAAAGACAAGAACGAGTGCATTGCTCAGCTTGTCAGCGTACTTTTGTCATCCCTACCTGTTACCGACGACATCTGAAGACCTACGGTTCACAGCAGAAAAGTGCTTGCCAACTCCTGAAAGAGTGACCTACTTGTGGACACGTGGTACGTACCAGTTGTGATAAGTCTCACGTATGCCAAAGCATGTTCCTTAGTACACCGTCAACGATGCATCCCCGAAAACACCCTGGATGTCATCCCCCCTCAAACGAAGAACTTTGTCAAACGTCAATACTCGGTCAAAGCCCTAGGCTGGCTACATTGTTTATGCAACAAGGATGGTAAATGGATCCAACACGCCCGAAACGGAGGAAGCGAAAAGACCATCGGAACGTATTCAGTACATGGCTGAGACTTAGAAAACCCCAAATTCTTCTACGAGTTAAACGCTGCTTATTTCATGGATGTCTCATCTGCTATCCTCAAAGTAAATCAGGTTTTACAACGTGCCATGGAAGACTTGTACGAAGCCGTTTAAAGTTAAAACAGCAAGAATACAAAGTGGTGGAAATGTGGTACCACGAGTACGATCACCGTTTAAAAACCGATTCCGAGTTTAAACGAATCATGGAAAGTTACAAGCTGGTGGATCCTCTGAACCAGCGTGACAGTTTGTCCGGAGGACGAACGAATGAAATCATTTGCTGTACCAAGCCAACGAGGAGAAAGGAGAAGAAATCATGTACTTGGGCGTGTGTTCAACGTATCCTTACGTGTGCAAATATTGTCATTTTTCAGCAGGGCACCCACAATTTGTGACGGAAGAAATCGATCTGAATAACATCGCCAATACGAAGGACTGATTACATGTAAAGTCTTGCCTCCCACAAACTTGAACTATCCAGTTTTACCTCACCATGATCAGAGAAAACTGATGTTTTCGTTGTGCCGTAACGTGCAACGAAGACCAACCTTGTCAGCACACGCTGGAAGAACCCGCCATGACACGTAACGTCGTTCCACGTGGAATTGTTCGACGCTCTGGACCTGGGACACCGATTGTTAGAAGTGTACGAAATTTACCACTTTCCCAAGACAGAACAGTACCACAAGGGTGACGAGACTCAGAAAAGCATTTTCGCAGACTACGTGGATGCCTTTTTGAAACTGAAACAAGAAGTCAGCCGCTATCCTTCCTGGTGTGACACTCCCGAAGACCAAATTAAGTTCAAAGAGAAAGATTTGGAACAGGATGGCATCACTTTAGACCACATCGAGAAAAACAAAGGAAGTCGATAGTTTGCCAAAGTGATGTTAAATTGCTTGTGTGGCAAAATGGCACAGCGATCGTGTTTACCCAGGACGAAGTATTTGTCCGATCCTTTCCGCTACTTCCAGATGATTGACGACAAAACTAAAACCATGAAACACGTGGACATCCTTCGTGAAGACTTGATCTTAGTAAATTATTAAGAAGAACTGGACTTTGTAGAAGCCGGCAAATTCGGAAATGTCATCATGGCGGCTTACGTGACAGCCCATGCTCGCTTAAAATAGTACGAAGCTTTAGAACTGTACAAGAGAACATTTGTTGTTTGGCTGTGGAGTTGAAAGAACGTATTTACCGAGAGTTTGTCAAAATACAAGCCCAACGTCACCAATGTTGGAACCACTGGTACCTGAATGCTATAAAAGGTCTAATGCATTTAAAAACGTTACAATGATTGATAGACTCATCGAAGACCAGAAGACTTTGGTTGCTACTTATCCCACTACTTACAAGGTGGCCATACTACATCGAATTGCAACGGAAGAGTTAGAGGATTACCAAACTCTTTTACACGAACAAATATTGTCTGTAGAGGAAAATTATGGGCGGTGAGTGGTGTGTGAGTTAGTGACTAAATAACTTTGGTACTACACGGTACTGAAATAAAAACGCTTCTATTCAAAAAGTACATTTCTATCCTCTGAGAAGAGAAAGACAATGCTGTAAATGTCTTGTTTAGAAGAGTTCATTCAGAATCTACCTTTGGAACTGAGAGAATGCAGTTACCAAGAGTTTGTCAAAATACAAGTCCAACGCAAAGAACAATTTCATTCTTTACGTCACCGATGTTTAACCCACTGGTACCTAAACGATGTAAGTGGACTGTTTCTAATGAAAGTGTTCCAGATGTCAGATACTGATTAACTACCTAAGGACGAGACGGATAGATTTGCTACTGATCGTATTTACTATAAAGTAGACTTACTGCAACGAATTCCATAAAAGGAGTTAGAGTGTTACCGAAATATTTTACACAATTTAATCTTGGTTCAAGAGAAAACTTCAGCACGGTGTGTGATGTGCAAGTTAGTGACTAAACAATTTAGATTCGCCCCTGGAGTACGATCTGCTTTGTGCATAAAGTATATATATTGTCTCAAAAAACTAAAGAGGGTATAAAACTGGCTATCATGCCACGACCGTTATCAGTTACAACATATTTCGTGGAAGGACATAAATGACAGTATTCAGACTGTAAAGGATTACCGACACTTATTACGAGAACTGTGTCCATTGAATTTTGGTCGACGTGTGGTGTTGTCTTTGTGAATTCCTTTCTGGGATTTCGTTTGCCAGCCGATTCCTTATGGGCTCTTTACGAGGAGTACCTACCGCCAAAAACATGAGGATGGTACCTTTAAATGTACACGAGAGACATATTCTGTTAAACGCCTTACGCTTTCATCTCGATACTTCTCGACCACTACGGTGAAAAAAGATTCGTAAACTCTTAGGCACTGAAGATGGTTACGAAGATTTGTGTGTACCTTGTGACTTACACCCTCACTGGTCAGATGTACGTGGAAAAGTTTTGATTTCGAGGATTGGACAAAATAAGCGCCAAACTATGACCAAGATTTGTGATCATAAATTCAAACGTGCAGTGAAAACAAATGTTTTAAACCTGTGTGTACCGCAATGCCAGAAACAGAACCTGACACCGAGAAAAACCACCCCATTCAAGACAGGACTGTTATTGACAGGGACATCCCAGAAAAGCGATTCCGGGAGGACACCTGTGTGACTGTGCCAAGGTATGTAAAGAATACAAACGTTAAAAACTGTGCCTATGACACCACAATTTCGTCACCACAAATGTTGTACAGTGACTTGTTTATCTTCCGCTTTGAACGTTTTGATGTGTATTATATCGTTGTACTTAACCATTTGGTTTTTATGTATTTTTGCCCTTTCATGTACAGTTTTAAAAATGTGTTGAAATATACGTGTCCTGAAAAAAGTATAAAACTCTTGTCTTGTCTGTCTTCGTGTCAGAAGTGACATTCCCTACACTATCGCTACCACTGCTGTTTCTGCTCCCTCTTCCTCCACTTTCAAAGTCATCGACGAAAACCTAGATCGTGCCAGTTGGGAGGCCTTGTATCTTCGTCATCCCTTTAACATGTTAATTGCTGGATCCAGCGGTTTAGGAAAAACTGAACGTGTCAAACGTTTGATTGAACATAAACATCATTTGATCGATCGTCCACTTCAACGTTTCGTGTGGTGTTACAAAGAGTGGCAATTGGCGTACAGCCTAGTGCGAGAAGGTCTTCCTAGCGAAGACGACGGGATCGTGTCTGCCCCATTCAGACACATCTGGCCATCTTCGACATGTTAGGATAAGACGAAGAACAAATTAAACTTTGGTTAACGAGCAAAGGGCATCGACGTAATCGGAGTGTAATTTACATTACTAAAATTTGTTTCAACAACTTAAAGCCCACCGTACCATCAGCCTCAATGATCATTAAGTGGTCTTGTTTATAAGCTCAAGAGATAAATCGCAAGTGCAAGTGTTAGCCAAACAGTTAGGAAGGCGTTGGCTGACCCATGCGTACGACGATGACCACGCCTTATTACTCGTGGATTTAAACACACGAACCCCGATTATTTGCGATTTTGTACCGATCTGTTTCACCACTGGTGCCATGACAGAGGGCCTGCCGTGTACACGTCCCAGTCGACTTAACAGAACAAAAATCTATAAAAGCATTTGTCACTTTTGGTCTGTCTCACACATCGGCAACATGACGTCCCTTCAGTTAGTCTCATCTTCCGTCAAATTGATTCTTGCCTTATATAGCAACAGTCGCGGAAAAATTTCACAAATATGTGCTCGTGTCTTAGAAGCCAGTCGCAAAGATGTCTTAAGATGGTTTACGGTGACAGCACGTCAATTACTTGGAGGCATCATTTATATCCTTCGTCAAACCAAACGCTTTTTTGAGAGAAACAACGTAGCCTTGACGCAACTGGCAGATCTCCGCATCGACACTCAATACAAAAAGCAAATCATTTTTAAACCTCTAGGTAGCAGGCATCATCATTCACTAACTCTTAAAATGGGATCACAATGTACCCAAAGTCATCCTCAAGAAATAAAACCACTCCCAGATGCAAACGTACCCAGAAGAAAAAGAGCAGTAATGTCAAGA